>CM065726.1:79829244-79854244 GCA_033310375.1 Conus canariensis
GTGTCCATCATGTGTCTATCATGTGTCCATTCATTGTGTCCATCATATGTCTATCATGTGTCTATCACGTGTCCATCATGTGTGTATCATGGGTCCGTCAGTGTCTATCATGTATCTATCATCTGTCTATCACGTGTCCATCATGTGTCCATCATGTGTCTATCATGTGTCCATAACGTGTCTATCACGTGTCTATCATGTGTCTATCACGTGTCTATCATGTGTCCATCATGTGTCTATTATGTGTCCATCATGTGTCTATTATGTGTCCATCATGTGTCCATCATGTGTCTATCATGTGTCCAGCATGTGTCCATCATGTGTCCATCATGTGTCTATCATGAATCATCCTACACGACCGGGGCAAATCTGACCATCAGTTGTTCCTTGTGAAGTGTATTACATCTCTCCTCTGTTCATTAACCAGTGTACACGGTTTTGATTTTGTATTTGGTTGCACTTGATCTCCCGTCCCTTCTCTCAGTCTTACTCATCACACCTCCACCCTCCTCCCTCCCCACCGCCCTTCTCCGCCCTCTCCCGCCTAATCCCCCTACCACCCTACCCTCGCTAGCCTGAGCTGATTTCTGTTTCCCTCACTCTCTCCCTCTTCTCTTATTCACGGTCATGTGTGTGTGTGTGTGTGTGTGTGTGTGTGTGTGTGTGTGTGTGTGTGTGTGTGTGTGTGTGTGTGTGTGTTGTGTTCTTCAATTTAACGTCTTTTCACTAAATGTGATATTAGACAGGTGTGTGTGTGTGTGTGTGTGTGTGTGTGTGTGTGGGGTGTGTGTGTGTGTGTGTGGTGTGTGTGTGTGTGTGTGTGTATGAGTGTGTGCGTGCTGCGTGCGTGCGTGAGAGCGCGCACGAGTGCGTGCGTGTGCATGTGCGTGCGTGTGTGTATGTGTGATCAGGAAAAACTCTAAGTAAGAATTAAAACTGTTAAAAAAAAATAAAAGAAAAAAGTAAAAAAAAAAAAAAACATCAAAAGTAAAAACAAACAACTGTACAAAATAAGATCATGAAACAGATGTGTGTGTTGTGTGTGTGTGTGTGTGTGTGCGTGTGTGTGTGTGTGTGTGTGGTGTGTGCGTGCGTGCGTGCGTGCGTGCGTGTGTGTGTGGTGTGTGTGTGTGTGTGTGTGTGCGTGCTGCGGTGTGTGTGTGGTGTGTGCGTGCGTGCGTGCGTGTGTGTGTGTGTGTGTGTGCGGGTGTGTGTGTGTGTGTGTGTGTGTGTGTGTGTGTGTGGGAGTGTGCTGGTGTGTGTGTAGTGTGTGTGTGTGCAAGAGAGAGAGAGAGAGGGAGGAGAGAGAGAGAGAGAGGATCTGCAGGTGATTGAGTGTATCGCAGATGAATGCGTAGGAGGTCGGATGTTGTGGAGGTCAGTAGTCCGTGTGCTGTCTTTCAATGCGCTCATGGATGGCATCAACCTTTCCGCCAGGGCCACGCCATAATGCGCGGAGAACTGCTTTTGGGCCATGGAGAAGCTGTGTTTGTCAACATGTGCATTTCCAGCCCTTGTGCTATACGATTGCGGCGATCGCATACGTGAGCGAGTGTGTGACTGAACGGTTTGTCTGAATCAGCGCACACTTGTCTTGTTCAGGGCTGGCTAAATGTACATATCGATTTGAACATTCCAGTGTGTTTGTTGTTATTGTTGTGGTGTGCTGTTTTGGTTGGTGCTTTTTTTTTTTTCTTAATTTCCTCCCATTTATCTATACATGTCCATCATCTGATCGAAAACATTGGCTTCCACACGCTTTCCTGTGCGTGTTGTTATATGCTCCCACGTACACATGAACTCACGTTAATCACACAACACACACACCACACCACACACACACACACACACACACACACCCACCACACACCACTCACTCACTCACTCACTCACTCACTCACACACACACATCACACACTCACTCACTCACTCACCTCACTCACTCACCACACACACACACACACACACACCACACACCACACACACTCACTCACCACACACACACACACACACACACACACACACACCACACACACACACACACACCACACACATCACTCACTCACACTTCACTCACTCTCAAACACAGACACAAAAGCAAGGACGCGTGCGGGCACGTACCTATGCTGCACACACACGCGCCCACACCCTACGCGTGTGGTCATATGCACCCACATGCACATGAACTAACATTATTCACACACACACACACACACACACACACACACACACACACACACACACACACACAGAGTCGAGCGCGCACGCACGCACTCGCACACGTACACACACACACACACACACACACACACACACAACACACACACACACACACACACTCACACACACGCCGCACGCACGCATATATCAGTGTGTGTTGTTGAAATTGCACTATACATTGAGCACCCATTGTCATCTGCTTTTATACTTCATCCACACGATTCCCATGACACTATTCTAGAGATATCAGATGCTAATCCTACTGTCACACTGATGGGGAACAGCTGCTGACATGAATAGCCCAACAGCAAAATATCTCCCTTCATGTCTTCGTCCAGGGAGTAAAGCAAGACTGAACAAAGGAGAGGGGGAAACAGGTGTCGCAGGGGAAGGAGAGAGTGGGGGGGGGGGGAGGGGAGGGGGGGGGGGGAGGAGGCACATACGGCCGAGAGAGGCGAAGGAGGAAGACGAAAAGCGCACTAATGCACACGTTGCCCATCGCCAGACTGATATCTGTGGGGCTGTTACGCTAACAGCTGATCGTAAGCTAACAGCAGTGCGCACTCCCTTGCCGATGTAGTCAACTCATTCTTTCCCACAGGCGCGTGCACGGCACGTGTTGTTCGTTTATCACAGCAGTTCCAACCAGTGCTCGCCCTCCTCAAACTTCGCATGCTCCGAAAGCAGTAGGCTGTCTCTCCTCTCTCTCTCTCTCTCTCTCTCTCTCTTTTGTGTCTCTGTCTCTCTCTCTCTCTCTCTCTCTCTCTCTCTCTTCAGGGGTATGCAACAAGATGGCGACTGGTAAACATTGCGCCGGATGAGCTCCGGTCAAAAGTGTGTTGTTAGGCGGATTACAGCGCTCCAAGTATCGTTCCAGTGGTGATATTAATTAGAAGAAGTGTTTGTGAAAGTGTCTGTAGCTACGAGAACTGCAGAATGATAGACCTGTGCGAGTGGAGGACCAGAATCGGACTTTTTGGAGGGACAATGCGGAAAGGAAGGAGAAAGGAAGTGAAGGGAATGAGAGAGGGGTCAAAGGTTGCAGGGGTGAAGGAGATACTGCTGTGTTGCGTGGTGTTTTGGACGTTAGCACTAACCACGATCAGTGCTCTGGACATGATCACAGTGGCTTTTGGACCAAGAGCAATTGTCAGGAACGGTGTGATCGGTCTTGAAGTGCGAGGGATTGGAACTGCCACCGTTTCGATACAAGAGGTCAACGTAACTGGAAACGAGGTCAGTAGAATGTCAACAAAGATGGCGGCGATGACGGCAAGCATGAATTGGGCGCTGACAGCAATCACGAACTGGTCAGTTATGAACGAAATGCTAGGGGCCGGTCGGAGCAATCTGAAAGTGACATTGTTAGTGGCACTACTGATCATCTTGAACATTTCGTATCTACGCAGGAGGCTGATTCTAAGTAACGATATGGAAACGAACCCCGGACCGAATGTTAATGAGAAAATTGAGGAAGAAGCACGCAAGCTGGAACACAAAATCGACACCAGACTTAGCACGATGGAAACGCAGATGACACAAATATTCAATACAATCACATCACTGGCGGACTCTTTCAAATCACAAGTAGCCATAATTAAGAAGATAGACGCAAAACAGACACAAATGTCAGACACACTCACCAGTCTAGTTCAAGAGCTAGCTGACACAAAACAAGACATACAGGCAAATATGAGGGCAGTTCAACATTTAGACGAAACACAGGAACGCATGGCAGGCAGACTAGCACTAATGGAGGACAAAATGGACAAACTTGAAGGTTTTTCCCGTAGGAACAACCTAAAGTTCTACGGGTTAAAAGAAGGAGAGAAGGGAGTGGACCCGAGAATTGCGAAGACACTGTCGAAGGGGTACTAGAAAAGTACATGAAGGAGGAGGACTGGGCGGCAGACGCAGTGGAACGGGCTCACAGACTGGGTAGGTTTAACCCATCTAACAAACGCCCTAGGCCTGTGATAGCCAGAATGTTACGATGGGGGGACGCCATGCGGGTGCTGAGGAACCGGGAGGCCAGGGAAACCATGAAAGCAGAAGGGATCACAGTGAGCCAGGACCGGACGAGGCGCCAGACAACACAATTACGTGAGCTGAGGGAGACGGGCAAGTCGGCTACTTCGTCGGAAGGAAGCTGCACGTGAGGGAGCAGCCCAATCCGCCAGCTGAGCGGACCTACGGACCAGCTGAGCGGACCTACGGACCAGCGGAGCGGACCTACGGACTAGCGGAGCGGACCCACGGACCAGCGGAGCGGACCCACGGACCAGCGGAGCGGACCTTCAGATATGACGGCAGGAACGGGCATGGGTACGCCACAGCAAGGCCTCAAGAGACAAATAGACAATCGTGGTTCAGAGGAAGAGTGTCGGACAGTCACGAAGGATGGAGCTACAAAGACTATGTTGGAAGGATGGAACGTGAAAGTGTGGGACTGAGAGAGAGAGAGAGAGAGAGAGAGAGAGAGAGAGAGAGAGAGACAGACAGACAGACAGACAGACAGACAGACAGACAGACTGAGGAGAGAGCAAAGGGAGAGGGAAAGGGTAAATGAGTTGAGAAGAGAGAAAGAGTGGAATGAAGAAAGGAAGAGAGAAAGAAAGAAAGCAACTGAGCAGGTTACAAAGATGATGAGCGCCAGCAGGAGTGACAGTGGGGATGGAAGTGGTGAGAGAGAGAGTGAGGCAGGAGAAGGGAGTGTATGTGAGAGTGAAAATCTGATGGCATGGAGGGAGTCAGGAGAAGGAGAGAGAGGAGGGAGATCAGGGGTTGATTGGGACAGGGTACTGGAACCTCTGCAGAATCCCCAAAAAACAGAGAGATAGAGCAAGGGTAATAGAGAGGTGTCAGTGGGGGAAGAAAAGGAGAGGGGAAATGGGAGAGGGGGTGCGTCTGAGGAAAGCAAGAATGAAGGCATGAATGTAACACACAACACAGAAACACGTGTCAGCCCGCTCCCAAGTTCAGACAGCAACCATGTGCTCACACAGGTCACTGCACACACATCCAAAAACCAAAACAAACCCAAGGACCAATCAGAACCCTTCTGGGACCCCACCGGGGTCAAGATCTGGCGCAGATGCAGGGCGCGCGGCGGCAGGCGATGCGGCAATTGACACAACAGCATACCCGCGGCGCGACAGACAAGTGGTCACATGTGGTAAACAGGACAGAGTCAGCCTAGTAGAGGGGGAAAGGAGAGGGTGGACAGGGGTGGGGGTGGAGATGGAGCGGATGCACCGAACGCCAGGGCGCCCGGCTCGCGGCAAACAACTCTGGACGAAACAGTGCGGATTCAATGCAGTAGTATAGCGTTGACGGATAGCGAGGAGGGGGGCAGAGCTGGTGGGGAGGAGGAGAGAAGGGAGGACAACACAAAACAAACAAAGCTTTACGTTCACACACCAGTAGTACAAAGGCACCCAATAAAACAATCAGTAGCACACGCACGAATCCAACTAAGAAGGAAGGAAAAAGTAAGAAATGAAGGGTAGGCCACGGCCGTACACAGGGACCACAGACCACACGAACTCAAGAGAACATTGAAAAGACACAAGAATACGACATGAATGTGGGAACGAGAGAGAGAGAGAGAGAGAGAGAGAGAGAGAGAGAGAGAGATGAAAGAAGAAAGGAAGATGAGAGTGGAAAAAGAAACCTATCCTTTGTATGTTGGAATGTGGGGGGATTATTAGATAAGTTAACGGAACCAGACTTTTTTTAGAATTTATCACATCTTTTGATCTGTGCTGTTTAACAGAAACATTTACTTCTAAATTTTTCGATTTCGAATTAAAATTCCAGGAGTTTTTGCAATTACATTGTCCAGCGGTCAAATTTACTAGAATGGGAAGACCCTCGGGGGGAACAATCCTGTTGATAAAAAAGAGTTATCTGAATATGTCCAGCTGATAAATACTGACATGGAAAATGTACTCTGTGTAAAGTTAATGAAAAGTCTATTGCATTGTGAAAAAGACATTTTGTTTTTAGGTACATATGTACATCCAGTAGATAGTCGATATTATTCTGACAAAGATTACTCATGCACACTAGAACTAATTGAACAATATATATTTGCACAGACAGAACAAGGAAAAACTTCCATTACATCATTGGAGGAGATCTTAATGCTCGTATTGGGGAATGGAGCTTGAGTATCGATGATGAAAATGAGATTACAGGAAGAGAACAGGACGTGTATGCACGTAGGTCTAAAGATCCCCACACAAATGGTTTTGGCAAGAAACTAATAGAATTTTGTATAATATTTAATGTAACTCCACTAAATGGTCTTTGTATGGGAAAGTTCGACGATGCATACACGTTTTATTCCGAAAGGGGTAACAGTATTATAGATTACTATATATGTTCTGTTGAACTGTTAGAAAATGTGAACAAGTGTCAGATAGTAGAGAGAGTTGAAGCTCAGCATATGCCTATTATGATGGAATTATAAAGCACACTGTCTTACGCACAAGAGAACGAGGGCAAGAAATCTTACGGGAAGAAACTAAAGTGGGATCCCACAAAACAACAACGGTATGTCCAGTTCATAGAATCGGAAGAGGCAAAACAAACAATGGCGCAAATAACAGAAGAAATAGAAAGAGATGTAGACACGAGTATAGACAGATTTAATAAGCTATTAAAAGAGGCAGGGAAAGACATGTACAGAACAATAGGTATAGGAGGATAATATAAAACTACAAACAGCTGGTATGATAAAAAATGTCAAATCAAAAAGAAAGAAGCAAAACAAGCACTCAATAGACTTACATGGACGAAAAAGGATAAAAACCCAACCATTTATGAAGTAAGGAGAGAGGCTTACAGGAACAAAAGAGCAATATACAAAGAAACAATTAGAGAAAAGAAAAAAACAGTATAAAAAGCAAACATACGACACACTAATACAAAATCGCAAGGACAGCCGAATGTTCTGGAGCACCATAAAAAGTGTTAGAAGGAAGAAGAACACATTACCATCTATCGATATTACACAGTGGAAAGCGCATTTCGAAAACATTTTGAATCCACATGACACAGAAATACTAAACGATAGAGAAGAAGGACCACAAGAAGAAGAAGAAGAAGTGTTGAATGAAATTCACGTACAAGAATTAGACGAAGAGATAACTGAAAACGAAGTAAGATCAGCTACAGAAAAATTTAAAAAAGGCAAATCACCAGGTATTGATGAAATCCCTCCTGAATTTCTTAAAACCATAGGACAAAATATAGTGCCATTCTTAACGAAATTATTCAATAAGTTATATCAAGATAGCTACTTCCCCATAGAATGGTCAAGGGCGGTGATTATACCACTACACAAGAAAGGAGATAGAATCCAGGAAACTATAGAGGAATATTCTTATTATGCATCATAAGCAAGATTTACACAGCAATATTAAGCAGAAGACTATATGATTGGGCAGAAGCAGAAAATAAAATTAGCAAAGAACAGACAGGCTTCAGGAAAGATTTCTCAACAGTAGATCATATTTTCACACTAACATCCATGATAAGTAACTGCCTATACGGCAGAAAAAGAAGTAAATTGTATGTAGCCTTCATTGATTATCAGAAAGCGTTTGACACAGTAAATAGAGAAAAACTCTGGGAAATCCTACAGAAACACAAAATATCTACGAAGATGCTTAACATGATAAAAGCTATTTATAAAACAGTACAAGCATGTGTAAGACATGGAACTGAACTAACAGAATTCTTTGAATGTCACACAGGAGTGAAACAAGGGTGCTTACTGTCCCCCCTAATCTTTTCATTACTAATTACAGAAGTTGCAGACAATGTCACAGCTAAAGGAAGACACAGATATCAATTCTTACCCGGAAAGGCAGAAATATTTTCACTTCTATTCGCTGATGACATAGCTTTAATAGCAAGAACACCAGCAGGTCTGCAAAACCAAATTAAGAACCTACAGGAAGCCTCGGACCGCACTGGACTAAAGGTTAATCTCCAAAAAACAAAAATCATGGTCTTTAGAAAAGGAGGATACCTTGGCAGACTGGAAAAATGGAATTACAAAGGGGACGAAATTAAGGTAGTAAACAGCTACAAATATTTAGGTTTCACTCTAACGACTAAACTCTCAGTAGATATTTCACTTTCAGAATATGCAGGAAGGGTGAAAGGGAAAATAGGTGAAATAATGAAAACAATGTATAGCTTAGGACACTTAGATATAAATACATTTTTTAAGCTACTTGATACACAGGTCAAATCACTGCTACTGTACGCAGCAGAAGTATGGGGTTTGACTTGTTATTCAGCGGTGGAAAATATACATTTATTCGCATGTAAAAGATACATGGGGGTAGGGAGAAAAACGCCAAACAACTTAGTATACGGAGAACTAGGAAGATATCCGATGAGTATAGATAGTTCAATAAAAGCAATCAGATATTGCTTCAAATTAATGAAGATGACTCCAGACAGGATACCTAGACAAGCATATGAACGAGAAAAAACAGAAATTGACAAACCACAGAACTGGGCGCTGGAAGTTAAACGCTGTTTGGATATGTATGGCTTTTCTGAAGTCTGGTTGAATGAAGGCGTAGAAAACGAGCAAAGATTTATCATAACACTAAAACAAAGAATCATAGATTGTTACAAACAGAACTGGCATAACAAAATAGCGAATAGTGAACGATTTACAACTTATCATACGTTTAAAACTATACACCAAACTGAAGAATACTTTCGCGCAATCACAATCGCGAAGTTCAGAAAAGCATTGACAAGACTACGATTAGGAATAAACGAACTGCATGGCAATAAAAAATATATAGATAATCAAGCTATAACAACATGCCCCTTCTGCCCAACAGTCGAAACAGAAATGCACTTCTTAATGTGGTGTCCCAATGACAGGCAATTGCGAACAAAATACATTTTCAAACATTTTAGTAATAGAAACGCAATCACACTGGAAAGCCTGCTACAAAACGATAATACTGAAATCATAAGAGATATTGCAATGTACATCTTCTATGCCTTAAAAACGAGAGAAACCCATATGTAATAGTAATACTGACGATATAGGAAAAATAGAAATTCTAAACAGAAAACAAAATATTTTACAATCAACGTTTTAATCAAATGTTTTTGTTGTTGTCATGTTGAAATGTATGTTGCGTACTCCTGGGACGGGCCGAGGGCCCCACAATAAATGGCGCGGCGTGAAAGCGCGCGTCAAGCGTCAAGCGTCAAGCGTCTCTCTCTCTCTCTTTAACAGTGACCAAGGATAGTGCGGACCACAGTCGCACACAAAGTCGTTGGTGGGGACAGAGGCATTGACCGGGTTCTCACTGAACGCTCGTGCAGCACACGATGCTTCGATGTGCATTCATTCATGAGGGTGGGTGGGGGCGGATTATTACGTTTCATTATAGAAGTCGTATTTTCTTAAGAACTATCCGTTCTTTGCAGTGGATTCCATTCTCAGTGCATTAATTAGAGTACACATCTTTGTGATTAATTCACAAAAGTGCCGACAATAAATGCAGAATACTCTTGATTCCATTCTCAGTGCATTAATTAGATACACATCTTTGTGATTAATCCGCATAAGTGCCGACGATAAAGGCAGAATACAACTGATTCCATTCTAGTGCATTAATTAGAGTACACATCTTTGTGATTAATCCACGAAAGTGCCGACAACAAAAGGCAATACTCTTGATTCCATTCTGAGTGCATTAATTAGAGTTCACATCTCTGTGATTAATCAAAACGTTGCCGACAAAAACAAAGAATACTCTTTGAATCCACTTCTGATGTGCATTGAATATAGAGTTCAGATCTGTGTGTTAATAAGCTGTATACGACGTTAACAAGAATGTCTCTTTTGAAACCTGTTAAGGACACTGTGTGCTGCTGTTGATGTAATACTGGTGCTGTTAGTGTAATAGTGTGCTGCTGTTAGTGTAATACTGTGCTGTTATCAGTGTAATAGTGTGCTGCTGTTAGGTGTAATACTGTGCTGTTATCAGTGTAATAGTGTGCTGCTGTTAGTGTAATACTGTGCTGTTAGTGTAATAGTGTGCTGCTGTTAGTGTAATACTGTGCTGTTATCAGTGTAATAGTGTGCTGCTGTTGTGTAATACTGTGCTGTTTTCAGTGTAATAGTGTGCTGCTGTTAGTGTAATACTGTGCTGTTATCAGTGTAATAGTGTGCTGCTGTTAGTGTAATAGTGTGCTGCTGTTAGTGTAATACTGTGCTGTTATCGTGTATTGTGCTGCTGTTAGTGTATATGTGTGCTGCTGTTAGTGTAATACTGTGCTGTTTAGTGTAATAGTGTGCTGCTGTTAGTGTAATAGTGTGCTGCTGTTAGTGTAATATGTGTCTGTTTCAGTGTAATAGTGTGCTGCTGTTAGTGTAATAGTGTGCTGCTGTTAGTGTAATACTGTGCTGTTAGTGTAATAGTGTGCTGCTGTTAGTGTAATAGTGTGCTGCTGTTAGTGTAATACTGTGCTGTTTAGTGTAATATTGCTGCTGTTAGTGTAATATGCTGCTTGCTGTTATTGTAATAGTGTGCTGTTATGAACCGTGTTATGTGTGTTAGTGTATACTATGCTGCTGTTAGTGTAATACATGCTGCTGTTAGTGTAATACACTGCTGCTGTTAGTGTAATACGTGCTGCTGTTAGTGTAATAATGCTGCTGTTAGTGTAATACACTGCTGCTGTTAGTGTAATACATGCTGCTGTAGTGTATAGTGCTGTGTTAGTGTAATACACTGCTGCTGTTAGTGTAATACTGTGCTGCTGTTAGTGTAATACTGTGCTGCTGTTAGTGTAATACATGCTGCTGTTAGTGTAATACTGTGCTGCTGTTAGTGTAAGACTGTGCTGCTGTCAGGTAATGCGCGCTGTCTAGGTAAGACTGTCGTTAAGAGTAATACGGCCCGCCTCCCCTAACCACGCCTGCTGTTAGAATACACCCGTCTTATCCTCAATACATGTCTAGCTGAAGTGAATACTTCTGTTGGCACTACAATAGTGCGTTATGAATCCAAGACGTGTTGATGTATATGCAGACTTTAGCGTAATACATTCTCTACAGTTATTTGCCCTTTTGTCATATCTTAAAAGCATGGCTGCATATAGTGTAAATACACTCCACAACAAACACTATCTGAGCAAACACACACGCTAAACTACACTCTCTACATCACAAGCCATAACACGTGCTCCGCAGTGCACAACATCAGTACACACACATAACACACACAGCTATTAAGCACGTGCTACTGCACTGCGGCCAAAGACGCACAAAAAACGACAGCCACCCCACACGCCCACCCCACACACACCACGCACCACCGCACCACCCATCACCCACCCACACAATCACACACACGACAACAACACTCAACATTCAACATTGCCATGCACACTAAGAGACAGTACAGTAAGACAACACAGAAACCAACGACACAAAACAGACCAGACACAACAGACAACACAGTCCCCGCAGTGAAGAAGAAAGACAAGAAGAACACACGAGAAACGACGACTACATACACGCACATGCTCACACCACACACACCACCCACCCCCCACACACACACACACACACACACACACACACACACACATAGTGATGATAGAGAAAACAGTCACAACAATACACGTGGACTTATCGCAAACAGAAGGGACATAAGATGAGACATCCGACGTGCGCTCCTAGTTATGGTTTGCAAATGGTCTAGAGCTTCTGATCTTTTTATTACGTTTTTACAACATACGGACTTCCCGATCAGAATCTTGTTAATGACTCCGTTTCTATGATAGACGCAACTAAAAATGTACAAAAATTATCATCTGATAGACCATTTCAACAGAGTAATACTTTATCGAAAATCGTACCAAAAGCCGATGGCCATGTGGCGAGAAAAGCCAGTTGTGTTACTATCAATTTTCCAAAACAAAGTTCTCTGCTAAGACACCATCTTGGATAATGAAATTTATATGTATGAAAAGAGTGAAGTGCCATCTTTTTTAGTCATTACAAAATTATTTCATACTGTTTGGTATTTCTGATCGAAATTGAGAAAAAATACGACGCAAACACGTTAAAAGTGGGTTCACTCAGCGACATTAATCATCAATAATTTGGCACAGCTACAACGTTGTCAAATGTGACTTACCACATTTTCTTCCTTGGGTTCTGATGTTTTCATTGATTGTCATTATGTCCGAATACTTTGAACGGACGGCGAGCCAGACAACACTGAAGCTGTGACAGATGGCACAATTTTCTGTTGGTTCCCGGCTCGCCAGGCTGTTTTGACTGCAGCAGCGTGTCGCTGGCTTCGCGGTCCGGTTTGCGCCTATATATTTAAAGGCGCTGTGTGAGCGTGAAGTAAAAAACCTGTCCCTAAAAGCTGTCGCTATGAGGACGTAAAACTCAACCACTATCGTGAGAGTGATCAGTGTTCCCTGAGTGACTGGCATGCAAGAGAAATAGAAGGGAGAACAACTCTGCTTCGTCCTCTGCGTCTTCTCGGCTGGCTGCTGTCCCTTGGCTCCTGTGCTTATCACCATCTGCCTGTCTTCACCTGCACACCCCTTACCCCTCCACGCCATCACAGTTAGACATATTTTCTTGTATCGGGTATGTTCAAACCGCCTTGTTTCATCGTTTAAATAAAAATCTTACAATTGGTTGTATCTTGCTCTCCATTCCAGACAAACTGGAAACACATTTTCTGGAGTTTGTTAATGAAGTCGGGTGAATCTGGAATCAAACTTTGAAATGTTGTGTTCGCTATGACCTTAATTCCTTTTTATCAAAATCTTCTTTTCTGATATCTGAAATTTTAGGACCAAGAATAAACAACTATGGAGAAACTGGGTCTCCTCTCCCTATAGGAAAGTATAGAGTACTCCTGCTGTTGACGGTAACAGTTACTTTTATGTCTTGATAAAATGTTTCAACCCAATTAGAGAAACTGTCTCTGAAACCATACGGTCTCAACACTTTAAACATAAACTTCTAGCATAAAGAATCTAGGACTTTTTCAAAGTCAATGCTCAATAATGCACTTGGAAATGTGTGCACATTTAAGTAGTTGATCATGCTATATATTAGTCTGATACTGCCACCAATATATCCATTAACCATGAAACCAGTTTGATCTTCACTAATCAACGTTGGTAGAACTTTCGTATGTCTGTTGGACATGCATGATGATCCTGTTTCATAAGCTACATTTAGGAGAGATATAAGGCGCCAATGGTGAATGCACTCTTTTGATTCATCACCTTTGGGAATACCAGTACTAAGTCCCTCTCTTTATGTTGTTGATGGGTCACCATCGTCACCTCTTTATAGCCTCATTTAAAGATGTCACCACAACAGGTCCTACCTGTTTCCATAAGAATGTGAAGAATTCTAAAAAAATCCACCTGTTTTAGGACTTTGTCCATTTTTGTTTCCATGTTTTAGAGCACCCGAATACCTGTCGACCTGTTTGCATACAGGGAGGTGTCCCAAGACCATCTCTGAAAGCTGAGGTCCCGTCGACCCCTGATTGTGCCTGGGTGAGTCAGCAGGTATCAGGTGCTCGACAGCTGCCCCGTTTGTGCCAGAGTGGGGCAGCAAGGAGCACCAGCCACCCACCCTGCTGCCTGTGCGTGAGATGTGAGGAGGAAAGATCGACCAGTGGAGCATGGTGCCTTGCATGGTGCCTTGCATGATGCCCTTCAGGGGTTGTCAGTGGTCCAGTGATGGGCAGTAGATATCACTACCGGGAATTTCGTTGACATCTTCATCTTCAGCGTCCTCTTCAACTTCGTCGTCACCAGTAGTCGCAGCATAAAAAGAAAAAAAAAGTTGTTTTGACGATACCTGCCTCTTTTGCAAATTTTTGTTTTATTGGTGTGTTTTAATTACGTCACTGCGATGATGTCATTGTGAACTGTTCGGCTGTAAATGAATTTGATGTGCATGAGGCGACATGAAGTCAGTCTAGCCAGAGAATGCAGGAGAAAAAAATCACTAGTGTCCGTCAGTCAGGGGAGAATACAGAAGAAAATAATCACTAGTGTCCGTCAGTTAGGGGAGATTACAAGAGAAAGGGATCATTAGTGTCCGCCGGTTAGGGGATATTACTGGGGGAAAGGATCATTAGTGTCC
The DNA here is from genome assembly GCA_033310375.1 of Conus canariensis. Taxonomy (NCBI): domain Eukaryota; kingdom Metazoa; phylum Mollusca; class Gastropoda; order Neogastropoda; family Conidae; genus Conus; species Conus canariensis. The sequence goes on from CM065726.1 coordinate 79,843,655, forward strand.
GTCAGTTAGGGGAGATTACTGGAGGAAAGGATCATAAGTGTCCGTCAGTTAGGGGAGATTACTGGAGGATCATAGTGTCCGTCAGTTAGGGAGATTACGAGGATCATTAGTGCCGTCAGTTCGGAGATTAAGGAGAAGGGTCATTAGTGTCCGTCAGTTAGGGGAGATTACTGGAGGATCATTAGTGTCCGTCAGTTAGGGGAGATTACAGGAGAAAGGGTCATTAGTGTCCGTCAGTTAGGGGAGATTACTGGAGGATCATTAGTGTCCGTCAGTTAGGGGAGATTACAGGAGAAAGGGTCATTAGTGTCCGTCAGTCAGGGGAGAATACAGGAGAAAGGATCATTATTGTCCGTCAGTTAGGGGAGATTACAGGAGAAAGGATCATTAGTGTCCGTCAGTTAGGGGAGATTACAGGGGGAAAGGATCATTAGTGTCCGTCAGTTAGGGGAGATTACAGGAGAAAGGATCATTAGTGTCCGTCAGTTAGGGGAGATTACAGGAGAAAGGATCATTAGTGTCCGTCAGTTAGGGGAGATTACAGATGAAAGGATCATTAGTGTCCGTCAGTTATGGGAGATTACAGGAGAAAGGGTCATTAGTGTCCGTCAGTTAGGGGAGATTACAGGAGAAAGGATCATTAGTGTCCGCCAGTTAGGGGAGATTAAGGAGAAAGGATCATTAGTCTCCGTCAGTCAGGGGAGATTACAGGAGAAAGGATCATTAGTGTCCGTCAGTTAGGGGAGATTACAGGAGAAAGGATCATTAGTGTCCGTCAGTCAGGGGAGATTACAGGAGAAAGGATCATTAGTGTCCGTCAGTTAGGGGAGATTACAGGAGAAAGGATCATTAGTGTCCGTCAGTCAGGGGAGATTACAGGAGAAAGGATCATTAGTGTCCGTCAGTTAGGGGAGATTACTAGAGGAAAGGATTATTAGTGTCCGTCAGTCAGGGGAGATTACAGGAGAAAGGATCATTAGTGTCCGTCAGTTAGGGGAGATTACAGGGGGAAAGGATCATTAGTGTCCGTCAGTCAGGGGAGATTACAGGAGAAAGGATCATTAGTGTCCGTCAGTTAGGGGAGATTACTAGAGGAAAGGATTATTAGTGTCCGTCAGTTAGGGGAGATTACAGGAGAAAGGATCATTAGTGTCCGCCAGGTAGGGGAGATTACTGGAGGAAAGGATCATTAGTGTCCGTCATTAAGGGGAGATTACAGTATAGGAAAAGGATCATTAGTGTCCGTCATTAAGGGGAGAATACAGTATAGGAAAAGGATCATTAGTGTCCGTCATTAAGGGGAGAATACAGTATAGGAAAAGGATCATGAATGTCCGTCATTAAGGGGAGAATACACTACAGGAAAAGGATCATTAGTGTCCGTCATTAAGGGGAGAATACAGTATAGGAATAGGATCATTAGTGTCCGTCATCAAGGGGAGATTGCAGTATAGGAAAAGAATCATAAGTGTCCGTCATCAAGGGGAGATTACAGTATAGGAAAAGGATCATTAGTGTCCGTCATTATGGGGAGATTGCAATATAGGAAAAGAATCATTAGTGTCCGTCATTAAGGGGAGATTGCAGTATAGGAAAAGGATCATTAGTGTCCGTCATTAAGGGGAGATTACAGTATAGGAAAAGGATCATTTGTGTCCGTCATTAAGGGGAGATTACAGTATACGAAAAGGATCATTAGTGTCCGTCATTAAGGGGAGATTACAGTGTAGGAAAAGAATCATTAGTGTCCGTCATTAAGGGAGATTACGGTATAGAAAAGGATCATTAGTGTCCGTCATTAAGGGGAGAATACAGTATAGGAAAAGGATCATTAGTGTCCATACTGTGGGGGAGATTACAGGCGGAGAGGATCATTATTGTCCGTCAGTTAGGGTAGAATACAGTAGGAAAGGATCATTAGTGTCCGTCAGTTAGGAGATAATACAAGAGGACCATTGCTGTCAGTTTGGAGAGATTACGAGTGGAAAGAATCATGAGAGTCTGTCAGTCAGGGGAGAATACTGTAGGAGAAAGGATCATTAGTGTCCGTCAGTTAGGGGAGATTACAGGAGAAAGGATCATTAGTGTCCGTCAGTTAGGGGAGATTACAGATGAAAGGATCATTAGTGTCCGTCAGTTAGGGGAGATTACAGGAGAAAGGGTCATTAGTGTCCGTCAGTTAGGGGAGATTACAGGAGAAAGGGTCATTAGTGTCCGTCAGTTAGGGGAGATTACAGGGGGAAAGGATCATTAGTGTCCGTCAGTTAGGGGAGAATACAGGAGGATCATTAGAATCCGTCAGATAGGGGAGAGTACAGGAGGATCATTAGAATCCGTCAGTCAGGGGAGAATACTGCAGGAAAGGATCATTAGTGTCCGTCAGTTAGGGGAGAATACAGGAGGAAATGATCATTAGTGTCCGTCAGTTAGGGGAGAATACAGGAGGATCATTAGAATCCGTCAGTTAGGGGAGAGTACAGGAGGATCATTAGTGTCCGTCAGTTAGGGGGGAATACAGGAGGATCATTAGAATCCGTCAGTTAGGGGAGAGCACAGGAGGAAAGGATCATTTGTGTCCCTCAGTTGTGTCTCTTGTTTTCTCCCTTTTTTAAGAATCCCTCCACATCATATAAGTCATACACCTGAGTCCCAGTATGTAAAGGATTCGAACCCACTCATAGGGAGTCAGGCCTGGCCCCTTTGCCGCCCCCCCTCCCGCCCCCCCCCCCCCCCCCCCCCCCCCCCCCACACACACACACACACTCACCATTTTTTTTTGTGTGCGCAGGTGGTGGCACTGCCCTGGTGTTGCAGTGTCATTCACTGTTGCGTCCACACTCTGGGTCCCTAACCCTTGCACTCAGTGCCTGGCCTCGCCTCCCTCCTGCGACACCAGACCTGAGTGTTTCCATTAGTGGCAGGGAAGCCACACCCTAAAGGTCTCGGGGTACTCGCACCTCCGGTGCACTGTGTGAAGGGGAATCGATCGCACTGGTTGTGGGTTGCTTCCCATGGCTGTGGTGCTGACAAGGCTGTCCATTTGTTATCAGTGTTTGCCTCCCCCTTGTTTTGAGTGATGTGTGTGTCAACAAACGTGATTGGAAGTGTTGATTCTTGTTTTGTGTATTTTGTCCGGGGAAAATAGTTAGGGGGGGGGGGGGGGGATAAAGGTAGAGAGACGTCCGGCTTAGCGAACACCCACAGCCAGATTTAGAAAGAGAGGGGGTTAGTGACCGCCAAGAACATAGACAAACAAAGTACTTCCTAAATTTTGCTTCATTTTCCGCCCTCAGTCAGTCCGTTTGGAAACCCACTGCCAGGTTGAAGGGGGGCAACTCATGTTATATCCCCACCCTTGTTATCGGTCCGCTTGTTTCCCTTTCCCTCAAACGGACCTCTCCTGGAATGCGTCAAATCCTTCTCCCTCCCAGACCCGAATTAGTGTATCTTCCTCCCCCATCCAGCTTCTGTTTTCCTCAACTGTACTCTGGCATTGCCCTCGTTTCCATGGTGAGACGTTAGCTGGCAGGCCAGGTCACGTGGTCTTCATATAATGAGTCCTGAAGACACTCAGGAGGACCTTTCCAAATGGAGTGGGGGGAACATGTCTCAATGCTCAGTGTTTGCCCATGTTTTTATTCCATTTCATATCCAACTTTTTAACTCATTAATGAGTAATCAGATATTCGGTTCAACGTTACTTGTCCTGCATCTACCCATCTCCCTCCTCCGCAAAATAAAATCCAAGTCATATAAAAAAAAAAAAAATCCAAATACTCTATCGGTTTTTTTTTTTCTTTCTGTTCCAAACAAAATCATTACAATTTTCTACGTTCATTTCAGACAGGGTTCACATGTGTCCCGAAGAGTGTGTTGCTAGTCTGCCCAAACAGCGAGGGAGTATCCACACTCGTGTGAATAGCCCACAAACCGTCCTTGTCTTACCCACATAAGTTGCACCCGGGATTATCTGCTGGTCCCACATGATTCAGAGTCTTTTTAGGCAAGAACAATGTGTGACATATTTTCATATGAAACCATTTTTGTTTATGTTTTTAATCTTATGCATCTTCTCGTTAAAACCTCTTCCAAGTCATTGTTGTACCTATTTCCCTGTCCCATGTCAATGAGGGTTTACCAATCATTGTTGTACCTATCTCCCTGTCCCTGTCAATGAGGGTTTACCAATCATTGTTGTACCTATTTCCCTGTCATGTCAATGAGGGTTTACCAGTCATTGTTGTACCTATTTCCCTGTCATGTCAATGAGGGTTTACCAATCATTGTTGTACCTTTTTCCCTGTCCCATGTCAATGAGGGTTTACCAATCATTGTTGTACCTATTTCCCTGTCATGTCAATGAGGGTTTACCAATCATTGTTGTACCTATTTCCCTGTCCCCTGTCAATGAGGGTTTACCAATCATTGTTGTACCTATTTCCCTGTCATGTCAATGAGGGTTTACCAATCATTGTTGTACCTATTTCCCTGTCATGTCAATGAGGGTTTACCAATCATTGTTGTACCTATTTCCCTGTCATGTCAATGAGGGTTTACCAATCATTGTTGTACCTATTTCCCTGTCATGTCAATGAGGGTTTACCAATCATTGTTGTACCTATTTCCCTGTCATGTCAATGAGGGTTTACCAATCATTCTTGTACCTATTTCCCTGTCATGTCAATGAGGGTTTACCAATCATTGTTGTACCTATTTCCCTGTCATGTCAATGAGGGTTTACCAATCATTGTTGTACCTATTTCCCTGTCATGTCAATGAGGGTTTACCAATCATTGTTGTACCTATTTCCCTGTCCCCTGTCAATGAGGGTTTACCAATCATTGTTGTACCTATTTCCCTGTCATGTCAATGAGGTTTACCAATCATTTTTACCTATTTCCCTGTTATGTCAATGAGGGTTTACCAATCTTTTTGTACCTATTTCCCTGTCTGTCAATGAGGGTTTACCAATCATTGTTGTACCTATTTCCCTGTCATGTCAATGAGGTTTACCATCATTGTTGTACCTATTTCCTGTCATGTCAATGAGGGTTACCATCATTGTTGACATTTCCTTCCTGTCAATGAGGTTTACCAATTGTTGTACCTATTTCCTGTCATGCAATGAGGGTTTCCAATCATGTTGTCTATTCCCTGTCTTCAATGAGGTTACAATCATTGTTGTACTATTCCCGTCATGTCAATGAGGGTTTACATCATGTTGTACCTATTTCCTGTCTGTCAATGGGGTTTACCAATCATGTTGTACTATTTCCTGTCATGTCTGAGGTTTACCAATCTTGTTGACTATTTCCTATGTCAAGAGGGTTTCAATCTTGTTGACCTATTCCTCTGCAGGTTTACCATCATTGTGTATTCCTTCTGTCATGAGGTTTCAATCATTGTTGTCTTTTCCTCTTCATGATACTATTTCCCTGTCATGTCAATGAGGGTTTACCAATCATTGTTGTACCTATTTCCTGTCATGTCAATGAGGGTTACCATCATTGTTTACTATTTCCCTGTCTGTAATGAGGGTTTACCAATCATTGTTGTACCTATTTCCCTGTCATGTCAATGAGGTTTACCAATCATGTTGTACCTATTTCCTGTCATGTCATGAGGGTTTACCAATCATTGTTTACTATTTCCCTGTCTGTCAATGAGGGTTACAATCATTGTTGTACCTATTTCCCTGTCATGTCAATGAGGGTTTACCAATCATTGTTGTACCTATTTCCCTGTCCTGTCAATGAGGTTTACATCATGTTGTACCTATTTCCTGTCCTGTCAATGAGGGTTTACCAATCATTGTTGTACTTTTCCTGTCTGTCAATGGGGTTTACCAATCATTGTTGTACTATTTCCCTGTCATGTCAATGAGGGTTTACCAATCATTGTTGTACCTATTCCCTGCCTGTCAATGGGGTTTACCAATCATTGTTGTACCTATTTCCCTGTCATGTCAATGAGGTTTACCATCATGTTGTACCTATTTCCCTGTCATGTCAATGAGGTTTACATCATTGTTGTCCTATTTCCTGTCTGTCAATGAGGGTTTACCAATCATTGTTGTACTATTTCCCTGTCTGTCAATGAGGTTTACAATCATTGTTGTACCTATTTCCCTGTCCTGTCAATGGGGTTTACCAATCATTGTTGTACTATTTCCCTGTCGTCAATGAGGGTTTACAATCATTGTTGTACCTATTTCCCTGTCTGTCAATGGGGTTTACAATCATTGTTTACCTATTTCCTGTCATGTCAATGAGGGTTACCAATCATTGTTGTACCTATTTCCTGTCATGTCATGAGGGTTTACCAATCATTGTTGTACCATTTCCTGTCTGTCAATGAGGGTTTACAATCATTGTTGTACTATTTCCTGTATGCATGAGGTTTACCAATCATTGTTGTACCTATTTCCCTGTCATGTCAAGAGGGTTTACAATCATTGTTGTCCTTTTCCCTGTCTGTCAATGAGGTTTACAATCATTGTTGTACCTATTTCCTGTCATGTCAATGGGGTTTACATCATTGTTGTACCTATTTCCCTGTCCTGTCAATGAGGGTTACCAATCATGTTGTACTATTTCCTCTGTCAATGAGGGTTTACAATCATTGTTGTACCTATTTCCTGTCATGTCAATGAGGGTTTACCAATCATTGTTGTACCTATTTCCTGTCCCTGTCAATGGGTTACCAATCATTGTTGTACCTATTTCCCTGTCATGTCAATGAGGGTTTACCAATCATTGTTGTACCTATTTCCCTGTCATGTCAATGAGGGTTTACCAATCATTGTTGTACCTATTTCCCTGTCACTGTCAATGAGGGTTTACCAATCATTGTTGTACCTATTTCCCTGTCATGTCAATGAGGGTTTACCAATCATTGTTGTACCTATTTCCCTGTCATGTCAATGAGGGTTTACCAATCATTGTTGTACCTATTTCCTGTCATGTCAATGAGGGTTTACCAATCATTGTTGTACCTATTTCCCTGTCATGTCAATGAGGGTTTACCAATCATTGTTGTACCTATTTCCCTGTCATGTCAATGAGGGTTTACCAATCATTGTTGTACCTATTTCCCTGTCATGTCAATGAGGGTTTACCAATCATTGTTGTACCTATTTCCCTGTCCCATGTCAATGAGGGTTTACCAATCATTGTTGTACCTATTTCCCTGTCATGTCAATGAGGGTTTACCAATCATTGTTGTACCTATTTCCCTGTCATGTCAATGAGGGTTTACCAATCATTGTTGTACCTATTCCCTGTCCCATGTCAATGAGGGTTTACCAATCATTGTTGTACCTATTTCCCTGTCATGTCAATGAGGGTTTACCAATCATTGTTGTACTATTTCCCTGTCCCATGTCAATGAGGGTTTACCAATCATTGTTGTACCTATTTCCCTGTCATGTCAATGAGGGTTTACCAATCATTGTTGTACCTATTTCCCTGTCATGTCAATGAGGGTTTACCAATCATTGTTGTACCTATTTCCCTGTCATGTCAATGAGGGTTTAACCAATCATTGTTGTACCTATTTCCCTGTCATGTCAATGAGGTTTACCAATCATTGTTGTACCTATTTCCCTGTCATGTCAATGAGGGTTTACCAATCATTGTTGTACCTATTTCCCTGTCCCCTGTCAATGAGGGTTTACCAATCATTGTTGTACCTATTTCCCTGTATGTCAATGAGGTTTACCAATCATTGTTGTACCTATTTCCCTGTCATGTCAATGAGGGTTTACCAATCATTGTTGTACCTATTTCCCTGTCATGTCAATGAGGGTTTACCAATCATTGTTGTACCTATTTCCCTGTTCTGTCAATGAGGGTTTACCAATCATTGTTGTACCTATTTCCCTGTCCCTGTCAATGAGGGTTTACCAATCATTGTTGTACCTATTTCCCTGTCATGTCAATGAGGGTTTACCAATCATTGTTGTACCTATTTCCCTGTCATGTCAATGAGGGTTTACCAATCATTGTTGTACCTATTTCCCTGTTAGTCAATGAGGGTTTACCAATCATTGTTGTACCTATTTCCCTGTCCCTGTCAATGAGGGTTTACCAATCATTGTTGTACCTATTTCCCTGTCATGTCAATGAGGGTTTACCAATCATTGTTGTACCTATTTCCCTGTCATGTCAATGAGGGTTTACCAATCATTGTTGTACCTATTTCCCTGTCATGTCAATGAGGGTTTACCAATCATTGTTGTACCTATTTCCCTGTCATGTCAATGAGGGTTTACCAATCATTGTTGTACCTATTCCCTGTCCCTGTCAATGAGGGTTTACCAATCATTGTTGTACCTATTTCCCTGTCATGTCAATGAGGGTTTACCAATCATTGTTGTACCTATCTCCCTGTCATGTCAATGAGGGTTTACCAATCATTGTTGTACCTATTTCCCTGTCTGTCAATGAGGGTTTACCAATCATTGTTGTACCTATTTCCCTGTCATGTCAATGAGGGTTTACCAATCATTGTTGTACCTATTTCCCTGTCATGTCAATGAGGGTTTACCAATCATTGTTGTACCTATTTCCCTGTCCCTGTCAATGAGGGTTTACCAATCATTGTTGTACCTATTCCCTGTCATGTCAATGAGGGTTTACCAATCATTGTTGTACCTATTTCCCTGTCATGTCAATGAGGGTTTACCAATCATTGTTGTACCTATTTCCCTGTCATGTCAATGAGGGTTTACCAATCATTGTTGTACCTATTTCCCTGTCATGTCAATGAGGTTTACCAATCATTGTTGTACCTATTTCCCTGTCATGTCAATGAGGGTTTACCAATCATTGTTGTACCTATTTCCCTGTCATGTCAATGAGGGTTTACCAATCATTGTTGTACCTATTTCCCTGTCATGTCAATGAGGGTTTACCAATCATTGTTGTACCTATTTCCCTGTCATGTCAATGAGGGTTTACCAATCATTGTTGTACCTATTTCCCTGTCATGTCAATGAGGGTTTACCAATCATTGTTGTACCTATTTCCCTGTCATGTCAATGAGGGTTTACCAATCATTGTTGTACCTATTTCCCTGTCATGTCATGTCAATGAGGGTTTACCAATCATTGTTGTACCTATTTCCCTGTCATGTCAATGAGGGTTTACCAATCATTGTTGTACCTATTTCCCTGTCATGTCAATGAGGGTTTACCAATCATTGTTGTACCTATTTCCCTGTCATGTCAATGAGGGTTTACCAATCATTGTTGTACCTATTTCCCTGTCATGTCAATGAGGGTTTACCAATCATTGTTGTACCTATTTCCCTGTCATGTCAATGAGGGTTTACCAATCATTGTTGTACCTATTTCCCTGTCATGTCAATGAGGGTTTACCAATCATTGTTGTACCTATTTCCCTGTCATGTCAATGAGGGTTTACCAATCATTGTTGTACCTATTTCCCTGTCATGTCAATGAGGGTTTACCAATCATTGTTGTACCTATTTCCCTGTCATGTCAATGAGGGTTTACCAATCATTGTTGTACCTATTTCCCTGTCATGTCAATGAGGGTTTACCAATCATTGTTGTACCTATTTCCCTGTCATGTCAATGAGGGTTTACCAATCATTGTTGTACCTATTTCCCTGTCATGTCAATGAGGGTTTACCAATCATTGTTGTACCTATTTCCCTGTCATGTCAATGAGGGTTTACATCGTTATATTCCTGTTGTATGGTTACATATGTTCTATTTCCCTGTCATGTCAATGAGGGTTTACCAATCATTGTTGTACCTATTTCCCTGTCATGTCAATGAGGGTTTACCAATCATTGTTGTACCTATTTCCCTGTCATGTCAATGAGGGTTTACCAATCATTGTTGTACCTATTTCCCTGTCATGTCAATGAGGGTTTACCAATCATTGTTGTACCTATTTCCCTGTCATGTCAATGAGGGTTTACCAATCATTGTTGTACCTATTTCCCTGTCATGTCAATGAGGGTTTACCAATCATTGTTGTACCTATTTCCCTGTCATGTCAATGAGGGTTTACCAATCATTGTTGTACCTATTTCCCTGTCATGTCAATGAGGGTTTACCAATATTTTGTTGTACCTATTTCCTCTGTCCCCTGTCAATGAGGGTTTACCAATCATTGTTGTACCTATTTCCCTGTCATGTCAATGAGGGTTTACCAATCATTGTTGTACCTATTTCCCTGTCATGTCAATGAGGGTTTACCAATCATTGTTGTACCTATTTCCCTGTCATGTCAATGAGGGTTTACCAATCATTGTTGTACCTATTTCCCTGTCATGTCAATGAGGGTTTACCAATCATTGTTGTACCTATTTCCCTGTCATGTCAATGAGGGTTTACCAATCATTGTTGTACCTATTTCCCTGTCATGTCAATGAGGGTTTACCAATCATTGTTGTACCTATTTCCCTGTCATGTCAATGAGGGTTTTACCATCATTGTTGTACCTATTTCCCTGTCATGTCAATGAGGGTTTACCAATCATTGTTGTACCTATTTCCCTGTCATGTCAATGAGGGTTTACCAATCATTGTTGTACCTATTTCCCTGTCATGTCAATGA
>CM065726.1:79856744-79884244 GCA_033310375.1 Conus canariensis
ACACACACACACACACACACACACACACACACACAAATTCACACACAAACACACGCACACCCACATACACACAAGAGAGAGAGAGAGAGAGAGAGAGAGAGAGAGAGAGAGAGAGAGAGAGAGAGAGAGAGAGAGAGACGAACGAACGAACGAAACGAACGAAATTTTATTTTACCAGGGTAATGAGATAAGCAATACAAATGCTTTTTTCCACCCAGCCCTGGGGCAAAAGAAAGAGAAACAATGTAAAGATCAAATTAATGCATTTAAAGATCAAATTAATGCAAATACACATATAAAAAGAACAAAGTATAACAAGATCTTGTACAGTTCAAAACAAGTTAGCTATTGTCCATATTATTGACAAACGAATGCAAATAGAAAAGCGCGTGAACATAGCGAACAAGGGGAAGGAAACGGGAAAGGAAAAGGCCAAGGGGTAGGTTTGGGGTAAATGGAGAGAGAGAGAGAGAGAGAGGAGAGAGAGAGAGAGAGAGAGAGAGAGAGAGAGAGAGAGAGAGAGAGAGAGATGCGGAACGAACGAACGAACGAACGAACGAATTTTTTATGAGGGCTAAAGATATAAGCACAATAATAGCTTTTACATCATTGCCCTACGAGAAGCAAAAAAAAAAAAACAAAAGTCAAAACAAGAATCCATAGATGTAGCACAAAATACTACCAACAACAAACAGGAATACCAAAAATAATGTACAGTAATATTCATACACATACATATGCATAAACACAACATATACAGGTACAAAGCAACGCACACAAGTAGTATGCACGAAGCAGACATGCACCACCCCCCCAATCTAAGGCAATACCTACACAACACTTCACACTACACATAAGAAAAGAGAGAAAAGTGCACATACCTTAAAACAAACTTAAAATAGAATTAGAAGAAGACAAAGAGGAGAAGCAACGGACAGACGTCAATGAAGGAGTGGACAGGTGAACAGTATGTCATGACAAGATATAGAGAAGGGGTAACGAAGGAACACAAATGAACATTCAAATACATTTAAACATCATTTGTACTTGAATCCATACAATAATTTTGAAAACGTATAAAGAAGGTTACATGATGTTATCATTAGTCACACTGTTTAGGAAGCGTAGCATCAGATATGAGAAGTATTGTTTTTTGAAAACGTTTAAACTAGAAATTACATTAAATGAAGACACTAGGTCATTCCACAAACAACCACCGGAGTAAATGAGGCTAGATTTAAAAAGATCAATCCTCGGTAGGGGTATCTGAATCTTTCTGACATTGCGAATCAGGTTCGTTTTAAATTTGTTTTTCAAAGTTGGTGGTGCATGATTGGACATTATCTTAAACATGAAAATTGCTTTGTTATAAGTGAGTTTCCATTTTAGAGGCAAAATGTCTAAACGTTTATAATCAGAGGGAGTTACAGTTGTAGATTTGAGAAGAACGAGTTTCACAGCCCGTCTATGAAGACTGAAGAGTGGTTTTAATACGTTAGAGAGAGAGAGAGAGAGAGAGAGAGAGAGAGAGAGAGAGAGGAGAGAGAGAGAGAGAGAGAGAGAGAGAGAAGGCCGAGGGGTAGGTTTGGGGTAACTGGAACGAACGAACGAACGAACGAATGTTTTATTGAGGGCAAGATGGATAAGCAACAATAATGGCTGTCTCACACCATGCCCTCACAAAACAAAAAACAAAAAAACAAAAAGAAAAAAAAATTCCGAATATATTTACGCACACACACACCACACACACACACACACATAGATATTTACACATACATAAATACATATACATATAGTTCATACACATATACATATGCATAAACAAACATATATAAGTATGTACAAAGCATACTGGCACACAATGTATGTATGCAGGTGAGAGCATGAATGTTGATGCGCAGGCCCCCGGCCCATATTATAGGGCAGATACCTACACAACACTTCCACTTACACATATATTTAAAAAGTCATGAGGAGAAAGGGCACATACCTTAGAAACATTCTTTAATCTTATGAATTAGAGACAGACAATAGAAGGTAGACAGGCAACAGCTAGACAAGACAGACAGATATAGAAGGAGAGAGAGAGAGAGAGAGAGAGAGAGAGAGAGAGAGAGGGAGAGAGAGACAGAGAGAGAGAGAGAGAAAGGGAGAGATGGAGAGAAGAAGAGAGAGAGAGAGAGAGAGAGAGAGAGAGAGAGAGAGAGAGAGAGAGAGACTGACAGGCAGACAATACAGACAGACAGATAGACAAATGGCAGAGAATACAAGCAGCAGCAGAATAAAGACATAGAAGATGAGTAAAAAAAAACATTTGAGGAAATTGGACACAAGATTACGATCCAAAAATACCACAGAAAGATAGCTATAGCTTAGCATTAGATATTTATGATAATGTGTTTTAAACATAGATAAGCTATTTTTATTTCTTATGTCACAAGGAATTGCATTCCAAAGTTTACCACCCGAATATACTAAGGAAGACATGAATAGATCAATTCTGGGCCGGGGAATGGATATCAAATGTTTATTACGAAAGGTGTTTACAAGGAATTTGGTACGTAGATAAGAAGGTGCGAGATTGTTCATTATTTTGTACATAAACACACCCTTATTGAAACGACATTTCTGATTGAATGGGAGAATCTCAAGTTCTTTATAGTCTGCAACTTGAAGAGATGATTTAAGGAGTATGATTTTTAGTGAACGTCTATACAAACGCTCCAGTGGTTTCAAACAATTGTGACTGGCCATGTCCCAGCAAGTTGAAGCATAGTCAATATCAGATTGTATATAGACATGGAAAAATAACTTCCGAGAATGTTGGTCAAGGAAATGCTTAATTCTGTTTAATTGAAATATCTTACTTGAGATCTTCCGAGATAAAGCAGAAACGTGATTAGACCAAGATAGATTGTTATCGATAGTGAGACCAAGTAACTTATGAGAATCAATTTCTTCTATAATCTGATCGTAGAGATACAATGGAGGCGATCTAGTTTTCATGTTTTGTCGTTTTTGCCTAGTTGATATCAACATAAATTTGGATTTCATAGGATGGAGGGCCATGTGATTTAGTTTGGACCACTCAGTAAGATTATTTATATCATTTTGAAGAGCACTGCATACCGAGTGTACGTCTTTACCTTTACTGTGGAGTGTCGTGTCGTCAGCAAATAGTTCACATGAAGAGGAAATAGCTAGAGGAAGATCATTTATATAGACCGAGAAAAGGATTGGACCTAAAATTGATCCTTGGGGGACACCATAATTCACTGGTAGGAAAGTGGATTTTACAGAGGCTTTAAAAAACTGGCTGTTTCCTGTTGGTCAAAAAAGAGGATAATAGATCAAGAGATTTTCTGGATAGACCGTAAAGTACAAGTTTTTTTACAAGAAGATTATGGTCAATAATGTCAAAGGCTTTTGCAAAGTCAACAAAAAGTACACCTGTAAATAGATTACAATTTTTGTTTGAAAGCCATTGTTCAACTAAGTTAGTTAATGCTGTATGACAGGAATGGTTTTTTCTAAAACCACTTTGGTTAGGATGAAATAATTCATGTTTAGTAAAGTGTAACTGGAGATTGCGTTTTAAGATGTTTTTCTAGAGGTTTAGACAAAGTAGATAAAATCGATATTGGTCGATAATTTGAAAAATCAGTTGGGTCGCCGGATTTATAAACTGGTAGTACTTTGGCTACCTTAAAAGCTTGTGGGTAGTAACACTTTTCGATGCTAAGGTTGTAAATGTAGGTGAGATGCTCAGATATAACAGATGCAGATAATTTCAAGATTTTACCATCAATGTTGTCTAGACCACAGCAGTTAGATTGTTTTAAAGCACATAGTGCCCTATACACTTCGTGTACACTTAAATATTCAAATTGAAGTTTTGTATCTATGTGTTTAGAATCACAATAATCTTTCAACGATGATAGATCATTGTTTATCATGTGATCAGAGTTTATCGTTTTCTCAGCTATTGTTGAAAAGTGTAAATTGAATTTTTCAGTGGATAAATCCATTCCCGAATGAACAGCAGTATCAGATTTTTTCCCAGATAATTCGTTAATGGCTTTCCAGATGGATTTTGTATCTGTTTTAGAAGCAATAAGTTCTTTGAAATATTTTTTGCGAGTATATCTTTTTAGGGCAGTTACTTTATTTCGTTGTTTCTTAAAACTGTCACTTTTCCCTGTAGACTGTAATAAATTATCTCGAAGTTTAATGGCTGCATTGATTTCTTCGGTTAACCACTGTGGTTTGCCATCAGCTCTAACGCGTTTAAGTCTAATAGGGACATGTTTATCAATTACAGACAGAAAAATACGATACCAAGTTTCAAGGGCCTCGTCGGGGTCGGTATTATGATAAACCACTGAAAAATTTGCAGAGCACAGGTCAGATAAAAGGACATCAATATTTAATGTTTTATAACAACGAGAAGATATGTATTGGTGGCTACATCTGGGAATTTTCGTTCCTTTTTTTGACCATGTTAAACAAACAGGAAAGTGATCACTAAGACCAAAGACCGGTACAGAAGTTTCAATAATATTAGACGGGTCATTTACATATATATGGTCAATAAGTGTTTCAGACTGTGATGTTATTCTGGTTGGTGTGTTAATTAATTGTTTTAAATTCTGCGGTTCAAAGATTTTTTCCCAGTTGTTATGCGGTTTAAGTAAATCAATATTAAAATCTCCAAGTAGTATTACCTCTGTTGCATAAACGTATACATCCTCCATCATGAGATCGAAGCGATCAAACCACTCAACACGTTCTTCTGGATTTCTATATAGAAAACCTACTAAGACTGGTTTTGTCCCTTTCAAATAAATATCTATCCAAATCCACTCAATGCAGTATTTATCAAACAAGTTTATTTGTTTATAATTTACCGAGTTGTGCACAAATGCTACCAGTCCAGTGTCTAGTTTAGCCATGGCATCTCTCCTAATCAGACTATAGCCTGGAATCGATACTAGATTGTCTGTTATAACGTCAGTTAGTCTTGATTCAGAGAAACCAAAACAATGAAAGTGATCATTTGAATTTGATAAAATAGAGGGTATGTCTGACATTTTATTTAATAAGTGACATACATTTAGGTGACCTACTTTTAATCCAAATTTACTTAACCATTTCTCATTGCATTGATTGCTTGTCATAATGATCAATGACAGATAAGTGTAGGAGACAAATGATCGACACTTACACAACACACACAGTTTGTACCAAATACCAAGAATCTAAATATGAAAGTGCTGAAAAACGAGGACAAACACAACCTCAAAGAAAAGAAAGAAATACAAGTGTTACCTGATAAATTCAGGCAAAAACAACAAATGTAGAAAATGTCAACAATTTGAAGAAGAGGAAAAAAACAAATCAACAAGATGAGACAGACAGTTAACAATCAAAAATGCACTTGGGTAGAATCACTTGGCATCAATTACCAAAATGCAGCCCAAGCAATATCAAAATGCGAAAACAACAACAACAACAACAACGACAACAAACTATAAGCAATTTTGTAATCTAGATCCTACAGTCAAAAGACCACTGCAAGTCAGGTGGTCCGGCAATCTGTGACCCACTGAATAGTACCTGTGGGGGTACTCATGGATACACACATCCACACACACACACACACACACACACACACACACACACACACACACACACACACACACACACACACACAAATACATGCACACACATAACTCTCATAGAGCGCAAGCACTTTTATCGTTTTGCGCCATTTTACACCATACACACACACACACACACACACACACACACACACACACACACACACACACACACACACACACACACACACAACAAATCAGACTAACTGACGTTATAACAGACAATCTAGTATCGATTCCAGGCTATAGTCTGATTAGGAGAGATGCCATGGCTACGCTTTCCGTACAAAATTTCGCAAATTTATGCATCTGCGAGCAGTCGAAAGTTTCACAACCCAGCATCTTCTTTTCCACTGCGCATATTTCAAAAATGAAAATCTTGACTTCCTGCAACTTCGTGCGTGCGTGCGCGCGTGCGCTGGCGTGGTGTGTGTGTGTGTGTGTGTGTGGTGATGTGTGTGTGTGTGTGTGTGTGTGTGTGTGTGTGTGTGTGCGTGTGTGGTCA
The DNA here is from genome assembly GCA_033310375.1 of Conus canariensis. NCBI lineage: Eukaryota > Metazoa > Mollusca > Gastropoda > Neogastropoda > Conidae > Conus > Conus canariensis. Next base: position 79,862,913 of record CM065726.1, read on the forward strand.
TGTGGTGTGTGTGTGTATGGACCGATAAGAGATTTGTTACGAACAATTAGCTATATATAGTGATTCATACTAAAATTCTTTACAATTAACATTAGCCCAAAGCAAGTATTAAAACATAAAGGAGTACAGGATATCTGGTATAACCAAAATGTTGAAGCGCTCATATCTGTAGGAACACTTGTTACAAAAAAGAGCCCATTGGACTAATCATCAAGGAATTAACAAAAGAAACAAGACCTGGTAAGTTCTGAAAAATACACGTGCCATTCTTTTTGCGTTGTCGTTGTTGTTCTTCTTGTTCTTGTTTATATGCAAACCATGCAGTTTTTAGTCCTTTTAGTCCTATAGAATTTGTTTGCTTGTTTGTTTATCTTCTAGTTTTGTTGATCTGTTTTTTTTTGTCTTTTCTTTGCATTTAGGCCTTGTTCAGTTTTTGCATTGTTTAATGTGTAACAAAAGTTTGTATTTTTTTTCAATAAGACATTCTGTCACACTCCCTATCTAAAAGATGACTTCTTTGCAACTGGCGTTTCTTAAATTCCGTACCTGATACTCCCAGGCCCTCTGTCTCCCCATCTTCTCTTACATTATATGCTGGAACCTCCATGCAAAGTACAGATAATTAAGAAGACACTGGGTCACATTGACAGCACCATCTGGTTATCGGACCATTCAACGATATTTACATATCAATAATTATGTGTGACCTCATATTATTGTAAAATGAACGAGCCTATTTGCATACATTATCACCAGTACCCATACATATTAGATGTCTGTCTTTTTTCTACCCATTAAAAGACTCAGATTGTTTTTAACATAATATAAAGTATAGAGAGATTGATAATACAGGCAAAGTTTTAAATTGTATTGTAAAGTGCATAACGTACCAATAGAATTGTCAGATTTACTGCAGTATGTCCCTTTGCTATGAATGTTTGATATACACATGTGTCAATCTTGGTTTAAGCTGTGTGGGCTATAGCTGACAATGAAATAGGCCTCCTCCTTTTGTTGTTCTTTCGTTGTTATTGTTGTTGTTGTTGTTGCTGCTGCTGTTGTTGTATCTATATATATTTCCCTTAGTTAAACATGTTATCATCATTATGCCTTCTGCTGAAGGCAACCTTTCTGTGACATGCTAACCTTCATCATTGGAATGGCTCACACAATACACGGGCTGTTCGAAAATAAAACAGAATAAAGGAAGAGGAAAGAAAGAAAGAAAGAAAGAAAGAAAGAAAAAGATAGATAATGGATAGATAGATAGATAGATAGATAGATAGATAGATAGATAGATAGATGATAGATAGATAGATAGAAAGGCAGCAAGACAGAAAGATGGAAAAAGAACAGACAGACGGACAGACGGATGGACAGAAAGACAGACAGACAGGCAGACAGACAGACAGATTGACAGACAAGCAAAAACCAGGTGAGTGTGGTGGTGTTAGTAATAATAGTCATTCCTTGCATGCCTTGGCTTATTCAATTCCGTGCATTCTTTAACGCCTCGGATTATTCATCTTTAGTTATGTCAACAACAAAATGGTCTGATTGATATGTGTTCAGTTAAGCACTTAGTTTTGATCTAGTGTTTATATACATATGTTGATTAGTGTTTATCATACAAATGTTTAGTTGATCATGTGTTTATCATACAATGTTTAGTTTTGATCATAGTTTATCATACAAATGTTTAGTTTTGTCATAGTTATATCAAATGTTGTTTTGATCATAGTGTTTTATCAAATGTTTAGTTTTGATCATAGTGTTTATCATACAAATGTTGTTTTGATCATAGTGTTTATCATAAATGTTTAGTTTGATCATGTGTTATCATACAAATGTTAGTTTTGAATAGTGTTTATATCAAGTTAGTTTTTTCATGTGTTATCAACAAGTTAGTTTATCAGTGTTTATCATATCAAATGTATAATCAACCAACAGACGAAATGAAACACAAGATGACGCTACATAATTCCGAAAAGGATCAAACAGTTAACATAAAATGAAATAAAGGAACAGATTGTGTGTTCATCTGGGCAAACAGCATACAGAATAACTGAAATGTGGTACTGCGGCATTCACATCCACCACGTCTTGAGAGAGAGAAAAAAAGACGGTTTCTATCATCTACAGAGCATTGCAAAAGATCTCTTTGCAATATGTACAACCTGTAGCAGACTTGGGCAGACTATTGTTCATATTTGCATTGCATTCTCCAATTCCACCTCTTGCATTCAGCTGTTTCTGAATGCCAAAATATGTGTTAGACAATTTCCAGTTTTACACTTACATAAATACAGTTTCGTAAACATCATGATAAGTCAAAAGTTGTATCAGCGACAGGATGGTTATTCACATAAAAAAAAGCAAAATCACGTGAGACCTTACTGTTATGTACATTTCCACATTTTTCATTGAATAATTGTTTCAGGAAGCTAGCATAAACCTGATATGTAAACAACCTCAACACGAATATTTGATAGAATGTTTATCGAAACTACACAGCACGCAGTTTAGGAGTAAAATGGCATCAGTTTAGAGCAGTTCATAGAACAGATTTGAATAGTTCATAGAACTATAGGTGTTGGACAAACAACCGTCGCATTTAAAACAACTTGTTTTGCGACAGTTCTATGGAATATTCCAGTCTGAAGCCGTTTTATACTTACCTAAATGATTTGATCACTTTTTCAAAGACTACTTTCCATGGAATATGAACGTTCAATTTTTGTGACCTTTCAACAACAATAAGGGTTATGATTTGTGTCAATAATATATATATATATATATATATATATATATATATATAGGGAGAGAGAGAGAGAGAGAGAGAGAGAGAGAGAGAGAGAGAGAGAGAGAGAACAGTTTGATCCTTGATGTACTCTCTAATTTTGTCGTAATGCTCTGGGCATGTCCAGGTCACTGGAATTATTCATATTTGGTTTTATTCCAGTTTTTCTAACAGCCTCCATAACTGAGAACATCGGTTATGAAATCTTACAAAGTCAGTCAGCAATTCAGTGTCTGTCCCTTATTCATGATACGTCAGAAATTCACTGTTTTCTCAGAGGAATCGTTTTATTGTGTACTTTCCCTATTTGATTAGTTTGCTGTTTTACAAACTATATTATCAGTTTAAATATGTTCTTATAAAAAAAACGGTTAAACATGCAATTCGGTTGATTGTTTAGGTTTCCCACAAAAACTAAATGATTTACAAAAACTAAATGATTGATATACTTTAAATGTACGCATCCTAAATACGTTTGTAGTTTTTATACGTGAACAAAAGATCTGATCCATCGTGTTCCACTTTTCAAGTACTGGACAATCATTTATAGCTTCGCACTTCCAATCAATTTTTGTGACTTTAAATTTTCTGACCCAAGCTCTTTGTAAATGTTAGATATATTTTCTTGTATCGGGTATGTTCAAAGCACCTTGTTTTATCATTTTAGTGAACATCTTTCTACTGGTTCTATCTTGCTCTCTATTCCAGACAAACTGGAACCACATTTTCTGGAGTTTGTTAATGAAGTCGTTGGGTGAATCTGGAATCAAACTCAGAAACGTTGTGTTCGCTATTACCAATACTAATTCCTTTGATCAAAATCTTTTCTCATGTCTGGAATGTTCTCTCCAAGAATAAACAACTATGGAGAAACTGGGTGTCCTGTCTCTGTAGGAAAGTATTCAGTAATACTGCTATTGACAGTGACAGTTGATTTGATAAACTACAAACAGGTAGGGTAACTCTTGCTCCCACAAGAAAACATCACTCTAAAGGAATGCTGCTTAAGACACGAATCACCTAGGGACATGACAGCACAGAGCACACAGAACAAACAAGGAAACATCCCCTCCCAAAAGGATGTTCCAAGCTTGCCCCCATATACCCTGTAGCTAACACATCTACACAGCAACAAGAATTGGAGAAATGAACAAATACAACTGAACTTTTATTCAAGATTGACACAGCCTTTTGAAACTTGAATGTAGTCAAACAAGTACAAGTACGAACAGAAACAAATACAAATAACCTCAATTTTAACTGAAACAAAAGTAAATATGAAATGAAGCAGGGAACAGTAAACAACAAACAAACAACAAGTAGGATAACTCTTGCTCCCACAAGAAAACATCACTCCAAAGGAATGCTGCTTACGACACCGAATCACCTAGCAGACATAACAGCACAGAGCACACAGAGCAAACAAGGACACATCCCCCGAAAAAGGATATTCCAAACTTGCCTATATACTGTGTACCGAACGCATCTACTCAGCAACAAGAACTGAAGAAACGAACAAATACAAACTAACTTTTATTCAAGACTGGCACAGCCTTTTAAAACTTAAATATAGGTCAGACAAGTTCAAGGACGAACAGAAACAAATACAAATAACCTCAATTTCATTGAAACGAAAGTAAATATGAAATGAGGCAGGGAACAGTAAAGAATCCTCTGTCCTGGCGGGTGTCCTCCCTGTTCTCCTCACTTGGCACGTCACACTGCCGCTCCTCTCTCTCATCCTCAGTCTCCATCTTCTCCCTCATATGCCCCTTCCTCTCATCAGTCCACTCACACATCCCTTCCTTTGTGCCCCGTCCTCTTCCAGGCTCTGAACACAACGTCTTTCACTCATAAAAAGATAAAAAGGCGTGGTCATTCTCTTCTGACCTTTAAAATGATTTATGCACTCTATTGAAAATTTTCGCAGAGAAAAAAAAAATCTTTGACCTTTTTCACTCTAGGGGACAGATGCAACTGTTACTGACACAAATTGTCGCTTAGTGAGGAATGGTGTCAGTTTGTTCACCATTGTCACTCTCCCTCAGTCTTTCATATTTCAAAGGAGAAGTAAGTTCACTTCCCATTTTTAGAAGAAAGTGCTCAATGTCTTTGTGAGTTTATTACATTTTCCAGTATTGTTCTGGTTTTCTGTGTCTCATGTTGGGCTTTCTTCATTCCTCTTACCTAGTGTCCTTCTGCTTTCTTGTGTTTGATGTCGTGGTGAGTGCAATCCAAGTTCTGTGTGTCTTTCTTGTTTTCTGTGTCTTACGTCGTTGTTAGTTCATTAAACTTCCCTACAGCAATTGTAGTCTCCTATGTTTGATGTTACTGTTAGTTCATTCTACATCCTCAGTGCCCTTGTGATTTGTTTGATGTTGTGAGTTCATGACACTTACCTAGTGCCCATCTAGTTCCCTTTGTTTGATGATTGTGTAAGACCATGAACCTTGCCGAGTGCCTTGCTAGTTTCACATGTTTTTTTTATATTCTTGTTAGTTCATTCCACGTGTTTCGGTCAGCCTCTCCACACCCCCATGGGACGGAGACGGCGGCTGGGCCCAGGCTGCGCCTCACACCCGGTTGACAGTGCACACACGATGTCTACTGACCACTTGGTCAGTCTCTCCACATGCCTCTGGATAGAGATAGTGGCTGGACACGGGCTGCACCCCATACCCGGTTGGCAGTCAGTTCCAGGTCGGACACAGGGCTTCGCTGACACCTGGGGAACTGGTAGTTACCTTGATTATCTAGCCTACTTCCTACATATTCATAGTTCTTGTCACTGGCAGTCACTCCTCACATAAAACATTTTATTGGAATTTGGGGGAAAATACTCATACTAAAATCTACTAAGTTTCAATACAGTGGATGCACAACAACAGAAAAAAAATCCTCAATAAATACTATGATTGTTTACATCGAGGGAAAGGATTTCCACATGCAACCCCTTTCAAAGTACCAAGAATACAATTATTACATGTAAAGGAACGAATTCTATTAGTCCCATTTTATCAAGAAAAGAATGTTTTTACTTTTCCACATCTTCGTCACAAGACGTGTCCAATTACATATCAAGGAATGATTTCTGCTCGTCCCTTTTTATCAAGAGAAGAATGTTCATCATCATCACTTGACGTGTCCAATTAGATATGAAAAAACGATTTCCAGTCGTCCCTTTTTATAAGAAAAGAACGGGTTTTCTTTGTTTTTTTTTGTTTTGTTTTGTTTATTATCCTTCCACAACAGGAATCAGATTACATTGTCCAATACTTTATGCACAATAATTGTCATTGCTCACTTCCAGAGCTCACAAACGCTCACATCATTATAATACTTTAGAGAAGAGATAGACATTTTTTTTTCAATGATACATTGATTTAACTATATTACTTTTCCACGAACACACATAAGTATACATATTTTGTTCTTCTGTCTGCTCACTATATTCTTCTCATCCACCTCCAAACACATATATTCACTAACTACAAAATCCTACCGTCACCCTGTCTCTCGTCAAATCACAAGATATATTAAGGGAACAATGAGATATTTTAGGCCTTTACTAAGAGCTGAAAAAAATCACAGTCACCTGTAGGAATAAAAAACAGCTTCATTAGCACAAACCCTAACTTCAATTTAACTATTGAAACATAGCTGACTACCAGCGAAGACGCACCTTCAGTCTCCCTTCCCTCTCTGGAAGTGTTGCTCGGCCAGTAGCTCTTCGGAGAATGGAAATCCTCGCTCACCCGACTAACACAAAATGCAGGTGAGTAGCTGTCAGGTGAATACATCAACCGGTTATTCAGGCTTACCTGTTCTGGTCCAACGTTTCCCTAAAATTTGGGACCGGTGTCGTACATAATACTGTCGCTCATAAAATCGTGTCGCAGCGACAGTATTTCCCGGGAAATACTGCAGCTGGTTCATGAAAAATTATCGCTGAGCGACTTAATTTCATAAAAAATTGGTAGCGCGACAGGATTTCACGAAAAATGTCCATAAAATCGGGTCGTTGCCTAAAAATAAAATCATGTCGCAGCGACAGCATTTCATGTAAAAAAAAAAAAAATTGCTGCCGTAGAAAAGTTGTCGCTCTGAGACAGCATTTCCCGTGAAAAAACGACGTCGAAGACATGTTCGGTCTCTGCCCCAACTCTACCCCCACCTCCCTCTCTCACGGTTTTACGTATCAGTTGCCCCATTGTCTTTCTGTCTATGACTTTATTTGTGTCTGCTTGTCTGTCGGTCTATCCTTCTGTCTCTATTTGTTTTTCTCGCTCATTCTCTCTATGTATCGCCCTCCCTCTATCTGTTTGACTCTCTTTAGTTTCACTCTGTCCATCAAAATGTCTGTCAGTTGGTCTCTGCCTTTGCCGCCCCCTCCCCTCTTCCCCCCCTCTCTCTCTCTCTCTCTCTCCTTCTCTCTCTCTCTCTCTCTGGACGTGCAAGCATGTGTGCGTGTATGTGGAGAGAGCGCGACGGTGTGTGTGTGTGTGGAGGGGGGGGGGGGGGGCGAGTGTGGACCCTGAAACAACTGCATTCATGCTTAAATATATTTGTGATTCATTTGTCCATAATCACGCAATCTCTCTCTCTCTCTCTCTCTCTCTCTCTCTCTCTCTCTCTCTCTCTCTCTCTCTCTCTCTCTCTCTCCCAACTCCCTCCCTCCCTCCCTCTCTCTCTCATTCTCTCTCTCACCCTCCTCTCTCTCATTCTCTCTCTTCTCTCTTCTCTCTCTCTCTCTCTCTCTCTCTCTCTCTCTCTCTCTCTCTCTCCTAGGATACCCCCATGTCAGATATCACTTTACATACCCCACCCACTCTGAACATCTTCTCGTGGGACGACACTACTTCCCCTAGACAATTGAATAGAACCCTTAAGACTTCGCCCCACAAACCCTGCAAGTTACACAATAATCTCTTTGTAGAAGTGTACACATGCGTGTTTGAGTTTGTTTGTGTATGCCCGCGCATGCGCGTTTACGTGTTCCACGTGTGTGTGTGTGTGTGTGTGTGTGTGTGTGTGTGTGTGTGTGTGTGTGTGTGTGTGTGTGTGTGTAAGAGAGAGAGAGAGAGAGAGAGAGAGAGAGAGTACACACACACGCATGTACACACGCATGCGTGGGCACACACGCACACAAACTCACACACATACATTTCCTTACTCATGCACTCCCTTACAGTACAGGGAAGTAGGGAGATCAAGTACAGGAGGACACAAACCGTTGAAGGAGGTATGATAGGTCAGAGATACAGGAGGGACACAAACCGTTGAAGGAGGTATGATAGGTCAGAGATACAGGAGGGACACAAACCGTTGAAGGAGGTATGATAGGTCAGAGATACAGGAGGGACACAAACCGTTGAAGGAGGTATGATAGGTCAGAGATACAGGAGGGACACAAACCGTTGAAGGAGGTATATAGGTCAGAGATACAGGAGGGACACAAACCGTTGAAGGAGGTATGATAGGTCAGAGATACAGGAGGGACACAAACCGTTGAAGGAGGTATGATAGGTCAGAGATACAGGAGGGACACAAACCGTTGAAGGAGGTATGATAGGTCAGAGATACAGGAGGGACACAAACCGTTGAAGGAGGTATGATAGGTCAGAGATGGATGGGGCAGACAGGTCAAAGCCGAGGGAACAAATCATATAATTATCCCCATAATATTACATAATAGGGTGACAGGGCTATGTGAATGTCAATGTGGATAGTCATGGGAAGACATATGGATAGTCATGGAAGACAACGAGAGACCCGAAATCGTGTAATAGCCACACTCTTATATTATGGATATCCTAATTCATTACACGCTATACCCAACTCTTAAAACTCCTTTCCTTTTACCTCAAATGTCTCGGAATTTCTGATTTGGATCTTACTTTAAAGAAGAAACAAAAAAGAAAAAAAGAAAATGACGTGTAGTAGTTCCATGGCATTATAGTATACTTATTACAAGTTGCAGCTTTTGGACTGCTCATTATTAATAGGCCTAAATAGTGTACGACGAACAAAGAGAAATAATTATGACAATGATATTTGAGAAATTTGTGTTATTAGCTATTTAACCGCTTTGACCTTATTGGACTATGTGACCTTTTTACTTCTTAACTTCGCGGCATCACAAAACGAACACGTGTCTTTGATCTTGGTCAAAAGGAACTTCATCTTTTGAAAATTTCGGTTCTGTCTTCTACTGCAAGACTTCAAAGGTTCAAGATCCAGCTTTGTCCGCAGTGTGTGTGTGTGTGTGTGTGTGTGTGTGTGTGTGTGTGTGTGTGGTGGTGTGTGCGTGCGTGCGTGCGTGCGTGCGTGCGTGCGTGCGTGCGTGCGTGTGGTGTGTGTGTGTGTGTGTGTGTGTGTGTGTGTGTGTGTGTGTGTGTGTGTGCTGGCTGAATCATAAAATCACAGATGGCAAAGCATCTTGTTATTTGCGATGATGATGGATGATGATGATGATGATGATGATGATGATGATGATTCACAAAGGGCTAATTGTGATTCATTTAAAAGGGCCCTACACAGTTTTCCTTTCTATGAAAGAGTAAGTAAAAATGGTTCATGCAGAGAGCTCTACTCACTCTTTTAAAAGTAAGCAGAAATGGACCCCTTGTAAAAAAAAAAAAAAAAAAAAAGTACAACCAACTAGGCTGCAATAAACAATTCTCCAATGAAAGATGTTTTAACCTTTAGTTAGAAGTAATGTGTCTTGTCCAGAAATGTGGGACCTACTTGAAAGGTTAATTACTTTCGTTTGTGACCCTGTAAGGGAAGATTGGTTAATGCGGGCCAGTAGATAAATTGGGCTGATGCTAATCTGAGAAAACTATGATGAGAGAAGTTCAGATCTTTTGTGTGCTACATTGTCAGCATGCATAACTTCCTCTGCTAGAAATCCATGGCTGGTCGCGGGAAAAGATACCAACAGTAAGCATTAGAAACATTTTGTACTAATTCTTTGCCTCTATGGTTTTGTTAAATCAAAGACATGGCTAAAATAATAGAAATTGTTTGCTTTCTGTTTCAACGAATTCTAACATATTATAAACTCCCTTGAAACAAAAAACAAAACAAAACAGAGTAATATTTTGATGTGCTGTCATGGTAGACCATGGTCAAAATGGATAAGATGAACTCCCCCTGATGGGCTAAGTTGGGCCAGTAGCTCAATTAACCCTACCGTGATCAGTTTATACCCACTTCATTAGAAGTTGATAGCGGTTGTTTTTTTCAGTGATCACTAATTATTGATAGAGCCGATTGATGTGTGTGTATGTGGGATGTGTGTGTGTGTGTGATGTGTGTGTGTGTGTGTGTGTGTGTGTGTGCGTGCGGTGCGTGCGTGCGTGCGTGCGTGCGTGCGTGCGTGCGTGCGTGCGTGCGCGTGTGTGGCATCCACTTGTTTAGAAGAAACATATCCAAATATTGACGGTGCTTTGAATGTTTCTTTTTGTTTTTGAACATTAATTCGTTTGTCTTTTTTAAAAGAAGCCATCCAAAACAAAAAGATAATTTATATAAATGTGTTATGTTTCACATTTTGAACATGATTATATTTAGGCCTTAGGTGCCTTAAAACGAGCGTAATGAATGAAAACCCATTTTGAACGTTGCGTTCTGCATTTTTTCTGCGTTGTTTATTTCATTAAACTAGATAAAAGCTTTAGAAAAGAAATGGATGATCCTTTCAACCAAATACTATGTTAATTAATTTCAAATCACGGCTTCCTTGGAGCTTTGAATGCCTTAAAAGGACTGCAGTAAAACAAAGCCAAATGATGCCTGAAGCTCTGCATTATGGCTCTGATAACTTTTGGGTTACTTGTGACTAAAATGGGTTACTTTGACTCGTTTGTAAATTCATGATTTTAAGTGCCCTAGAAGCACTGCAATTAAAGCAAAACAACTGAAACCGTCTGTTCTGCGATTTGGCTTGTATTAGCTTTTAGACTCTATTATGTTTGTGTTTCTGTTCTGACAATTAGGGATAATCATTTACTCTTTAAGTTTAGTTTATGAATGTGTTGAGACCTTAGGTGCCTTTAAATGGATTATCGAACAAGCTCACACATCTTATATGGCCAGCAGACAAACAATATTGGTTTGGGTTTATGAATAATGCGTGTCGGTTAATATAGGCCTGTGGCACAATATTTACCACTCCCTGGTCCATTCAACCCGAAAAGATGTCTAAAGTGGGCTTCCTTTTCTTTAAGAATTTTATGATTTCTTATATAGAACTTTTTGAAATAAAGATAGCCATTTGATGGCTGTACTATATGAAGCTCTTATGGTAAGCTTTACAAATAATTAACCTTGGGTGAAGTAAAATTAGTGAACGAGGTAGGGCTGCATTTCTTAGGGGTTCTAACTTACCCAATATTCCCCTACTTTCGTTGTGCTGAATGTCCTAGGCCTACGATATTGATAAAAACATCACATTTCACAGCACACACACACACACCACACACACACACACACACACACACACACACACACACACACACACACACACACGAATGGAAATTTGACTTTCGTCAAAAACATTTATGACAGCAAATCACTTGCGACATTTTTTTATTCCATGGCAGGCTGCAATATTTTCTGTGATATTTTGACGCTCAACTGCGGCGACGTTTTCTCACTTTGCAGAAAAAAATCGTCGCTGTGAAATATTAACGCTGCGACCATATTTCACAGGAAATGTTAACTCTGGCAGTAAGATTTCACGTGAAAATGTGTCGCAAGCGACAGCATTCACTGACTACAATATTTCACAGTGTCCTGTCGCAAAAAATTGTCGCAAAATTTCGAGCAACAGTATTTTATGGACAGCTATAATATTCAATAGGACATTTTTTCGTGAAAAGTTGTTGCGCGACAATTTTTTCCAGAAAATATTATCGCTGCAACAGTATTTCACGTGAAATGCTGTCGCTGCGATACAATTCCACGGCGACAGTATTATATACGACACCGGACGAAATATGGTCCGTCACACCATGTCTTCAGAGTCTTTCTAGTTTCTTGCTTTTGACGCATGTCAGTCCATTACACTTCCCAAATGCCCTTCCAAGTTCCTAGGGCTTTATGCTGATACCAGTTCATCCCACTGACCCAGTGCTGATCTACTGTCCTGTGTTTGATGTTGTCAGTTCATCCCATGTCTTCAGAGTCTTTCTAGTTTCTTGTTTGACGCATGTCAGTCATACACTCCCATGCTTCCAATGTCCTAGGGCTTTGATGCTGATCCAGTTCATCCCACTGACCCAGTGCTGATCTACTGTCCTGTGTTTGATGTTGTCAGTTCTTCCCACTGACCCAGTGCTGATCTACTGTCCTGTGTTTGATGTTGTCAGTCATCATACATCCACTGAGCCCAGTGCTGATCTAGTGTCCTGAGTTTGATGTGTTGGAAGTCACAGAGCTTCTCCAGTGCTCTTGCAGTTTCCTACACTTGAATGTTACGTAGTTACCTTAAACATTTCCCAATAGTTCCATGTGCTTTTACATTGTTGTCAGCTCATAACACTTGGCCAGTGCCCTTTTGGTTTCCCATGTGTGATGTTGTCAGTTCATAACACTTGGCCAGTGCTCTGTGACTGGAAGCAAAGGACAACATCCAAGAAGAATCCGGATCCGTGCTTGTTGTAATGACATCGTCGTCGTCTGGCTGCATGACACTGAGCGGAAATGTGAGTGGTGGTGGCCCTGACCTCGTGTGGGGAAATGTGACCATTCCACACAGACATACAGTCATTCTTAGTTTCTAACCCAAGTCACACTGGATTGAGGTTTCCCTATATGGTCATTTCCAGCAGTTTGATCAGGCAATGAACAGTTCAAGAGGAACGCAAACTGAGATATGGGATAGATATTCCGCTGGACTTAATTGCCCATGCGCAGACAATGCAACCAAACTGAGTCTTGGAGTCAGGAGAATCAGCTGTGTCATGTCGCAATGTTTTCGACTTTTTTTTTTTTACCTTTCTTCCAGAAAGTTAAGCCCCCTCAAATGTTTCCCAGCGATTTCCGGAACTGCTCCTTGGACAGTTATTAGTTTTCATCACCACGCGGAAAGCAACTTGGAGACAGAGTGTGAGGATGGACGGGATGAAGCAGGACACTGTCCCTTCAGCAGTGCTGACTGTCAGGGCATGATAGCCATGTGTGGACAGTGCTACTCGCTGGAGCGCAATGTGTGTGGATTCCATAGGGGTGGAGGAAACGTTGACAATACAATTGGTGAGCACTGTCGTTCTTTGGGAGGGTCTGCAACTACGCCTCTGTGTGTGATGGATTGGTTTAACATTGTTTCAAACGCAGTCCGGATTGTTGGGGAGAGGCTGGATGGTTTGGGGGTTGGTGTCACTTCCAATGATCTGTCGATGCCTCCTATGTGGCAGGAAACTCTTCAGGGGAGAATTGCACTTCATCATACGTTTCGCGCTGACGCTTCTTCAGGACGACACGGTGGTCATAAAATATGCTTTCGATCTTTTGGGTACCTGCTAGGATATAAGGAGCAAAATTGTGTGTACAGTACTAACATGCAAAAAGGTTCCACCCATACAGTTTGTGCATTCCAGACAAACAAGACTCGTGCACAATCACTTCATATGAAACCAGTTTCACTTAACAACACTCAGTCTGTGTTGCCATGGCAAAAGGAACCTATGGCTTTGTGCCATGATGGTCACATGACCTACACATTTCTGCTGTGTGGTTTTCATAAGTTCAAAGTGTGTGGTCAAGAACATACCTCTTGTCATTTTCATCATCATTTGCCCCACAACAACCAGTTATATTTACCCAATAATCACACCACGTTGATACCCCCAATTATCTGCAATAATGACATCACCACACTTTCATACTCCCTGGTGTGCAATTTCATAGACGATTGTCAAGACAACAGTGATGAATCATTTTGTAAACATCCTGTTTGTATCAACACGTTCTCATGCACTAATGGTCAGTGTCTTCCTCACAGTAAGGTGTGTGATCAAACTCCCCATTGCCAGGATCATTCGGAAGAACACAGCTATGCTTCACATATGACTGTTTATAAAATGATTGTATTTCTTCTCTCCCCTGCTCTGATCAATTTTGATGACCCAGGGAAGTTTGACTCAGTCCAAATGTATTCCAACGAGTCCTGTCCTGATTACCATTACCGTTGTCCTGGTGACTTCAATGACTGCCTGCCTGTTTACACACGATGCAATGGAATGTACGACTGTATAGACCGTACGGACGAAGATGGCTGTGAGGACATGATGTGTTCAGGATTCTTCAGGTGTAGAGCATCCACAACCTGCCTACACACTGACCACCTGTGTGATGGCTGGCCTCACTGTCCAATGCATGATGATGAAATAGTGTGTGACACAAGTTGTCCTATGGCTGTGTCAAGGCCACACGTTCCTTTGCCACCAGCCTTTCTCTATGATACAGTTCCCATATATCCGCTATTTGCATGGCACCAGTTCTGGAATAACACTGTCTGATGGCAGCCAGTTTTGCTATCTTTTTCATCTTGTTCTTCAATCCCCATGCTGTCACACTGCGAGTTCTACAGTCAAACACACATCTGTATTTCTCTGCCAGTGACTAAGCAAGATTTTGAAGGGAAAGAATACTCGTTCAGTCTACTCATTGGTCTTAACTTTATTCTGTTCTTATTTGTCTCTGTTGGCCAAGGAATTGTCTATTGGACAACACAGAACAATTCTTTCAAGACGACCAAAGTGTCACGAGACATGACCATAGCTCGGCGACTGATCACTGTTGCAGTGACCGATTTCCTGTGTTGGTTTCCCATTGGACTGTGTGGGATGTTGGCATCAGCAGGTACTCTCATCCCTGGTGAGGTGAACGTGGCACTGGCTGTATTCATACTGCCCTTGAATTCTGCTATTAATCCCTTCATGTATACCTTCAACACACTGGCAGAAAAACGGAGGAAATCCAATGAAGCCAAACTTCAACAGTGGCTGGAATCTCACTCTGACATACCTGTGCCCCAGCAAGCTGTGGTATAATACTCACTGTTGTTTAAAGCAGATATAAGAAGAGAATCAAAGTAATGAAAAACATGTTTTCTATTTCATAAATATGATGAATCGCACATGTTAACATGTACACAATTAGGCATCAGATTCTAACAGATCAGAGGCCATCTGTATTCCAGCACTCTCAGAATTTGTATGTGAATAGTTTTTAAAAACTTTAGTTGTTAAGTACAGGAGTGGGGGGGAGGGGGGGGGGGGCTCTCTTTTGTTTTGTTGGACTGGCTGGTTGTTTGTCGACCTTGTCTGAGCGATAATCCCACATACGAGTTTTGGGACTTTGGATTCCTGAGCAAGAAGTTGAGGAATCTGATTTAGAGATGGGGCTCATTACCCGTAGGATGGCGACGCATCTGTTGACGTCTGCTTGCCGCAGGCTGAACACCTCCAGTGTGTTTGTTGCAGGAACTGTTGGTGTCAGTCACCAGGACAGAACGCCTGCACCACAGCATGGCGGCCAGTCGTTCGTAGAACTGTCCAGAGGTGCAGGTACCTGACTCACTCTCTCCAACTTCACACAGTGATGAGGGGAGTCTCAGAAGAACAGAGTTTACAAAAAGTGTTTAGATTAATGGGTTCATTTGCAGTTAGGATCAGACAATCTCCAGACGATTTGGGTTTGAAGAATTGAACCTGTCTCTAGTAGATTTTTCCCCGTTCCTTAGCAGCCTTTGCTGGGTTCAGGAGGCAGCTGGGTGAGATTGTCAATAAGATCCACCGGTGAATACCGTATTCAAGTAGACTTTGTTCATGCCCATTGGTTGAAATATTAATTTTGAACTTGAATTTGAATTGCAAAGGCATGTATGTTGTTAAATTATTTTCCTAAAAGGATTAAACAAAAACCAGACGCTGTTTAGGCTTTCAAGAAAGCAATCTTATCAGTATCAATTGGATTGACGTTTCTAGTTGAATAGTAATGATGGGTTCAGAAATAAAGATTTTTTGTCAAAGTTTGATCGATAGAAATTTATTTAAGTGGTAAGTTTGAATCTAATTTTCATTGCCAGAGAAATCATCTGGCTGTCAGTGCTCCATGCTGCTCACTGTGATAGCGTACAGCAGATGAACTTGGCGTACACAGGTAAATCTGGAAACACAATTACATCCTTCTATCTACTTTTAACATCACAGTCTTGACACGCTTAACACGCTGAACAGAATGCAGGGTATGCAACTTGAATTTTGTTAAGCGTGTAAGCATGAAGCAGCCTATAGCCTTCATTCACTTCCTTAGGAGTCTTCTTCATCTTACAAACGCAGACTGGGCGCATTTGTCTCTGACAGAGTCCTGGCTGATTAGTGCAACCATGTCTACCGTGCCAGTATGCTCTGTTACAATGTTACCTCTACACTTCACACTGTTTTTGTTTCTGTCTATGCTTACTGTGCTAGTATGCTTTGTTACAACGTTATCTTTACAGTAAAAGCTTACACACTCCGGTTTATTTTGCCTATGTTTACTCTGCGAGTATGCTTTTGTCACAACGTTATCTTTACAGTTAAAGCTTACACACTCGGGTTTTTTTTTGCCTACGTTTACTGTGCGAGTATGCTTTTGTCACAACGTTATCTTTACAGTTAAAGCTTACACACTGATGTTTTTGCCTATGTTTACCGTGCAAGCATGCTTTGTTGCGATGCACTCTTTACAGTTAAAGCTTACACACTGTTTTTTTTTTCTGTCTGGTCTTGTGTGCCATCTCAGTGACATTGCCCCTGACGTCATCCACTCCAGCACCTTGTCCTGCCACAGTCCCAGCATTGGCAATCCACAGCCACATCCTGGCTTGTCCTGCCACAGTCCCAGCACTGGCAATCCACAGCCACATCCTGGCTTGCCCTGCCACAGCCCAGCACTGACAATCCACAGCCACATCCTGGCTTGCCCTGCCACAGTCCCAGCACTGACAATCCACAGCCACATCCTGGCTTGCCCTGCCACAGTCTCAGCACTGGCAATCCACAGCCACATCGTGGCTTGTCCTGCCACAGTCCCAGCACTGGCAATCCACAGCCACATCGTGGCTTGTCCTGCCACAGTCTCAGCACTGGCAATCCACAGCCACATCGTGGCTTGTCCTGCCACAGTCCCATCACTGGCAATCCACAGCCACATCGTGGCTTGTCCTGCCACAGTCTCAGCACTGGCAATCCACAGCCACATCGTGGCTTGTCCTGCCACAGTCCCAACACTGGCAATCCACAGCCACATCCTGCTTGTCCTGCCACAGTCCCAGCACTGGCAATCCACAGGCTGCAGTCAATTTCAAGTCGTCATGAGGTGGAAGACCCATCCCTCCTGCTCCCAATCAACACCAATGACTTCACTGAAGAGGAGATCAGAACAGCCGTCAAGACATTAAAGAACAAGTCCCCTGGGTTTGCTGGAATAACAGCTGAAATACCTAAAAGTGGTGGTGACTGCATCGTCTCTTGGATGTGCGGTCTCTGTCACCAGGTTTGGAGCTCTAACGTCTTCACAGAGGATTGGAAGAATGGCGAAGTCGTCTGTATCCCCAGAAAAGGCAACCTCTCAGAGTGCGACAACTGGAGAGGAGTTACTCTACTAATCAATACCAGGGAGAGTGTACTGCCAGGTCATCCTCAACTGACTGCACAACGTGATGGACAATGAGCTCAGGGAACATCAAGCAGGCTTCCGCCCAAAACTGTGCGGAGCAGATCTTCACACTAAGAAAGATCATCTAGAAGTGTGGAAAGCACCACGTACCCCTGGCCATCAGCTTCATTAACTTCATCAAAGCATTCGACAGTGTCCACAGACCATCATTGTGGAAAATCATGAAAACCTACGGCATCCCAGAGAAAGTTGTGTCGGCCATAAAGTAGATTTACATAAACTCTCAAGTGCAGAGTCGGGACGGAAGATGGCTACAGTGACTTGTTTGAATTTGTCACCGGGGTAAGGCAAGGTTGTATCCTCACCCCTCTCCTCTTTGCACTTGCCATTGACTGGGTTTTGAAACACGCAACACAAGGAAAGGGAATCAAGTGGACAGAAGGAAACAGCCTCTCAGATCTGGAATTTGCCGATGACATTGGCGCTCTTGCAAGCACCACTGAAGATCTGCAGGTGCTTGTCGACAGTATCAGCAAGTTTGCAGGCAACATTGGCCCCATCATCAGTGCAGGAAAGACTAAAAACATGCTTACCAGTAACCACCAAGGGCCAACAGACGTTCTCATCGACCAAAAACAAGTGGAAATAGTAGAGAACTTCACATACCTAGGCAGCTCCACCAACAACGCCAATGACCTCGACCAAGAACTGAAGTGTCGTACTGGGAAGGCAATATCAGCATTCAATCAGCTGAACAAAATATGGAACGGCAAGAAATTCTCTCTCGGATTCAGACTGAAATTTTATAACTCCAGTGTGATTTCAACGTCGTTATACGGCTGTGAAACCTGGCAACTGAGGACCACCCTGGAAAAGAAACTCGACGCTTTTGATACTAAGTGTCTACTCCAAGATCTTGGGCATCACATGGTCAGACTTTATTCCAAATGAAGACGTCAGGGAGAGGTCCAAACACCTCCGCGTGTCAACCATTGTCTGCAGACGGCGCCTCCGCTAGCTTCGCCATGTCTTGAGATTATCCTCTTCAAGACCTGCAAACCAAACCATTGAACAGACCGCAGCAGGCCAGAGACAAAGAGGAAGATCCAGGATGGCGACAGACAGTGGGGAGATACCTCAGACACCTTGACAGAGGATGGGCTGACACTAACAGACTGGCTGAGGACCATGCACAGTGGAGCGCCCTGAGTGCCTCGTGCGTTGCAAGTCGCGGGAACATCTAAGTCAAAGTAAGTAATGAGGCAACCCACCAGAGAAGACAATGTACTGCCTCTGAGACTCTTTGATAAAATTCAGTGGTGCCTGTTCTGACCAGACCTTCACAGCACATCCTCTGAGACTCTTCGATGATATTCAGTAGTGCCTGTTCTGACCAGACCTTCACAGCACATCCACGGAGACTTCGATGATATTCAGTGGTGCCTGTTCTAACCAGATCTTCACAGCACATCCACGGAGACTTCGATGATATTCAGTGGTGCCTGTTGTGACCAGACCTTCACATCACTTCCTCTGTCAAGCCCCCACTGACGACCAGAACTGCTTAGTCGTCCAGCCTGCGTGAGTGAGCGTCCCCATCGTGAGGGTTTCGTGTCCGTCCAACGACAGTGACAAAATAACTCTTTCCGACTATACGCACTATGCAGAATGATCACCCTCTTCAAACGAAAGGCCAACACGTTATCTCCTTGATGGTGTTCACTCTCACAGACTTGTTTGTTTATTCTCTCAGCTGCAGACACCCGGCCCCTGGGAAAGGAACACACCCAGACAAGGGACCTGTGAGGACAGCTCACAGCACCTCTCTTACCTCCACCTTCAGAGGACGACCGTTGACACACTGCTGGAACTGGAACTACATGGAGGGAATGTTCCATAGCACAGGCTCCACTGGACATCTGACTCCTAATACCACCAATTTGACAGGTGACTCTCTAAACATCTGACTCTTATAGGACCACCACTTTGACAAGAGACAAGACTTCTCTAAACATCTGACTCTTAGGGCCACAAATTTGACAGGAGACAAGACTCCTCTAAACATCTGACTCTTAGGACTACCAATTTGAAAGGGACAAGACTCCTCTAAACATCTGACTCTTAGGACTACCAATTTGACAGGAGACAAGACTCCTCTAAACATCTGACTCTTAGGACCACCAATTTGAAAGAAGACAAAGTCAGCAACACCATGTAGAATTGTTTGGACCTATATCAATAGTGGAGCGTGTGTGGGTGTGTGTGTGTGTGGGTGTGTGTGTGTGTGGTTGTGTGTGTGTGTGTGTGTGGCCTGTGATGTGTGTGTGTGTGTGTGTGTGTGTGTGTGTGTGTGTGTGTGTGTGTGCGTGTGTGCTGTGTGTGTGTGTGTGTGTGTGTGTGTTGTGTGTGTGCGCGTGTGGTGTGTGTGTGTGGCGCGTGTGTGTGTGTGTGTGTGTGTGTGTGTGTGTGTGTGTGTGTGTGTGTGGTGTGTGTGTGTGTGTGTGTGCGCGCGCGTGAGTGCATGCGTGCGTGTGTGTGTGCGTGTGTGTGTGTGTGTGGTGTGTGTGTGGTGTGTTGTGTGTGTGTGTGTGTGTGTGCATGTGTGTGTGGTGGTGTGTGTGTGTGTTGTGTGCGTGTGAGTGTGTGTGTGTGTGCGCGCGGGCGCGCGTGTGCATGTGTGTGTGTGTGTGTGTGTGTGTGTGTGTGTGTGTGTGTGTGTGTGTGCGTGGTGCATGCGTGCGTGTGTGTGTGCGTGTGTGGTGTGTGTGTGTGTGTGTGTGTGTGTGTGTGTGTGTGTGTGTGTGTGTGTGTGTGTAAAAATTGGGAACATGTTTTTGTCATTTTCTCTTATCTTTAGTCGCCATAGCGCAGAATGTGTTGAAGTCCTTGATGTTAATTTTAAAGTGCTGCAATCACATCAGCTATGCTGATCATTGGTCTGTTTATCAAATGATGTATGCAGAAACTGCATACTGATTTCAGAGCTCCAGAATAATGCCATAAGTACAAGAAGCTTCCAGAAATGGTTTCTTGAATGTTTCGAGCATTTTGATTGGTTCTCATACGTTATGGTGTCCGATGTGTCCACAGTCCCATGCGTTTTGATCATCTGTGGCACCTCAGGATACTGGAACGTCCGATGACACTGAATGAGTGTTGATTGGCTGTGGCACCTCAGGATACTGGAACGTTCGATGACACTGAATGAGCGTTGATTGGCTGTGCTGCGCCACGTACATTGAACCATCAGCGTCATGATCTATAAAAAAATTTAAAAAAAAGCTGGGGCCATGGGATTGAGATGGTGATGTCAATACGATTTCAAAGACGAAAAGAATGTGATTGAAGACAGCGAGTGACAGGCTATTGTTATGGGATGAGTGTTACTGTCATATGCAGACTGGTTTGTAAATTTCGTAATGAAGTGAAGTCTTTGAATTTGCTACATAGGAAAGAACAATTCTCTCAATCTCAAAATGAAATAAAAGAAGCCTTAAACAGAACGAGTAGGAAGATGGCAGCTCCCGTTTAGAAGATGTAAAGGTCCAACTGCGAGAAAATCAGAGAATCCAGAATCCAAGCCATAGCTACGCACTCAAAAGTGCGTTGGACAAATTATAAGTTTAGTTTCAGTTTCAACAAGGAGGCGTCACTGGTCCATATACGCTACACCACATCTGCCACATCTGCTACGTTTTGAGACCACACTATGCATGACTATATGCTGATGGATAAATGAATTACGACTTAGCAGATGTCTGACCGACACATTAGCCCAGTGCGCTGGTCACACCTTTACTGCCTGCCTAACATTTGTTGTCCTTTTTTTTTTTTTTGTTTGTTTTTTGGGGGGGAGATGTGT
>CM065726.1:79889244-79984244 GCA_033310375.1 Conus canariensis
TTAATTGTTCAGCATTATATTGTTTGGTCAATCAGTGGGCAATTGCATCTCTCAGGAGATCCAAGTAAAGACTGTTCTGCACAATTCTTAGTCGCTGATAATGCTTGAGTTATTGAACAGCAGAGCTGACCACTCAGACATCTTTTGCTGTCCCTTGCATCCTTGAATGGATCCTAAAGTGTAGGCTCAAAGATTGTCCCCTGCATTTTATACTGTTTGCATAATGTTTTTAGTTTTTCAGCATTTTTTTTTTCTTTTCCACACTTTCGTTTTGTTTCATGTACTACTCTTCGCTGGCTGCTTTGGGGGTGCTGTTGGATTATTTTTTGAACCCTTGGTGGTGAGGACACCACATAATTATGGACTGTTGTGTGTCTCTATTTGACGCCAGGAGCACAGACACAATCAACTGTGTCTCGCTGATGAGTCCGATCCAGTGGACGGAAGGGTTAGGAGCAGGAAATACAAATAGATCTGTCTTCAGAAGGGATTACTATGATTCCGTCATGCGGTTAGTGAAGGGTTTTCATATTTATAATATAATTTAATTTCTTAATGTTATGTTCCCATTTTCTTCATCTTCAACACCCCCACCCCACCCCGCACCCTTTTCTCTGTCAAGTTCATATCTTCATTCTTACACACATTCATTATAACTTAATCAACGGACGAGAATTTCCGCATGGTTTCCCCCACTACTAATTGTCGGGTATAAACTAAATACATTTAATCATTATACCTATATTGGCTGTGTGTGTGTGTCGTTCTTCAGTGTGGTTGTGTGTTTCGTGAGTCAGACCTGTGTACTACTTAAGTTTGATTGTTGTATGTTAGTACGAAAAATACCGTGATTTCAACTGTTGCGTCAGCTGAACAATCACACTTCAGATGGACTTTACCCTTAGTCTGACACATACACCATGTGAATGTTAACCCTGTCAGTCAGCAACCAATACACCAATGTGAATGTTAACCTGTAGGTAGCGACAACAATACACCAGTGTGAATGTTAACCCTGTAGGTAGCAACAACAATACACCAATGTGAATGTTAACCCTGTAGGTAGCGACAACAATACACCAGTGTGAATGTTAACCCTGTAGTAGCACAACAATACACATGTGAATGTTAACCCTGTAGGTAGCGACAACAATACACCAGTGTGAATGTTAACCCTGTAGGTAGCGAACATACAAGTACACAACAATGAATGATTAACCCTGTAGGTAGCGACAACAATACACCAATGTGAATGTTAACCCTGTAGTAGCACACATACCAGGTGAATGAAACCTGTAGGTAGACAACAATACACCAATGTGAATGTTAACCCTGTAGGTAGCGACAACAATACACCAATGTGAATGTTAGACCTTGTTGTGTAGCGACAAACATACACCAATGTGAATGTTAACCCTGTAGGTAGCGAACAACAATACACCAATGTGAATGTTAACCCTGTAGGTAGCGACAACAATACACCAATGTGAATGTTAACCTGTAGGTAGCGACAACAGTACACCAATGTGAATGTTAACCCTGTAGGTAGCAACAACATACACCAGTGTGAATGTTAACCTGTAGGTAGCAACAACAATACACCAATGTGAATGTTAACCCTGTAGGTGCGACAACAATACACACAGTGTGAATGTTAACCTGTAGGTAGCAACAACAATACACCATGTGAATGTTAACCCTGTAGGTAGCGACAACAATAACACCAATGTGAATGTTAACCCTGTAGGTAGTACAACAAGTACACCAATGTGAATGTTAACCCTGTAGGTAGCGACAACAATCACCAGAGCGAATGATAACCTGTAGGTAGCAACTACAATACACCAATGGAATGGGTACCTGTGAGGTAGCAACAACAGTACACCAGTGTGAATGTTAACTCTGTAGGTAGCAACAACAGTACACCAATGTGAATGTTAACCCTGTAGGTGGCAACAACAAACTGAAACAGTTAGTACACCGATGTGAATGTTAACCCTGTAGGTAGCAGCAACAGTACACCAATGTGAATGTTAACCCTGTAGGTAGCAATAACAAACTGAAACAGTTAGTACACCAATGTGAATGTTAACCCTGTAGGTAGCAACAACAATACACCAGTGTGAATGTTAACCCTGTAGGTAGCGACAACAATACACCAATGTGAATGTTAACCCTGTAGGTAGTGACAACAATACACCAATGTGAATGTTAACCCTGTAGGTAGCAACAACAATACACCAGTGTGAATGTTAACCCTGTAGGTAGCAACAACAATACACCAATGTGAATGTTAACCCTGTAGGTAGCGACAACAATACACCAGTGCGAATGTTAACCCTGTAGGTAGCAACAACAATACACCAATGTGAATGTTAACCCTGTAGGTAGCAACAACAGTACACCAGTGTGAATGTTAACTCTGTAGGTAGCAACAACAGTACACCAATGTGAATGTTAACCCTGTAGGTGGCAACAACAAACTGAAACAGTTAGTACACCGATGTGAATGTTAACCCTGTAGGTAGCAACAGCAGTACACCAATGTGAATGTTAACCCTGTAGGTAGCAATAACAAACTGAAAACAGTTAGTACACCAATGTGAATGTTAACCCTGTAGGTAGCAACAGCAGTACACCAATGTGAATGTTAACCTGTAGGTAGCAGCAACAATCTGAAACAGAGACAAAAAAAGAAGAAAAAAGAAAGAAAGAAAGAAACGTACAAGTACAAAAAAAGCAGGTGGGGTGGGGGTGGGGGTGTGAGTCAGTTTCACAGTCCCTTTTTTGGCAGTCTCTTTCGGTTTGGACTGGATGGATAAGCCTGGGTGAGTTCTGCCTGCAACGTGCTTTCTGTTTGGACTAGAGGGAAAAGCCTGGGTGAGTTCTCCGGCCCGCGACGTCTGGGCTTTCTGTTTGGACTAGAGGCAAAAGCCTGGGTCAGTTATGCCCGCGACGTGCTTTCTGTTTGGACTAGAGGCAAAAGCCTGGGTCAGTTATGCCCGCGACGTGCTTTCTGTTTGGACGAGAGGGAAAAGCCTGGGTGAGTTCTGCCCGCGACGTGGTTTCTGTTTGGAGTACGGGACCACTCGATCAGTCCGTCTGTCCCTGCACTAGGGCACGCGCACCTTGATGACAGCTTGGGGAAAAACTAAAAAGATAAAAGCTTATCAAATTGGACCACGACAGCAACACATGGCAACGCACGCACGCACGCACAACACACACACACACACACACACACACACACACACACACAACACGCACACTATAACGACACGTACACACACACAGAGAATATCAATATCTGCGTTCACGACCACCCCATTTTATTTTGCACGCAAACCCCCTCTTTTTAAAAAAAAAAATTCTTCATTTTATTGCTGATTTTTACAAAAACTAACACATTTTTTACAAAAAAAATTAACATGCAAAAAACCCAATTAACAAGCAAAACCCCAAATTAACATGCAAAAACCCCCAAAATCGAAAGAATCGTTACTTCAAAGTGGGGGCTTGCGTGCAGAATAAAAAGGGGTAATCGTGAACACAGATATCGATATTCTCTCCATAGCATAAAAATCTAAGGTTTAACAGAATTAGTCATCCTAACACAATTAAAGCCCGCGGGATTGAGAGTGAGACCTTACTACTTTTCTAGTACGCTCTTCTACCTCAAGCACTACTAATAAATCAGAACAAACAACTGGTTTCCCGTCTTGGTTAGTTATTTTTACACACATTGAATTTATAGACCCTCCAACTAATTCTTTAAATTGGCTGTTTTCACCAAATGTGTTTAACTGATAATCGCAAAACCCCGCCTTAATTTATGGTAGTGCCCTTAGAACTGTATATGGATGGCCATCAAATAAATTACTGTCTGTTTTTAACTTTTGTAAATGGACATACAACATTGGGTTCACAAGAAAATCAGATGGTTCATCACCTTCAAATTGATAGTTGCCTTCTCTTGTACTAAATTTATAAGATCTGCCACTACTGTGGAAGCCCAAGATTTTAGCAAGTCCTTTAGGAAGAATGTATTCTCTTTTTTCTTCTAGTGGAAAATGCATAGTAATTCTGAGGTTTGCTTCGTTAATTTTTAGCAATATGCCAAATTCGTTAAGTACTTCTTTTAAAGAACAAAAGTTGTAATAACCTTCTGGTATTATTGTCTGATTCATTTGATTGCCCCCTTCGTTACTAATATTGATCCAGTTATTCTGAGCTTCTTCAGATATATTAAACCACTTAACTTTAAAACCAATTTCTCTAAGGCAACCCTACTATCACCGCGCCTATTGTCAATTGGATACTTTAAGAACACACGCTCTTTTTGCTTGGTTATATAAATGTGCATCCTTTTAAAAACTATTTAAAAATGGAACCTTTTAAATATAATGAAAGTGCCACTTACAATGTAGGAGGGGTTTATGAGCCCAAATCTTTGGACGTCAGTGTCCTAACCATTGCAGTGGATGAATCATATGGCTTCCAAGTCAGACTTGTAAACCCACTAACTAGATATTTAAATCCTCCAATAAAGAGTGATAGTGTGCCATCAGCATGGGCAACCCACCCCTTGGCTTTTTACCAGAATCAGTTAAATTTTGCAGTTTACTGCTCAACCACTGGCTGCGGTGTTTCATATGCAAACCATTTATACCACCCCAATCTCTTAGTAAGGTCAGTGTATAACTTTCATGTTTATTACCAGTATCGGCGCATACTAACTGAACTACAAGTACGCCTCCCCAACGACAACGCGTTTAATCCATTTCTCAGCTCAATGGACAATAATGCATATGAAAGAATCTGCAACGAATTTAACATTAAACCTTCAACTGACTTTAGACAAAAGTTAGACCGCAATCACGGGTTAGGCACATTGTATTTGTGGGGCCAACGTAGAGAATATAATTATGACTACTGGCCTGGCCACGCCTCTTTTCAACCAAACAAACAAGTTAGATTGGATCAATAGAACAAAAACACCCCAATGCTTGGACAACATTTATCTTAGATGAAAGTAAAGGCCTAACAATGCCAGGAGTGCAAAGACTCAATGACTCCATACGGACGTATGTTTGGTGTCTATTAGGAGCACAAGCACAGACCAAGTCTAGCATAGTGGATCAATCTACAGGCTTTGACGCCAGAAAACAATTTCTAGCCAATTTAGAAGATGCTATTAACTCTGCTGTTGATTTGCCTTCCTGCATAAAAAGGTACCAAAACGTTCTTGCACATGCTAGGTCAAAGGTTGACTTTGTTTTGGGTCATGGACTATACATGCTGCCCTCTGACCTTAGACTACAGATTGGCATGATACAGAATTATAATAATGAAATCCTCATAGCTGGAGACGACCAAAACTTAGGACACAATCAAGGTTTAAACACAAGGCCTGCACCAGTCATTTAAAAAAAGCACCTAGCCCTGAACAACCAACACCTGCAGAAAGCGACCCACCACCACCAGTTATAAGCACCCCACAGCCAGAAAGCAGTCCACCAACACCACCTGTTAATACACTTCGCCCCGACAGACACACTAGCGAAAAGACAGCCCTTGTTGTGTTTTTAACTTTTACTGGATTAGCTATACTTTATTTCACTAAAAATTAAACCAGCAGCCAGCACCCCCAAAGTCCACAGATGGTCAGCCATATAGCCAGCCACTTTGCCTATAGTAGACAAAACCCAACTAACAGCACTACCTATTATGCCAGGCAGAGCATCAAGCGCTTTAGCAGCTAACTTCTTTAATAAGTTTGCTAGGTGGTGCAATTGTTTTCTAATCCAGCTTTTACCAGGCTGAGGCACTGGTGGCGCTACTGGCCCTGTTGGCGCACTGCCAGTTAATGCATAAACGAGTGTAGAGAAAGCAAACCCAATGGCTGTTAATATACCAACTATTGTAATCCCCTGTTTTCTGAACAGAGTCCTGATTCTTTCTGCTAGCGTAGTATTTTCATAAAGTATTCTGTTTATAGTTTCTGTAATTCTGTTTGTTTGTGATGCTATCTGTGCTCTGTTAGTAGACAGCACTTCTAACCTGGCCGCCCTTTCTAGCATTAAATCCTGTATTTTCTGCTGTATTCTAGCCTTTTCTTCTCGCCCTAAATTGTTATCATCTGCATCAGCCAGTTTATTTTTTTCTTCTTCTATCTCTCTATCCAGTTCACCAAGTTTTGCCACATTGCTTGTTAGTTCACCCCTTATTGTCTTTAGAGCAGTATTAAGACCCATGATTTCACGCATAGGCAATGGAGAATCATCAATTGTTTTTAACTGTGTTTCTTCATTAAAACTCGTCTCAATTTCTGCTATTAGTTCATCTGCTTGTCGACTTAATTCTTGAAGAGGTATGTTTTGTATTTCAGATTGTGTTGGCAACCCTTGCTCCAAGTTCTGTAAAAGACTAACAGCCTCAGGTCTTAAATCTTCAATAAGGTTTAATCGCCTTTGGTCAGCAATAGGGAGATCTCTAAGAATGTGCTCCTGCTTAAAAACTTGTTTGGGTCTGGTTTTGTAGTAAGTCGTACAAGCTCTCCTTTACTAGTTCTTACATACAGATGATTATTTTTATCTGTTGAAAAATTGGAAACCTTAAGTGCTTCTGGCTGCTCTCGCCCCATATGGCTATATAATGATTCAATTCTATCTAACATTCGTATTGGCTTAATCCTACCCCTTGACCTGCTGCTCCTTCAAGTTCTTCTTGCAATGAAGGACCCAGCTCTTCATCATCTTCTTCTTCAATAGGATCAATTGGGTCAAAATCTTCATCCATATTTATATATTTATTATTTTTTGTTTATAAAAAATGAACTCATACGGCTGTGATCTTGATCCATACAGAAAAGCGAAGGAACCCCATGGCATAAAAGGTATAAGACAGACTGTACTTGTTATAAATAATCCATCAACAGTTGAACCCGGTCAAGGGGTAACAGTAAGATTTCCTGAACTTGGGGCTGACGATGTTATAATGCCAGGCACTGCTAAACGGTCATTCAAAATAGATATTAATTCAGCAGATCCTAATGCTACTTTGTTGCTAACTTGGGTAGGGCCATTATTAAATCTATGTTAATTAAACTGGAGGGCAGAGAAGTTTTCTCACTACATTACGCAGACATTTTTACACTCTATTCTGACCTATGGCTGCCCAGAGCAGAAAGAAAAGACAAAGCTTATCAGGGAATACAAGGCCCAAACGGTCTTAAACACAGGCTTAATGCTGAGGATGCAAAGGATGATGTTAAAGACCAGGCAGTAGCTCTAGCATTTGGCAACAGATTTTGCATCCCTCTAGATTTTGAACTGTTAAAAACGCATCTGCCATATTATCAAGGCGCACTAAGAGATAAACTTACTTATGAACTGACATTTAATGACAGCGGGTCTGTTATTCTGTCTGAAGACCCTTTAGCCAAATACACAGTCAGTGACATCTCTCTTGAGTTTGATGTTGTTACTAACCCTGAACTAGCCAGAACAGTCTTAGACCAGTATAAAATTAAGACAGTTATTTATTTTGAAAGAGTTGTGCATCACATTACAGAAAATAAAAACAAGCAAGACACTATCTGGAACATAGCACTTAGTTATTCTCTTAGGTCGTTAAAGGGAATTTTGTTGCTGTTTACTGAAGTTACAACTCCTTTTCACAGAGAAACTGAGGTGTTTTATAATCCAAAAATTGAGCAGTTGTCTTGCACAATAGATGGCAAGCCTATTCAGTTGTATTCAACCGGACTTTTACCTCACCAACACTTTGCCGAAGCAAGAAAATTGTTTGCTGGAGGCAGACAAACGAATCCTACAGCTGATCTTGTGTGTAAAAAACTTCACCTTCATGATGTAAGACTTGAAGATTACTTAACAAAACAATATGGGCTATGGCTAGATTTTAGATCAACATATGACAACAAATTATCTGGAAGCGGAAGAAGGGTGGGGCAGATGGCATAACCATACAGATTAACAAGAAAGCAGATGGAAACGGTCAGATACAAATGCACGTTTTTCGTGGTTTCTGACGCTCAGTTAAACATTGAAGAAAACAGGCTAAAAGAAATAGCCTATTAAAATGCAGGTAAAAGAAATAACCTATAAAATGCAGGTTAAAAAGAAATAACCTATTAAAAACAGATGGATAGTTTGAACTTTCTGCCCAAAGACCCACACTGCTCGCTTATTTGTGGGATTACTGGGTGTGGGAAAACTGTTTTTCGTACTTGATTTGTTACAAACAATCTACAGGTTTCATTACGAGTACATTGTTATATTCTGCACAACCATTAAGCACAACAAGTCTTACAAAGAAAGGCAGTTTGTTTGGACAGACGAGAATATATTTTTAGTTGATCCTACGACAAGCTAAGCGACTGTTTAGAACATTACTATAGGCTATTTGAGGGAACTGAAACACTGTTTATTATTGATGACTGTTCAGCTGAACGAGACATTGTTAAAAAAAAAAAAACTCTGTCAAAGCTGGCCTTTAGTGGCCGCCACGCATTAGTTTCTGTGTGGCTCTTAACTCAGAAATACAATGCTGTCTTAAAAGACTTTAGATCGCAGTTAAAATCGGTTGTATTATTTTACACTAAGGACAAGGATAGTTTTGAAGACTGTTTAAGTGAAAATTATATAATAAGGGACAAGGATGAGCTAAAAAAAAATAAATAAAAGAGCAGTTAGAAAAATCTAAGCACGCTAAACTATGCTTGCGGACTGACCCACCAGTTCAATACGTTTGTTTATAACAAATTGTTTTATTATAAGATTGTTTTATAACAATTTGTTTATTATAATTTTCATATTAAAAAGAATGTCTCGCGGGCCAGAATCAAAAGTACAGCTAGCTCCCAAATGCGTCGCAGTAGAACTAAAAGACCTAGCAGACACATTTGAGTTTGATCTGATAGGAGTGCCAGGAAATGTTTATGGTTTTGAATACACAGAAGATGGGGTTTACAAACGAACAGAAATTGAAGATAAAAAAAACAGCAGCAATATCCTAAACTAGAACAAATAAGAAATCTAACCTTAAACGATTACGGCAAATACGAATACAAACTTTATAGACAAGATAATAACTGGGCCTTGCGTCCTGAAATTGACTGGGATTTAAAATTTGACTTACGAAGCCCCAATGTATACTTTGATAAGAAAAAAAAAATTAGAAAAGCTTTGAACGCAGGACCTTTTATTGCTAGTCTTGTCCCAGGAACACAACAGAAAAAGCAGATTTCGATAACTAAATATAACCGTGAATATGTGCTGCACAGAAAGAGGTCCTTAGCTGAAGTGGGGGATGACACGGTTGGTTTAGAATTTATCCCAAAAATCCCAGTGCCTAAGACTGCTGCTACTTTGATTTTTGTTTTATTAATCACTCCAGGGGAGTCTGCTCGTAGTTTGCCAGAACATGTGTTAATCAGGGGAGTAGTAATAAAGGCTGAAAACTTGGATGGACCTCTTAGGCTTGTTATTGCTATTACTAAAAACGGGGATGAAATAACCACTTTCTTATCATCTGACAAAGTGAAGCCATGCTAATGCCTCCCCTTAGGCCGTCTTCAATCATCTGGAGTGTAGCCAGATCAGATATTAAGTCAATCTCAATGTTTGCAGACTTTAAGAAGGCGTCCCAAGAAAGGCCTGGAGCAGAAATGTAATGTGATGAATCTAAGCCGTAATGCTTCATGCATGTAGATCTGTAATTCTGAAAGACGTCTGCCAATAAACACACGTCAGCCATAAATATTGATCGTGATAATCGCCCATTGTTTGGCAGTGTAATTCTGTCCAGGCTTTCTGTGCGTATTCATAGTCAGCGTCAGTTATGCTTCTGCCTGTAAGACGGCTGTAAAAATCGTCTTTATGTGGTAGGGCTGGCTCATCAAACCTGTCCCACGAGTCCATGTATTCATAAGGGTAAACGCCTTTACGTACTAAAGATGGGTCAAAATATTGTTCAGTTATTGGGAAGTCATGTAGAGATCCTGCTAATTTATCCAAACTCCCCATCAGATGTTGGGCAGAGTCATAGAAGGACAGATTGTCAATAGTAAAGGTCATGTACTTTTCTGATGATTGTGCAATGCAGTCAACCCTCTTGCATTCAGAATTTATTGCTTGCATGATGAAATGAGAATCATAGCCTCGTAAGTTATGAAAGAAGATAGGCAGTTTCCATGTCTTGGGGTCAACCTTAAGTTGAAGATTACAACTGTTGTGTGCAGCTCCTCTGAATTTTCCAGTAATGTGATTGTGGTCCCTTACAGTGTCGCCTAATAACTTGCATTTGCATATCCAGCAGTGTGTAGATGATTTATAGCGCCTTTGATCTTCAGGAGTCATAACAATGTCTGAGAGATTCAGTTGATTGGAGAATTGATTGCGAAGTTGTTTCATCTGATATAAAAATTTACTAGCTGCATTGGAGCCTCTGTAAATCTCTGGGTGTGTGTGTTGGCCATCTGATCTAACAACAACAAAAGCATAAGAACAGATCTGATGGTGGGTTAATAAAGATGTGTTTTGTTCTTCTAGTTGTTGTGGTCCATAGTACTGTGGCAAGATTGCTTCAAAGTCAGCATAAACCACATATGGGGATGTCTGCATTTTGTGTACGTTTTTAAACCTAACTTTAGACCTTGGTGGGGGTGTAAGAAGTTTAGTTTCACAGTCTACAAAACTTTTACAATGATTTCTGTGTTTGGCAGCTGCTTCTACAGTGGGGATTCTGACCAAACACCTTCTACAAAGCCCTTGTTTAGATGTGTCCTTTGTAGTATAAGCCATAAGTCTGCTTATT
Source organism: Conus canariensis (assembly GCA_033310375.1). Classification (NCBI taxonomy): domain Eukaryota; kingdom Metazoa; phylum Mollusca; class Gastropoda; order Neogastropoda; family Conidae; genus Conus; species Conus canariensis. Next base: position 79,900,081 of record CM065726.1, read on the forward strand.
GTTCTGATTAATACATAATGATTCTTAGAACCGTCTGTAAACAACAACAGGTCTACATGATTCTTAAGCGAGCCACCGGAAATAGGAGCGTTAGGAGAAATCCTTAGAGGCTGTAGATTGTTTACTACAGACCATGTGTATACGCTTACAGTTATAGGCTTGTTTTGCTCTTCAAACTGGCTTATGCTTTTTATGCTTACTGGAAAGTTTATGTTATTAAAGTTCAGCTCATTTATATATTGTTCATACTTGGTGACTCTGTTTGCATGAATTTTAACAGGATGTAAATGCGCTAAAACGCACCACATAAAACACAAGTTGTCAGAATTATGTATGTTTAAGACTGTTCGTTTTAACTCTAACTCTTTTGGGAGAGGAAAGTAAGAATTGCCAACTATAGGATAAAACTTTGTTGTTTTAATCTGATTTCAAGGACTGTTCCTTCAGACCATCCAGACCCCCTTAGCTTAGCCTCTTCACTTGCAGGTTAAACTGTGTAAGCATGTAATCAGCCCATTCAGAATTAAAGTCGTAATAGCTGATTACTTCTTCCTGTTTAGTTGAAACCCAGAGTTGTATACTACTACCATCAGGCGTTATATAATCGATTAGAATGGCCAACAACACTTTTACTGGTGGGTCAATTTGAAGAGACTCTGGGATTTTAGAGATAGCATGTGCTACGCTTTCATGAACTTCTATGGGGTTAATAATGTCCATGTCTAATTCACTAAACATATTGTCTAATTGTTTGCCACTACCTTCCAACAGCACGTTGTTGGGCAGTTTTTCAAACTCAGACTCACTTGTGGGGTTCATTTTTAAAGCCACAATATTTACGTAAATAAAAAAATAAATGTAAATAAAACTAAGTAAAAGTAAATGTAAATACAAGTAAATACAAGTAAATTCAGCTGTTATTTATTATTCATACTTCATTTCTAATCGTAAAAACTGACCAGGTTTAAAAGTAACAGTTACTCCTTCAAGGTCATTAGACACATGCAGGTCAGCATCTTCGGGAGCAATATTATCAAGTAAAATGGCAAAAAGCTTTATAACTGGTTGAGGCCAAGACTCTGGGATTTTACTAACGGCTTTCAATACGCTTTCTCGTATATTTAATCATTCAAAAAGTTCTGTTATAAATTCATCAAACATGAACTTTAACTCTTCTTTATCAACTCCTGCATTAATCGCCCACCCAAAGTCGTCAAATATTTCTGTAAGCTTTATAACTACGTGGGGGTTCATTTTTTAAACCTAAATAAAAACAGCAATTAAAAAAAATTAATTAAGTAAGCCGCTCCTCTTGTTTACGCAAGAATCAGAAGAGAAAAAAGTTTATGTAATATAAAAATAGAGGGATTCAGTGGGCATTTCTTGTTGTTAGTTGTAAAAATTGATCTTGATTAAAGTGAATGGTTACTCCTTCAGGGTCAGTAGAAACAGTCAGATTAGCATCTTCAGGAGCCATATGATCGACTAAAATGGCAAACAACTTTATAGCTGGTTGGGGCCAAGAATCTAGTATTTTACTGATGGCGTGCGTTACGCTTTCCCGCATTTTTATACGCTCAAAAAGATCCATAATTAATTCTTCAAACCTGCTCTTTAACTGTTCTTTATCAGCCCCCCGCCCCCTCTCCAACTCCCAAAGTCTAAATATATTACTAAGCTCTGTAACTACTTCGGTCTTCATTTTTTAAACCAGATTAAAAACACCAATTAAAAAAAATAAGTAAGCCGTTCCTCTTGTTTGCACAAGAATCAGAAGAGAGAAAGGGTAAATAACACAATAACAGCACGGCAGGAGCATAACACACAATCAATACTGCAGACGCTAGCCGCAGAGGAGTAACAATCAATACTGCAGAAGCTGACTGCGGAGAAGGCAAAGATCATCTGTAGGAGCCAAGCGTTACTTATTTTGTCAAACAAACACAGTAACACAGCACTCACAGAATGATGTTACACACAGAAACGCAGCACTTTCGATTTCATCATGTTAATGTATTCACTAAGGTTAGCACATGCGCACTGAAAAATGTTGTCACGCTTCTTCCGGTTTGCTAGTTTTCAGCAGAGACGTTTCTGCTGTCAGAAAAGTTTTTACAGGAAGAAGCGTGACAAAAATTTTCAGTGCGCAGACTCGTCTAGCTGGAGAGCAGACGCCAGCTCTGGGTCTGCAATCAATATTAGGCTGCGAGCGAGTCGGCGGCAAGTGAATCAGTGGCAGTGGAGCTGCAATCAATATCAGCCGGGCTGGTGAGAGAGGTGCAGGCAGTCATTCAATCCTGCGGGCGTTGATTGTTAGATAATCAATGCTATGGAGAGAATATCGATATCTGTGTTCACGATCACCCCATTTTTATTCTGCACGCAAGCCCCCACTTTGAAGTAACGATTACTTCGATTTTGGGGGTTTTGCATGTTAATTTGGGGTTTTGCTTGTTAATTGGGTTTTTTGCATGTTAATTTTTTTTTGTAAAAAATGTGTTAGTTTTTGTAAAAATCAGCAATAAAATGAAGAATTTTTTTTAAAAAGAGGGGGTTTGCGTGCAAAATAAAATGGGGTGGTCGTGAACGCAGATATTGATATTCTCTCTCTCTCTCTCTCTCTCTCTCTCTCTCTCTCTCTCTCTCTCCTCTCTCTCTCCTCACACACACACACACACACACACACACACACACACACACACACACACACACAGACACACACTTCTTCTTCTTCTTCTTCCGTTGTACGACCAACATCATTTTGCTGATGGTTTTGTCGTATTTGGGGAGATTGCCGAAGATTGCGCTGTTGTGAGGATTTGTTGGGAAAAAAAAAAGAAAAAAAAAAAGAGGAGGGCAAGGGGGTTGGGGGTAATGGGGAAGGGGTGGGTGGGTGGTTGTTTCAGGTTCTAAAGATGGGAGGCCAGCCTGGACTTGAAGCAGTCCAGTGACTCAGCTGTCACAACCTCCTGAGGCAACTTGTTCCATTCTGGTATGGTCCTTGGAAAGAACGTCATCTGCCTGTACCGCGTCGTGCATGTTGGAATGTTGTAGCTCTGGTCATTGTTGATCCTCGAGCTCAGCCTGCATGCTGTCAGATGGTTTGGGCAGGTACGTGGAGTTGATGGAGATGAGTCCGTGATGGAATTTATAAAACATCTCCAAGCGGGCTTTCTTACGACGCTGTTGTAGGGAAGGCCAATTAAGAGAGTCAAGGATGGAGTCGACGCATGATGTTTGGCGGTGGCGATTTGACACCCATCTTGCTGCTCTTCGTTGGATCTTCTCGAGGGACTCAATCTCGTTTGCAGTGTAGGGATCCCAGACGGTGGCTGCGTACTCAAGAAGCGGGCGAACAAGGGCTTTATACGCAGTTTCCTTTGTTTTCTTGTTGCCGATCTTGAGGTTGCGCCGGACAAAGCCTAGGGTCTTGCTGGCTTTCTTCGTGATGGAGTCAATGTGAGATTCCCACTGCATATTGTCCTGGATGTTGACACCAAGATATTTAGTGGTGTTGACGTTTTCGATATTCTGTCCATGTAGCTCATACACAGGGGCAATCTTGTTCCGCTTCCGAGAAACTCTCAGCGTTGAGCACTTCTCTGGATGGAACTCCATAGACCACTTCTCCTCCCAGGTGGTAAGGGAGTGTAGGTCTTCTTGCAGCACTCTCATCTTTTTTCTTCGTGATGGTCTTGCTGCACATGGTATTGTCGGCAAATAGGCGGACTTTCGACTTGATGCCATCAGGAAGGTCATTTATATATAGAAGAAAAAGACTCGGCCCCAGGACCGAGCCTTGAGGGACACCGGATTCTACAGGTAGAAAATCAGATCTTGTTCCCTCCACCACCACAGTCCTGCTGTCTGTCCGCAAGGAAGTCCTTAATCCAGGCATTGGTGCGGCCTACGATGCCGTAACGACGTAGTTTGTGGACCAGTAGGGTATGGCTAACTTTGTCGAAGGCCTTTGAGAAGTCGAGGACGATAGTGTCCTCCTGGTTTCCCTTCTCGATCTGTCTGGTCGCATCGTCCACATACCCTAGGATTGAGTCTCACACGACCGTCCGCGTCGAAAGCCGTGCTGCTCTGGACAGAGAATCTCATTGTTCTCAAAATGGGACATGATGTGGCTGGTGATGATATGTTCCATCAGCTTGCAGGCTATGCAGGTGAGGGAGATGGGACGGTAGTTGGCTGCGCACATGCACGCACATCCTAGCGACGGCGTAGACTCACTGGCATGCACAACTACAAACACACGCAGGCAACACACATGGACTAAGCAAATTCCTAACTTTAAGCAAACTTAGAGTCCGGTAAGTCTGTACATGGACGCCACCGCGAGCGTGGCGCGCAGCCACACACACACACACACCACACACACACACACACACACACACACACCAAGAGAGAGAGAGAGAGAGAGAGAGAGAGAGAGATTTTAATACGTGCATAAATAGGCCAATGTATCATACGGAGAGATTAAGGGGCGACGGTGGGAGGAAAGCAGGGGTGCGGGGAGGGTGAAGGGGACACTTGTTCATATGTTTCGTTCTGTCTGTGTACAGAATAACACACACACCGTTCAGATCAACACTTTGGCCCAACCGCGCGTGGAGTTCAGCCTACTCTCACTGACACAAGGCCAGCAACTGGGTGACGTAGCTTCTAGGAAATCAACTGCGGGGCCCGGTCGTCAAGGCAACGGGATTTCTCTGAAACTGCACGACTTTCCCCGTTCAGACATTCCCGTCAGGCACCGGGAGGGACATTCCATATTAGAGAACTGACACTCCTAACGCTCCGATCTATTATTTCACTTTCGTGTTCCCGATAACTGGTCGAGAATTCCAGTTTCACAGCGGCAGTTGGGCAAGGCTCAGTCTACGTCTTGTGTAGGCCTATATATTATAAACAGACTGCCAGCTACGCTACACGCTACACCAGTGTTACGAGTGCGGCTAACGGTTTGCGTACAACTCGCTTACAGGACGCACGTTAGTTAATCCGTCTGGCCTTATTCAACTTGAACTTCAGACGTGGCAGAGCAAATCCGGCCAACAATCGACAAGGGAAGCCATTTTCATCATCGTTTTCGGACTTGGAATATCACTTAAGGTTAGTTTCCGTGATTTTTTTTCCCAGTTGTTTGTTTGTTTAGGCCGAACAAAGATTTCTTGGCGCTCAGCACATTTACCGACAAAGGCCTACACATGTCATTTACCCCTGTAACAAAACATAATGTTTTGTCACTGTACTGGTTAATGTCAGCCTGCGCGAAGCTCAACAGGCATGTAGAGAGCTTTCCCATGATAGACTGATTGCATGTAGTCTATCATCTCTTGCAGAAGAAGAAGACTTAATTTGGTTTGCAACTACAACGAGTCAACAAGGCCTGATGATAGACAGAACAGCCTGATGATAGACAGAACAGCCTGATGATAGACAGAACAGCCTGAGATAGACAGAACAGCCCTGAATGATTTGATAGAACAGCCTAATGATAGACAGAACAGCCTGATGATAGACAGAACAGCCTGATGATTGATAGAACAGCCTGATGATAGAACAGCCATGATGATAGATAGAACAGCCTGATGATTGATAGAACAGCCTGATGATAGACAGAACAGCCTGATGATAGATAGAACAGCCTGATGATTGACAGAACAGCCTGATGATTGACAGAACAGCCTGATGATTGATAGAACAGCCTGATGATTGATAGAACAGCCTGATAAAGCAAGAAAAAAAATCTGTCAGTCACTGAGTCAGTGTGGGTGTGTGGGATACTTTGACGTGAATTATATAGAGAGGGACCCTGATTGTTTAGCTACCGTCCGTACAATACTTTGACATGAATTATATAGATAGTGACCCTGATTGTTTAGCTACCGTCCGTACAATACTTGGACGTGAATTATATAGATAGGGGGGGGGGGGGGGGGGGGGGATATTTTGTGTGTGTGTGTGTGGGGGGGGGGGGGGTGGAGTAGGGGTAGATCAGAGGGTAGGTCCTTCATTGGTATAGAACATGCATAGGGTGTGGTGGAGAGCGAAAGGTGAAGGAGGGTGGCTGTAGATTAGGTATGGAGTGAGGAGCGGAGGGGGGGGGGTGGTGGGGGCTCTGTGTGTGGTGTGTGTGTGTGTGTGTGTGTGTGTGTGTGTGTGTGTGTGGCGTGCATTGTGTGTGTGTGTGTGTGTGTGTGTGTGTGTGTTGTGTAAGTAAGTAAGTAAATGAACAAAATAAAATGAAGAAAATTAATTGAAAAAAAAAAAAAAACCTTGATAAATACATAAATTAGAAGTGGGGGGAAAAAGTTGTAACGGGAAAGATAAAGCAAAATTAAGATTAAATAGGTGGAGGGTGGCTGTAACTACTGTATGTAGTGAGTGAAGGGGATATGGTGGTGGTGTGTGTATATGCTTGTATAGTGAAGTCTTCCTCGCTGGAGCAGAGTCTGCGAAGACGGAGAAATTGTGAGTATGGGATGCTGTTTTTAGTGTATGGGTGGTGGGAGGATGAGTAGTCTAGGTATGCATGTGCGTCGGTGGGTTTGTAGAAAATGGAGGTTTTGAGTAGGCCATCTTCAAGGGACATGGTGATGTCTAGGAAGTTGACTGACTGTGAAATGGTGTAGGTTAGTTGGATGGATGGATGGAAGGTCTGGGCAAAGTTGAGGAAGTTGAGGAGGTCTTGTTTTGGCATAGATGTGGCTCCCAGTCCATCATCGATATACGAGGAAGACTTCACTATACAAGCAGCCAAAATGTCACAATTTTTCACCAACCGCGGATACCCCAGTTCCATCATCAATGCAGCACTCCGCCGCACCATAGCTGTATCCAGAACATCTGCTCTTGAAACCCAGCATCCAACCAAGACAGACAGACCCACAGCCTACCTCCTCTACCACCCGCACACCCTCCCCATCTGTAGGATCCTCAAATCCAATTGGCACATTATACATAACCACAAACCCGCCTTCCATACCAAACCCATGATCACATTCAAACGTGACAAAAACCTCAAAGACCTCCTCGTGCGGTCCAATTTGAACAGAACCACAGCTACACCACCAGGTACTCACCCCTGCTCTAAACCCAACTGCAAAATCTGCCCCCTCACCAAACCAGACACCATCTTACAGGGCCCCAAAGACTCCTTCACAGTCAAACGCACATTCTCATGTCAGAGCCGCAACATTATATATGCCATCCACTGCCAGCTGTGTGGCAAGATCTACATAGGGGAAACATCACGCACACTTGAAACACGCATCACTGAACACCTGGCTGATATCCGCCACCACCGACCCAAACCCGTCGCCCTACACTTCAACCACACCCAACACAACATCAACCATGTCAAAGTCATGGCACTCTGGCAGTCACAGAGTGACAGCTTTGAACGCACAACTCAAGAATCCCATCTCATTGCCAAACTGGGCACACTACACCCCCAAGGCATCAACATCCAACAATAACCTTACGCACACACCCACCACTTCTACATCAGTTGGCAATATCCCCCACCAACACACACACATACACATATACACACACCACCACCATATCCCCTTCACTCACTACATACAGTAATTACAGCCACCCTCTACCTATTTAATCTTAATTTTTGCTTTATCTTTCCCTTTACAACTTTTTCCCCCCACTTATAATTTATGTATTTATCAAGGTTTTTTTTTTTTTTTTCAATTAATTTATTTCATTTTATTTTGTTCATTTACTTACACACACACACACACACACACACACACACACACACACACACAACACACACACACACACACACACATGCACGCACACACACACACACACACACACACACACACACACACACACACACACACACAGAGCACCACCAAGAAGCCCCCCCCCCCCACTCCTCACTTCATACCTAATCTACAGCCACCCTCCTTCACCTTTCACTTTCCACCACACCCTATGCATGTTCTATACCAATGAACTACCTACCCTCTGATCTACCCCCTACTCCACCCCCCCCCCCCCCACACACACACACACACACAAAATATCCCCCCCCCTTTTCCCCCTCCCCCCCAAAAAAAAAAACACACAAAAAAAAACCCTATCAGAAGGTTAGGCCCAGTAGTCGACCCTCCCACCTCCAAACTCTCCCCCCCCCCTGTAACACCCCCCCCCCCCGCTCTTTCCCTTCACCCCCCCCCCCTATCACCAGCATCCCAACCCAAGTACATGATTACACCGGTCCCACACTGCAACAACAACCCACTATATATTCCACAAAATCACACACCCACCCACACCACATTAACTTGCAGTAACCCCCCCCCCCCCTTTCCTTTTTTTTTTTTTTTTCACTGACCATTTCCTTTCCTTTGTCCCCATTGTATCTTGTATCTCATGATCACCCCTAGACATACAGGTATGCTTGGATGCATGTACATGTGTTTGTCGGGTGTGTGTGTGTGTGTGTGTGTGTGTGTGTGTGTGTGTGTGTGTGTGTGTGTGTGTGTCCCCTATTTTTCTTTTTTTTTTTTTTTTTTTTCCCCACATTCCCATATATGACCACCATCATCATTACATTATTACCACCACTCATAAGATATAAGATGTCCTATGTATAACTTTTTTTTTTTTTTTTTAAACTCAACTGGCATTATCATGCCAATGCCATCATGCTACTTCACTTATGGCAATGAACAACATCCTATAGCACTGTTTATCACACTCAAGACAATGACCAATTATCCATTATTCTTCATCCCTTTTTTTTTTCTTTTTTTTTTCACATGTGTGTATATGTTTGCATATGTGTGTGTGTGGATGTGCCTGTGTACATATGTACCTGCCCATAAACAATGTGTGCGTGCATGTATTACGCATGCCCGTGTGTGTGTGAGACGGTGATAATTTCATCTATAGATACAACCTTTACCACCAACCGAGTCATTTATCATGCCCCCCCCCCCCCCTCCACCCAAAAGTTGCTGTTGTTGTTGTTGGTGGTGGTGGTGGTGGTGGTGTTGTTGTTGTTGTTGTTGTCGTTGTGGGTTTGTTTGTTTTTTAACTCAACTGGCATTATCATGCCAATGCCATCATGCTATTTCACTTATGGCAATGAACAACATCCTATAGCACTGTTTACCCCACTCAAGACAATGACCAATTATCCATTATTCTTCATCCCCCTTTTTTTTTTTCCCAACCGGCATTACTACATCAATGCCATGACATTATTTCACTTATAACAACTGCCACCCCCTATAGTACTGTAGATCTCATCACAGCTATCAACATCCATCAGTCTTTATAATCATTTCCTTTACTCCCCCACTGGCATTATCACACTTACTAATGCACTCTCCTACTCCTTTTACAAAAATGACCATCATCCTACACCACTATGACCATACCTACACCTTTACCATCATCATCATCCACCCATCTTTAAACACCTGCCCCATTCCCCCACCGGCACTTTACACCATGCCACAACATCATCCCACTTATACCAACAATTATCATCATCCTACAGTATCTCCAATGAAACATGACCATCACCCACCAGTCATCTACCCCAACCCCCCTCCACCCACTTTCTCAACCTGCAATATTATACCAATGCCACCTTATTATTCCACTTACCTCAGTGACTATCATCCTACAGTACCATTGATCTCACCCATGCCAGTGAGCATCACCCACAGGTCATTGGTATTTTCCTATGCCCCCCCACCTTGCACCATTGCACCATCACCACTGCATTTTTCCACTTGTATAACAATGGTCACCACCTTGGTACTACTGATTTAAAATTATTACCATTATCAGTCACTGAAAATACTCCCATCCAGTGAATACCTTCACACTGCACTATATGGAAATGAAGAAGCTGACCAACTGACAAAGGAAGGACAGCAGCCCCAACTGTAAAAGGTAGCCTCCTTGGAATAAATCTAAAATATTTCCAAGGAGACAAATAGGAAGATGACTTGAGCAGCACCCAGACTTCAACAAGAGGGATGCATACTACCGGACGCCCAAATCAGACCAAGTGAACATTGTTGGACTGAGGATAAGGCTCCCCTGACCTCAACATCACAGGTCCACTATACTCCACACCTGTGAGTCTTTCAAACCATCAATGCAGTGCAGCCCCAGAGACAGCGGAGCATTCCCAGCTTGGCCCAAAGTGGAAACCTGGCCTGCCAACTCCCAATGAGTGCAAAACCATACTGACCACTGGAGGGTCTTCACCATACAGCAGCCTCCGTCAGTACCTCCAGGATTCCGACCTAAGTAAACGAAGAAGAAGACCATCATTGTGATACTGAGAACCGGGCACTCCAGACTATGACATAACATCTCTGCAATACTCCACCCTGGCGGGTCTGCAATTCATCCATGCAGCCCCAATGACGGTGGAACAGTCCCAACAACACCAAAAGAAGAATCCTGGCCTGCCAACACACTGATGAATGCAAAACCTTATTGACCACTGGAGGGTCTTCACCATACAGAAGCCCTTGCCAGTACCTCCACCATTCCTGCCTAAGGGAACGGAGAAGAATCTCTTCCTACACTACCGTTGATCTCATATGATCATCACCCATCAGTGACTGATTAATGATAATAATTTTTACCCCTCTTTGTGTGTGTGTGTGTGTGTGTGTGTGTGTGTGTGTGTGTGTGTGTGTATGAATGTGTGTGTGGAAATTTTCCACAGTTAGTCTCATTATGATCACACGATCTTAACTCACCTAGAACATTGTTTACATGTGGTCCCCCCCCCCCCTTTGTGTGTGTGTGTGTGTGTGTGTGTGTGTGTGTGTGTGTGTGTGTGTGTGTGTGTGTGTGTGTGTGTGCAACACACGATACCCTGTTTTTCATTGATCACTGCTATCTTCTCTCAACAAACAGCAGCATATTGATGCCAACACATTATTTCACCTGTTACAATGAACATCATCCCACTGTTTACTTTTTTAAACAACACTATTAATACGAACCTCCCAACCTCCCACCCCCACCCCCACCCCCCACCCCATAGTGGATGAAGAGATATGAGCTCTCCTTCTCTTGCCCCCCTTCCTTCCCCCACCCCCACCCCCACCCCCACACATTACCCTCCTCCTTTTTTTTTTCCTCAAACCCCCCCTCCCCCCCCCCTCCCAATCATACCTTATCACCCATTTATCTTCCATCCCCTTCCCTCCCTCATTAACATTACCCACACACCTTTCACAACTACCCACGCATAACTACCACCACCTCTTTCATCACCCAGCGAAATCATTTATTTTATTCACCTAAACTTTTTTTTTTTTTTTTTTTTAAGTTTCTTCTGTTCATGTACTTATTTACCCCTTCTATATATATATATATTTTTTTTCAGTTTGCGTCCCCCCTCCCCCCCCCCCTCCTTACCATTATTATCAATCCACCATTATCACAACCGTCACAAAGATATCACACCACCCCACTAAACTAGACATACAACCCTATCGTATCATACAACACCCCCCCCCCCCCCACGAACCCCCCCCCCCCCTCCTTTTCCTCTCCCATAATCCCCCTTGTCATTTCCGCCTAGCGGCTATTCTCCCCACCACATGGACTAACAACAGATGAGTCATTTTCGTTCTTTGTTTGTACCGTCTTAAATGTTAAATGTGATTTTTTTTTTCGCCTGAAGAAGACCCAAGTGGTTGAAATGCATCGTGTCTTGTCATGTGCTTTGTTTGTCAATGTCATTGGCGGTAACTAACACCCTCTCTTTCTAAATTTTGATATACTGTTGTCAGGCTTTTTAGAGGTGTACATAAAAAAAAGTATCGAGCAGTGTGTGTGTGTGTGTGTGGTGTGTGTGTGTGAGCGCGCGCGCGCGTGCGCGCGCGCGTGTGTGTGTGTGTGTGTGTGTGTGTGTGTGTGTTTGCGTGCATGCGTGTGTGTGTGTTTGTGTGTGTGTATGCATGTGTGAGTGTGTGTACGTGCGTGCGCGTGTGTGTGTGTGTATGTGTGTGTGCGCGCGCGCGTGCGTGCATGTATGTGTGCGTGTGTGTGTGTGTGTGTGTGTGTGCGTGTGTGTGTGCGTGCGTGCTGTGTGTGTGTGTGTGTGTGTGTGTGTGTGTGTGCGCGCGCGCGCACGCGCGTGTGTCCTGTGTGTAAACTGTGCCCACTGCCCATTTGATGCATCGTGCACAGAGGTAACTTGGTCTTCATGTGTGTGGAGCGGCATGGATTGATCCGCTATCTTGTCACCGTTTCTGCAAACATGGCACCCCCCCCCCCACCCCCACCCCTCCACTTCTCCCCACAATGCTTGTCCTTCTTTTCCACGAGTGGAAATGGCATGACGGGGTTTGAACTTTTTTTAATGACGGGATTCGAACTTTCTATGGCAACAGATTATGAATGCTAGAGTCAATGCTTGGTGTAGCCGGCTGACTGAATGTATTGGGGTCCTAAGCAAGAGCACACCTACAGTAGATAGTGCTTCTAGCTGACGGCTGTGCGCTGGTCAGACCAGCCCAGAACAAGAACACCCCTACAGTAGATAAAGCTGCACGGTGCACTGGTCAGACCAACCCTGAACAAGAACACACCTACAGTAGATAAAGCTGCGCGGTGCTCTGGTCAGACCAACCCTGAACAAGAACACACCTACAATAGTGCTTCGAAGTGAAGGCAGCGCACTGGTCAGACCAACCCAGGACAAAGGCGTGCCAGACCTTTGCACAGCACAACGCCAAAGAGACTGACGGTCTAACCACCATCAGAAATCAGCCTGGACTTAGACTTCAAACCCTGCAGCATGGCGGAGGCAGAGGATTGTATAAAAATATTTGCCCTGGCCTCGGCCTCGGGGTGCAGAGAGAGAGAGAGAGAGAGAGAGAGAGAGAGAGAGAGATAGCAGGGCAGGGCAGGGCAGGACAGGGCAGGCAGGGCAGAGCAGGGCAGAGCAGGGCAGGGCAGGGCAGGGCAGGGCAGAGCAGGGCAGAGAAGGGCAGGGCAGAGCAGAGCAGGGCTGGGCAGGGCAGAGCAGAGCAGAGCAGGGCAGGGCAGGGCAGGGCAGGGCAGGGCAGGGCAGGGCAGAGCAGAGCAGAGAAGAGAAGGGCAGGGCAGGACAGAGCAGGGCAGAGCAGAGCAGAGCAGGGCAGAGCAAAGAAGGGCAGGGCAGGGCAGAGCAAATAAGGGCAGGGCAGGACAGAGCAGAGCAGGGCAGAGCAGAGCAGAGCAGAGCAGAGCAGAGCAGAGCAGAGCAGAGGAGGGCAGAGCAGAGCAGAACAGGGCAGAGCAGAGCAGGGCAGGGCAGGGCAGGGCAGGGCAGGGCTGGGCAGGGCAGGGCAGGGCAGGGCAGGACAAAGCAGAGCAGGGCAGGGCAGAACAGGGCAGAGCAGAGAAGGGCAGGGCAGAGCAGGGCAGGACAGAGCAGAGAAGAGCAGAGCAGAGAAGGGCAGGGCAGAGCAGGGCAGAGAAGGGCAAGGCAGAGCAGGGCAGAACAGGGCAGGGCAGGGCAGAACAGAGCAGAGCAGGGCAGGGCAGGGCAGGGCAGAGCAGGGTAGGGCAGAACAGAGCATAGCATAGCAGGGCAGGGCAGAGCAGAGCAGGGCAGAGTAGAGCAGGGCAGAGCAGAGCAGGGCAGGGCAGAGCAGAGCAGGGCAGGGCAGAGCAGAGCAGAGCAGAGCAGGGCAGAACAGAGCAGGGCAGGGCAGGGCAGAACAGGGCAGGGCAGGGCAGGGCAGGGCAGGGCAGGGCAGAGCAGGGCAAGGCAGGGCAGGGCAGGGCAGGGCAGAGCAGAGCAGGGCAGAGAGAGAAGACAGGGTTAGACCGGCCACTGACCACCGAACCAAACACTACGAGGTTGAAGAGAAAAAAGATATAACAGGGGCCCCGGCAGGTAGTCAGCAGACGTTCAGAGGACTGATAAGAGTTGCGACTCCTAGACGACTGTGTAGTAGAGTGACGCAGAGCAGAAGCAAGACGTGAGAAAGTGCCAGGTATACTATCAGTAGGAGAGGAAAGAGAGGAACGATAGCGTTACTTTGCATGAACAAGGTAAAGGCATTTTATAGGTCAATCTGCATAAGGTGTGCTCTGCCTGTCCGGGAGATAGCACCATTCGCTTTCCTCCTGCAGCCTTCTCTCTCTCTCTCTCTCTCTCTCTCTCTCTCTCTCTCTCTCTCTCTCTCTTTTCCCTTCTAAAATGTTGACCGGTGGTAGGGATCGCCTTTGTGTATCCCATGGCCCCAACTAACAGCCAGCTGTGAGGACAGAAATGTGTGGAGAAGAGGGCGCATTGCGTAGCCTGATACAGAAGCTTGCATTTACAGATCATAACAGAGACACAGACGGCCGGGGGGGAGGGGGACACCAGGTCTTTCCTGGAGCACTTTCCCGTTTAAAATTCATTTTGTGTGTGTGTGTGTGTGTGTGTGTGTGTGTGTGTGTGTGTGTGTGTGTGTGTGTGTGTGTGTGACCAGTACACGTGTTTAGCTAGGAGTGAAAGGTCAGTGCCAGAATAAGGCCCAAACAATGTCCAGTTCAACGGCAGCAAGGCTGTTTAAAAGCACTCAGTGTATCCATGTCATAATCAAGACTTCCACATCCACAGGCTTTTTGAATTCTCAGTTCGTTAGGGGTTGTTGTATACATGAAGCAAGAGGTCATGGATGAACTAGTACAAAAAAGTAAGTTAGTAAGTAAGTAAATGAATAAGTGAAAACAAGAACTCTTTGTATGAAATGGCTTTCGACTGATAGAAGATTTTGCAGTTGCAGCACTACATAGTTCTTTTACGTCATTTTGCAGTTGCAGCACTACATAGTTCCTTTACGTCATTTTGCAGTTGCAGCACTACATAATTCCTTTCTGTCATTTTGCAGTTGAAGCACTACATAGTTCCTTTCCGTCATTTTGCAGTTGCAGTATTACATAATTCCTTTCCATCATTTTGCAGTTGCAGCATTACACAGTTCCTTTCCATCATTTTGCAGTTGCAGCATTACATAGTTCCTTTCCATCATTTTGCAGTTGCAGCATTACACAGTTCCTTTCCATCATTTTGCAGTTGCAGCATTACAAAGTTCCTTTCCATCATTTTGCAGTTGCAGCATTACATAGTTCCTTTCCATCATTTTGCAGTTGCATTACATAGTTCCTTTCCATCATTTTGCAGTTGCATTACATAGTTCCTTTCCATCATTTTGCAGTTGCATTACATAGTTCCTTTCCATCATTTTGCAGTTGCAGCATTACATAGTTCCTTTCCATCATTTTGCAGTTGCATTACATAGTTCCTTTCCATCATTTTGCAGTTGCATTACATAGTTCCTTTCCATCATTTTGCAGTTGCAGCATTACATAGTTCCTTTCCATCATTTTGCAGTTGCATTACATAGTTCCTTTCCATCATTTTGCAGTTGCATTACATAGTTCCTTTCCATCATTTTGCGGTTGCATTACATAGTTCCTTTCCATCATTTTGCAGTTGCAGCATTACATAGTTCCTTTCCATCATTTTGCAGTTGCAGCATTACATAGTTCCTTTCCATCATTTTGCAGTGGCAGCATTACACAGTTCCTTTCCATCATTTTGCAGTTGCAGCATTACATAGTTCCTTTCCATATTTTGCAGTTGCAGCATTACACAGTTCCTTTCCGTCATTTTGCAGTTACAGCATTACATAGTTCCTTTCCATCATTTTGCAGTTGCAGCATTACATAGTTCCTTTCCATCATTTTGCAGTTGCAGCATTACATAGTTCCTTTCCATCATTTTGCAGTTGCAGCATTACATAGTTCCTTTCCGTCATTTTGCAGTTGCATTACACAGTTCCTTTCCATCATTTTACAGTTGCAGCACTACATAGTTCCTTTCCATCATTTTACAGTTGCAGCACTACATAGTTCCTTTCCATCATTTTACAGTTGCAGCACTACATAGTTCCTTTCCATCATTTTACAGTTGCAGCATTACATAGTTCCTTTCCATCA
Source organism: Conus canariensis (assembly GCA_033310375.1). Lineage (NCBI taxonomy): Eukaryota > Metazoa > Mollusca > Gastropoda > Neogastropoda > Conidae > Conus > Conus canariensis. Next base: position 79,916,086 of record CM065726.1, read on the forward strand.
TTTTACAGTTGCAGCATTACATAGTTCCTTTCCATCATTTTACAGTTGCAGCACTACATAGTTCCTTTCCATCATTTTACAGTTGCAGCATTACATAGTTCCTTTCCATCATTTTACAGTTGCAGCATTACATAGTTCCTTTCCATCATTTTGCAGTTGCAGCATTACATAGTTCCTGTACGTCGTTTTGCAGTTGCAGCACTACATAGTTCCTTTCCATCAGTTTGCAGTAGCAGCACTACATAGTCCCTTTTCATCATTTTGCAGTTGCAGCATAACATAGTTCCTTTACGTCATTTTGCAGTTGCAGCATTACATAGTTCCTTTACGTCATTTTGCAGTTGCAGCATTATATAGTTTCCTTTCCATCATTTTGCAGTTGCAGCATTACACAGTTCCTTTCCATCATTTTGCAGTTGTAGCATTATATAGTTCCTTTCTATCATTTTGCAGTTGCAGCATTACATAGTTCTTTACGTCATTTTGCAGTTGCGGCACTACATAATTCGTTTCTGTCATTTTGCAGTTGCAGCATTACACAGTTCCTTTACGTCATTTTGTAGTTGGAGCATTACATAGTTCCTTTCCATCATTTTGCAGTTGCAGCATTACATAGTTCCTTTCCGTCATTTTGCAGTTGCAGCATTACATAGTTCCTTTCCATCATTTTGCAGTTGCATTACATAGTTCCTTTCCATCATTTTGCAGTTGCATTACATAGTTCCTTTCCATCATTTTGCAGTTGCAGCATTACATAGTTCCTTTCCATCATTTTGCAGTTGCAGCATTACACAGTTCCTTTCCATCATTTTGCAGTTGCAGCATTACACAGTTCCTTTCCGTCATTTTGCAGTTGCAGCATTACATAGTTCCTTTCCATCATTTTGCAGTTGCATTACATAGTTCCTTTCCATCATTTTGCAGTTGCATTACATAGTTCCTTTCCATCATTTTACAGTTGCAGCACTACATAGTTCCTTTCCATCATTTTGCAGTTGCAGCATTACATAGTTCCTTTCCATCATTTTGCAGTTGCATTACATAGTTCCTTTCCATCATTTTACAGTTGCAGCACTACATAGTTCCTTTCCATCATTTTGCAGTTGCAGCACTACATAGTTCCTTTCCATCATTTTGCAGTTGCAGCACTACATAGTTCCTTTCCATCATTTTGCAGTTGCAGCATTGTGACGAGATGAGTAAGTGTTAGGTAGGTCCTCTAGGGGAAGGACTAGGGATAATTTCTGAATGAGAATTACCTTAACATTTCACCTACACCCTCTCTCTTACTAGTGGTGAAAGGAGCAACTTTCCGGTGCTAGTCATCGAAGAAATTTTTATTTGATTCTGGGACTGGGTAAAATACGGAACAGTGGCTCTGAGATAGTTTTCCTTAGGCCTGTACTATTATAAGTACTTGTAGCTCCAAGAGACAGAATTGAAGAGAGAAGTTCAAACATTCAACATTTGATTGAACAACAAAGAACTGCCACAAGTTAAGTGCACTTTCACACATCAACTTTTATTGCTTACACATAGGTAAGTATTAGCGGGTCAATTCCATAGGCTAGGGTTTAATTCTCATTGGACTACCACAATAAGTGGACCCTCCCTCACTCCTACTTTACTCGCGTGCACTTAGTGCAGTAAGCTTAAGTTGGCATACAGGGGGTCTCCCTGTGTCATAATAAAGTGAGGGCAAGGGTCTGATGGTTTTGAGTCCAGGTGGTAAGCTAACTTAGCTTTGCTTCAGAGAGGGTAGCTGATCTCTCCTGTGGTTGGTGACTGCCCCACTGGTGTAGATTGGTTGTCTGGTGCCGCCCTGGTGTTGGGCGAAGTCCCAGCTTCTGGTCCGGCCGCAATGTATAGCGTGTCCAGGATAGCGTGGCCTGGATCACGTGACCAGGATCCCAGTTCTGCGATAAAGAGAACTTGGTCTGTAGGTGAGAATCTGATGGCTGGTTTGTTGAGTGCCCACATTTACCCTTGTTTACTTTCAGTACAGGTGTGAGACTCAGCCAGCAAAGTTTTCTCTATGGTAGAGTTTCTGCTATAACTATTAATCTCCACTGCACTTTTGTTTAAAGACTAAGTTAAGCTTACAAAAGGGTAGGAGACAGTAATACTATGTTACATAGTTTCAAACAACTCTTCCATGTTTCTTATGAATTAAATCATACTGACTTGGGCTATACTTAGTCCAAGTACACATGTGGTGTAGACTTAAAGTCATACATTACAAATCATTCCAACAATCACCAGTATTTATAAATCAGAGTAGCAGTTCTTCACCTAGCACAGGCATACTGTTTTCCTGACCAAAATTAATCATTGAATTATTTTCTTAATAGACAGAATTGCCTACTGGCAAAGGTCAGGGTGAACACAATGAATAGTGGTCAGACTGTTAACAAAGAATCATAACCCCTGGGAGAGAGCTTTTGCCATATGATGGCAAGCCAACTCCTACACAGAATAATCATTCATCAGTTTGATACATGTTGCTAAGCATTTGTACAAATCTACAATGTTAACACACACAGCATACATAAAATCAATACATAGATTCAAAAATGTAAAACAGAGTTCCAACTCACTTTTCCTGGGAATGAACAGTGAATGACTGGAGATCAACGAGGTTACCAAGATTTTCTCACGCCTTCTCTAGTTGTCTCTTTTGTCTTCCACCGGTCTGGTCTACAGGCAGTCTTGAGGGTCAGTGAAATTGCGCACTGTGCAGCTAGTATATATGTATTGTAACTGCCGGATTCGATTTTGACAACCTGTCACTCACACATCAGGGGTGAGAGGGGGAGGGATCTAGTCTTATCACTAGTCGCCTCGGGAACCGTTTGATCCTAATCGGCATAGCTCACGGACATCCGCGGCCACTTTAATTTATGCGTCCGTATAGATGCATACTATCGCGGAACGATCCGCCAGTGACATAAGTCACCAGTTCAGCCAGTGCAGGACTGTAGAAAAGGGGGGGGGGGGGGGGGTGTTGTGGTGGTGGCAGTGTGCCGCACGGCAACATGCCTTTGTTTCACGGGATAGAGGGGGAGGGCGTGTGAAGCTAGCCCCTGGGAAGGTAGGGGGGGGGGGGGGGGGGGCTTGCCACAATGCAAATGAAATCTCCGTGCCGTAGCTACTCGGAGTGGGGAAGGAGAGTTGAGGGGGGGGGGGGGGGGGGGGGGGGGGGGGGGGGGGGGGTAGGTCAACAAGAACGAAAGGCGTCACGAGTTTATCGTGACGCAATTTCTTCATCTGTCATAGTTCGTGTCGGCCGTGCGATTTGCACTAAGCGGGAGAAAGGGGGAGAGGGGGGTTGAGGGGGGGAGTGGGTATAGATTTGAAATCTATTTTTTTTTGTTTGGGATTTTAGTGGGACCGATCGGATGGTTTTGTCAAGCATTTCGTCACAAGCATTACACAGTTCCTTTCCATCATTTTGCAGTTGCAGCATTACATAGTTCCTTTCCATCATTTTGCAGTTGCAGCATTACATAGTTCCTTTCCATCATTTTGCAGTTGCAGCATTACACAGTTCCTTTCCATCATTTTGCAGTTGCAGCATTACATAGTTCCTTTCCATCATTTTGCAGTTGCATTACATAGTTCCTTTCCATCATTTTGCAGTTGCATTACATAGTTCCTTTCCATCATTTTGCAGTTGCATTACATAGTTCCTTTCCATCATTTTGCAGTTGCAGCATTATATAGTTCCTTTCCATCATTTTGCAGTTGCAGCACTACATAGTTCCTTTCCATCATTTTGCAGTTGCAGCATTACATAGTTCCTTTCCATCATTTTGCAGTTGCATTACATAGTTCCTTTCCATCATTTTGCAGTTGCAGCATTACACAGTTCCTTTCCATCATTTTGCAGTTGCAGCACTACATAGTTCCTTTCCATCATTTTGCAGTTGCATTACATAGTTCCTTTCCATCATTTTGCAGTTGCATTACATAGTTCCTTTCCATCATTTTGCAGTTGCACTACATAGTTCCTTTCCATCATTTTGCAGTTGCATTACATAGTTCCTTTCCATCATTTTGCAGTTGCATTACATAGTTCCTTTCCATCATTTTGCGGTTGCATTACATAGTTCCTTTCCATCATTTTGCAGTTGCAGCATTACATAGTTCCTTTCCATCATTTTGCAGTTGCAGCATTACATAGTTCCTTTCCATCATTTTGCAGTTGCAGCACTACATAGTTCCTTTTCGTCATTTTGCAATTGCAACATTACATAGTCTCTCCTTCAAGTCTGAAAAAGAAAAAAATGAAGGAAGAATGGGGTGGGAGCGGGGTGGGAGTCCCTATGCCTTTGATTTCGATAAGAACGAAGGGGATTCCTGAAAGGGGAGAGGGAGGTGTTAGATGGGGAGGCAATTTAATGCAGTTCCCCAAACCTTTCGTATGTTTGTGTTCATGTCTAAAAGTGAATCGAGCTTCATCTAAACTCATAAGAATATAACAAACGCAGTCAGTTTTCCCTGTTAATTTAGTCGTTTCCTTTTTAATCTGCATGTCCGTGCACGCATGCGCGCGAGCTGGCATAATAATGCATGTGTAAGTGGACAGTGATTGTTTGGCAAACTTCTCTCTCCCCCCCCCCCCCCCCCCCCCCCCACACACACACACACTATGAGAGGTTCCTTTCAGCGGTGGCTTTTTTCCACTGGATGTGCGAAGTCTCACACATCGAATTTCTCAGTGATTGGTTTGGAGCATTCTTTCGTTTCCTGTACTAATAGCTTTCTCTACTTATTTCCTGGCTTTTCTCACTCCCTGTTTTGCTGAAATGATTTTCTCGTTCTCCCTGGTTTACTGAAACGATTTATTCTTACTCACTGACTTCTGTTTTTTGTCCTTAGTTCCTCTTGTCTTGGTTTCTGTGATCAGTCCTGCATGGTTTGTATTGTTCATAGGTCTGTCTCACTGATCTGGTTTCTGTGATCAGTCCTGCATGGTTTGTATTGTTCATAGGTCTGTCTCACTGATCTGGTTTCTGTGATCAGTCCTGCATGGTTTGTATTGTTCATAGGTTTGTCTCACTGATTTAGTTTCTGTGATCAGTCCTGCACTGGTTTGTATTGTTCATAGGTCTGTCTCACTGATTTAGTTTCTGTGATCAGTCCTGCATGGTTTGTATTGTTCATAGGTTTGTCTCACTGATTTAGTTTCTGTGATCAGTCCTGCATGTTTGTATTGTTCATAGGTCTGTCTCACTGATTGGTTTCTGTGATCAGTCCTGCATGATTTGTATTGTTCATAGGTCTGTCTCACTGATCTGGTTTCTGTGATCAGTCCTGCATGATTTGTATTGTTCATAGGTATGTCTCACTGATCTGGTTTCTGTGATCAGTCCTGCATGATTTGTATTGTTCATAGGTCTGTCTCACTGATTTAGTTTCTGTGATCAGTCCTGCATGGTTTGTATTGTTCATAGGTTTGTCTCACTGATCTGGTTTCTGTGATCAGTCCTGCATGATTTGTATTGTTCATAGGTCTGTCTCACTGATCTGGTTTCTGTGATCAGTCCTGCATGATTTGTATTGTTCATAGGTCTGTCTCACTGATCTGGTTTCTGTGATCAGTCCTGCATGATTTGTATTGTTCATAGGTCTGTCTCACTGATCTGGTTTCTGTGATCAGTCCTGCAATGGTTGGCATTGTTCATAGGTCTGTCTCACTGATTTAGTTTCTGTGATCAATCTGCAATGGTTTATATTGTTCATAGGTCTGTCTCACTGATTTAGTTTCTGTGATCAGTCCTGCATGGTTTGTATTGTTCATAGGTCTGTCTCACTGATTTAGTTTCTGTGATCAGTCCTGCATGGTTTGTATTGTTCATAGGTCTGTATTACTCACTGATTTTTCAGTTCCCCCACCCCCACCCCCTCCTAACTAATGGGTGGACCAGATTCCCATTTCTGTGACTACCTCCTCCCCCGCCCCCTACCCTGCCAATGTGACTACCTCCTCGCAGCCTACCCTGCCAATGTGACTACCTCCTCGCCCCCTACCCTGCCAATGTGACTACCTCCTTGCCCCCTACCCTGCCAATGTGACTAGCTCCTCGCCCCCTACCCTGCCAATGTGACTACCTCCTCGCCCCCTACCCTGCCAATGTGACTACCTCCTCCCCGTCCCCTACCCTGCCAATGTGACTACCTTCTCGCCCCCTACCCTGCCAATGTGACTACCTCCTCCTCGTCCCCTACCCTGCCAATGTGACTACCTCCTGGCCCCCTACCCTGCCAATGTGACTACCTCCTCACCCCCTACCCTGCCAATGTGTCACCTCGCCCCCTACCCTGCCAATGTGACTACCTCCTCGTCCCCTACCCTGCCAATGTGACTACCTCCTCACCCTACCCCCATTGACCCTGCCAATGTGTCACTCTCGCCCCCTACCCTGCCAATGTGACTACCTCCTCGCCCCCTACCCTGCCAATGTGACTACCTCCTCCCCCCTACCCTGCCAATGTGACTACCTCCTCGCCCCCTACCCTGCCAATGTGACTACCCCCCTCCTCCACACTCGCCCCTACCCTGCCAATGTGACACTCCTTCTCGCCCCCTACCCTGCCAATGTGACTACCTCCTCCTGTCCCCTACCCTGCCAATGTGACTACCTCCTGCCCCCTACCCTGCCAATGTGACTACCTCCTCCCCTACCCTGCCATGTACACCTCGCCCCCTACCCTGCCAATGTGTCACCTCTCGCCCTACCCTGCAGTGACTACCTCCTGCCCCCTACCTGCCATGTGACTACCTCCTCGCCCCTACCCTGCCAATGTGACTACCTCCTCGCCCCCTACCCTGCCAATGTGACTACCTCCTGCCCCCTACCCTGCCAATGTGACTACCTCCTCGCCCCCTACCCTGCCAATGTGACTACCTCCTCGCCCCCACCCTGCCAATGTGACTACCTCCTCGCCCCCTACCCTGCCAATGTGACTACCTCCTCGCCCCCTACCCTGCCAATGTGTACCTCTCCCTACCCTGCCAATGTGACTACCCTCCGCCCCTACCCTGCCAATGTGACTACCTCCTGCCCCTACCCTGCCAATGTGACTACCTCCTCGCCCCTACCCTCCATGTGACTACCTCTGCCCTACCTGCAAGTCACCTCGCCCCTACCCTGCCAATGTGACTACCTCCGCCCCTACCTCAATGTGACTACCCCGCCCCTACCCTGCCAATGTGACTATCCTCGCCCCCTACCCTGCCAATGTGACTACCTCCTCGCCCCCTACCCTGCCAATGTGACTACCTCCTCGCCCCTACCTCCAATGTGACTACTCGCCCCTACCTGCCAATGTACTCCTGCCCTACCTGCAGTGACACCTCGCCCCCTACCCTGCCAATGTGACTACCTCCTCGCCCCCTACCCTGCCAATGTGACTACCTCCTCGCCCCTACCCTGCCAATGTGACTACCTCCTCGCCCCTACCCTGCCAATGTGACTACCTCTCGCCCCCTACCCTGCCAATGTGACTACCTCCTCGCCCCTACCCTGCCAATGTGACTACCTCCTCGTCCCCTACCCTGCCAATGTGACTACCTCCTCGCCCCCTACCCTGCCAATGTGACTACCTCCTCGCCCCTACCCTGCCAATGTGACTACCTCCTCGCCCCCTACCCTGCCAATGTGACTACCTCCTCGCCCCCTACCCTGCCAATGTGACTACCTCCTCGCCCCCTACCCTGCCAATGTGACTACCTCCTCGCCCCCTACCCTGCCAATGTGACTACCTCCTCGCCCCCTACCCTGCCAATGTGACTACCCTCCTTCGCGCCCCCTACCCTGCCAATGTGACTACCTCCTGCCCCCTACCCTGCCAATGTGATACACCTCGCCCCTACCCTGCCAATGTGACTACCTCCTCGCCCCCTACCCTGCCAATGTGACTACCTCCTCGCCCCTACCCTGCCAATGTGACTACCTCCTCGCCCCTACCCTGCCAATGTGACTACCTCCTCGCCCCCTACCCTGCCAATGTGACTACTCCTCGCCCCCTACCCTGCCAATGTGACTAGCCTCCTCGCCCCCTACCCTGCCAATGTGACTACCTCCTCGCCCCCTACCCTGCCAATGTGACTACCTCCTCGCCCCCTACCCTGCCAATGTGACTACCTCCTCGCCCCCTACCCTGCCAATGTGACTACCTCCTCGCCCCCTACCCTGCCAATGTGACTACCTCCTCGTCCCCTACCCTGCCAATGTGACTACCTCCTCGTCCCCTACCCTGCCAATGTGACTACCTCCTCGCCCCCTACCCTGCCAGTGTGACTACCTCCTCGCCCCCTACCCTGCCAATGTGACTACCTCCTCGTCCTCTACCCTGCCAATGTGTCACCTCGCCCCCTACCCTGCCAATGTGACTACCTCCTCGTCCTCTACCCTGCCAATGTGTCACCTCGCCCCCTACCCTGCCAATGTGACTACCTCCTCGTCCTCTACCCTGCCAATGTGTCACCTCGCCCCCTACCCTGCCAATGTGACTACCTCCTCATCCCCTTCCCTGCCAATGTGTCAAGGCACAGAGATCCCCAAGTCTTTTTTCTTTATTTGGGGCGTGAGGGTGGTGATGGTTGTAGTGGTGGGATTTTCTTTACATATTTATCAGTTTATCTATTCGTTCATTTATTTATTTTTAAGGACTGATAACTAAAACCAAATCAGTAAGACAAGCCTATGAACAAGATGACAGCCCGTTTCCTCTCCCCCTACCCTCCATTCCCCGCCGTCACGTCTGCTATCCTCCACCACCACCCCATCTTTTTTTTTTTTTCCTGAGAATTCAGAAGATGAAGGCTCCTCTCTCTCTCTCTCTCTCTCTCTCTCTCTCTCTCTTTCCTCCTCTCTCTCTCTCTCTCTCTCTCTCTCTCTCTCGCCCCATCCCCACTGGCTTTTATAAACATTTGGAGGAGATGCTTGTGTGAAGACTACGTGATGTTTTTTTACAAAAAAAAAAAAAAAAACTTGTTAAGTTCAGGCTGCCCCCTGCCAACCCCTTATTTCCTCCACCCTCCTTCCCTTCGTCCCCTGTGCAAAATACCATCCAATCCCCACGTGGTCATGATCTCGCTCGCTGCTTTCTTCTAACGGACTCGCCGCTGACTTCCCCTTACTTACCCCCACCAGAGAGCGCTGTGCAAAAGTAGAGAGCCTTCTCAACAGGCAACAACTCCTACTGGCTGCCGATGCCATGCTGGCAGCGGTGATTGGTGGGTCTGTTAAAGGCACGTAATCTGCGCTGCTGCGTTCGGGAAGGACTTAGTTCTGAGTGCTGCAGTGACTGAAAGAAACGCGCACACAAAGCGACACGAGGCTTGGGACTGCCTGGAACGAACAGTAACGGTGCTATGACTGAAACAGAGATAGCATAGGAATACGGAAAGATGGCCATGGCTGAAAGAGATAGGCCTGTGACACCGGCCTCTGACTAGAAATTAGGAACGAATTATACTGTTGCAGTGATCGAAAGATTGAACGGTTGTTTGAGCTTAGGAGCTGGGAACAAATTTAATCCTGTAGTCGCTAACCTGGAAAAAAAAGAAAAGATAAAAGGGCATAGCATAACAATGGGGAACAAAACCTTACATTGTAATGACTGAAACAGAGATCATACCTGCTTGAATAACTTGCTTGAATACCGCTGAATAACTTCCCAATGTGTAGTTCACAGTTGGACAAATGTCTGCTAAAGCATATTTACATATACATGTGCACTCACACCCACACACACACACACACCACGCACGCACGCACGCACGCACGCACGCACGCACGCACGCACACACACACACACACGTACACTTTTTGTTCTTCTTCTCTCAGATCTCCTGTTTTTGTTGCTATATGGAATTGAGCATAAAGCCTGAACGGCTCTCACCCATGCCACAAACAGCCATCATAGACGAGTCTGTGCGATAGTCCTTGTTTGCAGATCAGAACTCCGCTTGATCTTCAAGCCTGAGCTCCAACCACAGCCGACAATCACAGTGAAGGCTACAGCCATGGCGGACACAGTGAAGGCTACAGCCATGGCGGACACAGTGAAGGCTACAGCCATGACGGACACAGTGAAGGCTACAGCCAGTGAAGGCTACAGCATGACGGACACAGTGAAGGCTACAGCCATGGCGGACACAGTGAAGGCTACAGCCAATGACGGACACAGTGAAGGCTACAGCCATGGCGGACACAGTGAAGGCTACAGCCATGGCGGACACAGTGAAGGCTACAGCCATGCGGACACAGTGAAGGCTACAGCCATGGCGCACACAGTGAAGGCTACAGCCATGAATGGACACAGAAGCTGGTTACAGCGCCTTGGCTAAAGGCACAGGTTCAACCACATCACACCACCCCACGTCTACACCCCCGAACACAGTCACAGAACCTCAACCGGCTTCAGATGACGACGATGAAGATGACTGGTTCAACAAAAGCTTGGACGAGTTCGACATCCCCTTAGTCAAAACCGACCGGTGGAGCGGTGAAGATGAGGAGGAAGACAACGATAATTGCAGCTGGCAGGGACAGATGAGAAGAACGGGGGCACGTGAGACATCAACTGAAAGGAAGACTGCCAGCAACTCCAGTGCTGAAAAAGGTCAGCGCCAGAAGACATCAAGGAAAGGAAGTCAAGACAGCCCCTCGAGACCGACCTCCAAAGCAGCAGGTGAGGACGCTTCTGCCGTCCAAGAACCAATGACCAGCAGTGGCAGCGAACAGCAGCCGACAGACAGCACCAGTGGCGTTCACAGGATTGTGAGGAAACATGAAGACACTGGTGTGGCGTTGGTCCTCTCACTCACAGACGAATTAACCACTCATTTCCGGCTGATTGTGCGTCACGGTAAGACAAAGACAGCAGAGTCAGCAGAGCAGCAGGCTGATGGGAGAGGGGAAAGAGAGGACAAGGAGCACACTGAAAGAACACAACAGCAAGGTCAGCGACCTGGAGAACTATCTTCAGAAGGTGCCCCAGGTATCAAAGATACAGAAGAACGGGAAAAGACAGCAATGGGTCGGCACAGTGGAGAAGGGCAAGGAAAGCCAGGGACACCAAGCTCTGTGGAGGCAGACCGAAAGCCACACTGTCAGCAAGAAACCTCCAAGGTCAAAGGAAAGAAGCCAGAAGCAGCTGGAAAGGCAGGAGAAGGAAAAGGAAGAGAACACAGTGATGATGATGATGATGGTGGTGATGATATCGATAATGATGATGGTGATGGTGATGATGATGACAACGATAATGGCTTTGAATATACAGAAGTCAGAGCAGATGAAGCCCCAGAGACACTGGACGAACAGTGGTTCCAGGAGCGGTTGAAGGAACTGCCAACTCTTTTCAGCCATCGTCGTGTTCACCAGCTGTCTGAAGCCACGTGTGTACCATGTGCCATTAGCTGATAGTTTGATTAGAGTGTGTACCATGTGCCATCAGCTGATAGTGTGTTTAGAGTGTGTACCATGCGCCATCAGCTGATAGTGTGTTTAGAGTGTGTACCATGTGCCATTAGCTGATAGTGTGTTTAGAGTGTGTACCATGTGCCATCAGCTAATAGTGTGTTTAGAGTGTGTACCATGTGCCATCAGCTGATAGTTTGTTTAGATTCCTTTCTGTTTCGTTTCCTTTTTGTACTCCCAGTTCTTGTAGAACAGGGAGTACTTTAAAATGGGAACACAGAAATGTTGTGTGTGTGTGTGTGTGTGTGTGTGTGTGTGTGTGTGTGTGTGTGTGTGTGTGAGTGTGTGTGTGTGTGTGTGAGTGTGTGTGTGTTGTGTGAGTGTGTGTGTGTGTGTGTGTGTGTGTGTGTGTGTGTGTGTGCGTGCGTGCGTGTGTGTGTGTGTGTGTGTGTGTGGTGTGTCTGTCTGTCTGTCTGTCTGTCTGTCCGTGTGTCTGTCGGTGTGTCCGTCCGTGGTCAAAATGTGTTCCACTCGCTCCAGACAAAACTACTGGGTCGATCTTTCTGAAAATGTGTAGGTATGTTCATTATGGGTCACGGATGATGCCCGATGTCTCAGCCTACCGTTATAGCCGTTACGAACGGCTATAACGATCCATAACAGTTTTCTTCTTTATGGAAAATCTCAGAAAGTACTTGGCCTATCTTTCTGAAAATTTGTAGGTATGTTCATTATGGGCCACAGATGATGGCCGATGTTTACCGTTATATCCGTTACTAACGGCTGTAACGGCCCAGAACGGTTTTTCCTCTTTATATCTCAAGCGTATTTAAGATAAACTTGGAGTACGTTTATATGCTTTGCATCTTGTATTTTTTCTTTCTTTAGATTTCTTTCTGTTTCGTTTTCCCTTTTCTCTTAATTTTCCTCTTTTCCCCCTACCCCACCCTCCCCAAATAGTATTGTATAATTTTGATCATATTCCAAGTCAAGAAAGTCCCTGCGTGTGTGTGTGTGTGTGTGTGTGTGTGTGTGTGTGTGTGTGTGTGTGTGTGTGTGTGTGTGCACGCATATGTAAGCATGTGTGCTGGAGCAGACATTTGTCCAGCTGTGAACTATACATTGGAAAGTTATTCAGCGGTGCCTTAGAACTGACAGCAAAATTTCTTGTTTTCAAAGCCTAGATCTTTTTTTTGTAATATAAAGCAAAATAGAATACATTAAGCATTATCTGGCATTGCAAGATACGGGAAGATCCTTTGTTATTTTTTGTAATGAAAAATAACTTCTAGTTGTATGAATAATTAAAAGATATAATTCATTTTGAGGGAAGATGCTTGCTAGGGGAAGGTACTTGCTGACAACCAGCCGCCATAGCAGAGTGGTTAGTTCCACGGATTCTAAGATGGAGTCTCGTGGGTTTAATTCTGATCAGAGTTATTCATGTTTACTGGATGTTTTGGTATATTCATGTTTACTGGATGTTTTGGTATATTCATGTTTACTGGATGTTTTGGTATACTACTGGCTTCTACCCAGATTTGAGTTTGCCATGGGCACAATAGTGAAGTCTCGAACCACACAGTTGAACTTCATCCTCTTAATGGAGTTGTCTCTGAGAGTAATGCTCAACGTTCCTTAACAACACTGCAGGTGTACGTGTTTCTCGGGCCTGGTTGATGTCAGGGCATAGCGTGAAAGATAGTACAGAGTTCATCCATGTAATGCAGTCTCCTCATCCTCATCGGTCAGCAATAAAGTAGTTTCAAATTCCGTGGCCTTTCATACTTTACTCTCATGGTGACCTCATGGTGACCTCATGGTGACCTCATGGTGACCTCAGTTCCATGTCTTCTCCATCCCTGTGCCATTGGTCAGTTTGTGTCAAGGTTGCCAGTGTGAGCAAGATCATGGGGATCGTCATTGACAGGATGTGGTATGCTTACTCATCCGAGCTCCGCGACTAAGCAAGTATTAAAGGGGATTAGGGCCTTTGTAGGTGGTGTCATGCATGTGTTGGATCACAGCAGGCACAACTTAACACCACCCAAGTGACTCAGTAGTAGTACCTCTTCTGGTGGTTTGCTTCACGACAATTTGACTCCTTGGATTGTTGGCACCGAGCCTGCGATGGGCAAACCAGGCTGTGGCTGTGGATGGTGAGCCACAGTGAGCACCATGACAGTTAGGCCACCAGAAAGGCACAGAAGGTCAGACAGCCCCAATGAGCACCATGACAGTTAGGCCACCAGGAAGGCACAGAAGGTGAGACAGCCCCAACAAAGGAGAAAAAAAGAGGCCTGCCCCACTCTAGATATGCACCTGAACGTTATAGTGAGTAGGGCTTAGGATTTGGTGACTTATCAACAGTGCAATGCCTTTTCTGGTGGGTTTCTCCTTGACGACCCGATGTTGATAGATGGTGCAGATGATAGCCACCACACGTGGGTCAGGCTGAAGATGGGCACTCTTCTGTGGGGACAACTCCCCTTCAACACTATCTTTCCCTGCAATTACTTCCTTTCACCCCTCCCCTTCGCCCCCCCCCCCCCCCTACACCGCCCTCCTCCCAGCAGTTCAGTGATGTCATGACGGAAGAAGAAAAGTGTCATTTCTGTTTCATGCCATGAAGACGGAGTGAACATTTTCATTGGAATATCTGTGGTTTTTAAAAGCCCAATCTGACGAGATTGTTCGTTGGTTGTTGTAAGTGGATCTGCTGCCAATGGTTAGAGCGTTTGGCTGTACAGGTGACATAATGGATGCGTAGCATTGTCTGGTTGTAAGTGGATCTGCTGCCAATGGTTAGAACGTTTGGCTGTACAGGTGACATAATGGATGCGTAGCATTGTCTGGTTGTAAGTGGATCTGCTGCCAATGGTTAGAGCGTTTGGCTGTACGGGTGACTGCTGCCAATGGTTAGAGCGTTTGGCTGTACAGGTGACATAATGGATGCGTAGCATTGTCTGGTTGTAAGTGGATCTGCTGCCAATGGTTAGAGCGTTTGGCTGTACAGGTGACATATTGGATGCGTAGCATTGTCTGGTTGTAAGTGGATCTGCTGCCAGTGGTTAGAGCGTTTGGCTGTACGGGTGACTGCTGCCAATGGTTAGAGCGTTTGGCTGTACAGGTGACATAATGGATGCGTAGCATTGTCTGGTTGTAAGTGTATCTGCTGCCAATGGTTAGAGCGTTTGGCTGTACAGGTGACTGCTGCCAATGGTTAGAGCGTTTGGCTGTACAGATGACATAAGGGATGCGTAGCATTGTCTGGTTCTAAGTGGATCTGCTGCCAATGGTTAGAGCGTTTGGCTGTACAGGTGACATAATGGATGCGTAGCATTCATAGAGTCACCCTTTCGCAGCTTCCAAACACTTCCATCCATCCGGCAATAAATAAATTGCCCATTCTGTTCAGGGAGGGTTAAAATGGCAGAAGGAGACGGGTGAACATCACTGTCTATATACGGCCATGCTCTAAAGTTAGACAAGATGTAGTAGAAAGAAACTCGTGGAGAGCGTGGCAGCAGAGAGTCCTCAGAAGAGAAGCCCCCTTCAAGCAAGTGTTTCGGCCCTTATCTCCTGACACTCTAGGGGGGTTGGGCCACACCCGGTTCATGACTCCGGATGTCCCTCTGCTGCCCCTTTTTTTCCCATCTTGGGACGAGCCATGGCTGGGATTCGAACCCATGACCCTCTGGACATGCTCATTTTCCACTTAATGACTCGCGCTTTAACCACTGAGCCACAGGGACACCTGATATTTGTAGGGAAATTAAGCCTTATGAAGTTCACTTTTGTTCCTCCTTGACCAGATCCAGCTTGAACACCTCTCTGCCGCTTCTGCCATTGCTTTCAGGGCTCTGGTTTTTTCCTTCCCTGCAACTGAGAGCTGTTTCATGAGGCTGTATGCAGACGTTCCTACAAACCCCCTAGCTCCAATTTCTGCAGTGAGGACTTTGACCTGATAGCCTTCTCTCCTCAGGCTGTTTGCCAGATCAGCATACTTTTCAGTCTTGTAGATTTGAGCTGCCTCCATTCTGTTCTCATATGGCACCGTGAGCTCGATCATGATCAGCTGCTTGGTTGACTTAGAGTGGACTACTATGTCTGGTCTCATGCCACTCTTGCTGATGATCTCTGGGTGACTCTTCCATTCTGGGAGGTCTGCAGTGCACTCCCAGTCATCTGCCCCGTCCAGCAGACTCTGCCTGCATGTTTCGAGTGGCACTGTTGTTCTTGGCCATGATTTGCTGCCTCCTGCCGTGAAGAATGTTGCGGGTGCTTTTGGAGTCCTGATTTTCCCTTTTGTGGTGTTGGTACTAGCCCAGACTACTTGTACAATTTCTTTGAGCACTTGGTTGTGCCTCCATGTGTACCTTCCTTGAGCCAGGGCTACTTTACATGAGCTTAGGACATGCTCCACTGTTTGTTTTTCATGGCAGAGGGGGCATGCAGGATCGTCTGTTTTCCCCCACTTCACCAGGTTTGCATTTGAGGGCAGAAGGTCATATGCAGATCTGAGAATGAAGCTGATCCTGAGAGGGGCCATGTGCCAAATGTCATTCCAAGTGAGACTTCTTTGGAGTGCATTCTCCCACGTTGTCCATTGCCCTTGCTGGCTCTGCTGGACTGCTTTTTGGAGTCTTTTTTGGTCTTCTTCTTTTCTCATCTCCTGAATCATCATGTCTCTTTTGGCTTTTCCTTTGGCCTTTGACCACCATTCAGTTTTGGTCACCCCAGTCCCTGTCTGTTGGTCTGTGTGTGTCCTGTTATTTCTCTGATCTTGAGACTTTCTTTTGCAGAATCCATCGCCTCTTGAACTTTCCATTTTCTGCCTGTCTTCAGCTGGGGCTTAATTGCTTCTACCACCTTGTCTCCTGAGTCCTCCAGCATGCTTTGAAGTCTGATCTTCCCTGCTTTGTATTCCTCCAGGATGGATTTCAGGGGTAGTTTCAGCTTTGCTTGGCGACAGTACAGCGCTATGTCAGTCAGACAGGGTGGGACACCAAGCCATTTCCTTGTGAACTTGTTGATTTTGGCTTCCATTGCCTCCACTATGCTGGTGCAGATGTCGTATATCATCAGAGGCCATAGCAGCTTTGGTATCAGCATGAACTGCAGACACCAGACCTTGTATTTGCCAGGGAGCCCACACTGGTCAATGGTCTCCAAGCCTTCCTCCGCCATCTGCTTGGTTTCTTTTGCTCTTTGTGTGTCTTTCAGCGTATCATCATACCATCTTCCAAGGCTCTTGACTGGTTCTTCTGTGACTGTTGGAATGGCCTGGTTGGCAACACTGAAGACCACAGATCCGGCCACTTTTCCTTTCCTCAGTGAGAGACTCCGTGATTTCTTTGGCTTGAACTTCATTCTGGATGAGGCAACTATGTCGTCCAGCCTCTCCAGCACATGACGTGTCTCGTCTTCTCTGGATGAAATCACTGTAGTGTCATCCATGAAGGCCTTGAGAGGAGGCATCTTGTATCCATCGCCAAGGTCTGTTTGTCTCGCGTTGTTTGTTGCTGCTTTCAAGATGAGTTCCATTGCCAGCACGAACAGTATTGGGGAAATTGCACAGCCCATTGCAATACCCACTTCCAAGTTGATCCAGTCTGTTGTGTACTCCTTGGTAGAGAACCGCATTGAGAAGCCATTGAAGTACTTCTTGAGCATGTCGCGGATGTTCTTTGGCACATGGTACATCTCAAGAGCCAACTGTATCATCTCATGGGGCACAGATCCATATGCGTTTGCCAGATCAAGCCACACTACGTCCAGGTCTCTCTTTTCTGTTTTTGCTTTTTGGATTGCGTCCCAGATCATTGTGGCGTGTTCTACACAGCCCGCCACGCCTGGGATGCCACCTTTCTGGACTGACACATCCAAGTACTTGTTTTCCATCAGGTACTTGGTCAGCCTTGCTGCCATGACAGAGAAGAAGATTTTCCCTTCGACGTTCAGTAGTGATATTGGCCTGAACTGGCTAATGTCACTTGAGTTTTGCTCTTTGGGGATGTACACACCATCTGCCGTCATCCACTGGCCGCTGATCTTCTGGTTTCTCCAAGCCGATCGCAGCAGCCTGTGGAGCCACTCCAGCACCTTGGGACATTTCTTGTAAAGCTGGTAAGGTATTCCGTTTGGCCCTGGTGATGATTTGGCTCTGGCTTTGTCGACCACCTTCTTGATTTCCGCCAACGTTGGAGGCTTGCCATTGAACTGTTCCTCAGGGTTGGTTGGCCACACCAGACCTTGAATGTCGAGTGGTGCTTTGCTCTGTGGGTCAGAGTATGTTTTCCTCAGATGCTGCTCAAGAACTCCTTTGTCCACACTTAGGGTCCCAGATTTTGGCTGCTCAAACAGTGTTCTGGCAAACTGGAAGGGGTCTCTGAAGAAGCGCTCTTGTGTCTTCTTCTTTTTGCTCTTCCTCTTCCTCGCAGATTCCGCTTTGCTGAGGGCACTGTGTTTTTCTTTCAGGTCTTTCCACAGTTTTTCCAAGCCTTGTTTTTCAGCTGGCAGTGCGGTCTTCATTTGCATCTTGAGGTTTTTCTTTTGGACCCTGATCTTGTCCATCTTTTCTTGGCGTCTGGATTTCTTTGGAGGTGTTTTCTCTTTGGGTAGTTTTGCTCCATAGGCGTCTCTACATGTGGCATACATAATGTCCCCATATGTGGCTAGTTTGTGTTCCAGGGTGCTTTTCCCTATCAGTGCATCGAGTCTTTGGACGATTTTTGCATCCGGTTTCTCCCAATCTTCAGTTTCGTTTGCTCGTGGCAGGTTGAGTTTCAGGCGCCTGGCATCGAGGGCCTGTGCAAATTCCTCATCCGAACCAACAGCGTGGATGTCCTTGGCACTGTGGTTTAAATCCTGGCCTTGGTCTTCCGACGTCTTATCTGCTGATGCAGTGCGCTGCTGCTCATTCAGATGAGTCTTCACACATCCCATCTTTGTTCTGTGGATCTTCATGCCACGGGTGGTAGCGAAACGCTTTCCACAGACACATGGATGTATATCTTAACAGCTGATTTCTCCTAAGGCCATGAAGACTATGGGACTTTTAACCGTATTTTTTAATCTCTGGGCAGATGCCAAGCCAACCTGAGGATGCTGGAAAATGGAGAACAAATTTCAGATGATGAGGAGGACCAGGATGACACTGCTGTTGACTTTGACAGTTCCACAGATCAACAAATAGCGCATCTTCTGAAGTCATCGTGTGGGGATTACGATTCAGTGGTGATGTATCCGCAACACTCCAGTGCCACAATGGAGGAGTGGAAACCAAAGCCCAAACCAGAGAAAATGTACATTAATGTAAGAGGAAGTGCAGGAGACAATTTTTCTGTCGTTCTAAAATGGCTGGTGGGGAAAAGACAGGAAGCGGAAACTGAGGCCTGCCATCTTGTGAGAGAGTTGCCGTTCAGTTTGGTGGCCATGGCCAATCTGTTCTTCATTCTGTGGAAGAAAGGGGAGAGAAAAAAAGCAGCAACACTTCAGTCGCATTTCATGGCCCTGAAGAAATGGAGGCCAGACATCTATGAGCGAATCCAATGCGAAGGTAAACACACACACACACACACACACACACACACACACACACACACACACACACACACACACACACACACTCACTCACTCACTCACACACACACACACACACACACACACACACACACACACACACACACACACACGCACGCACGCACGCGCGCACGCACGCACGCACGCACGCGCGCACGCGTTCTTGCAAGCATGGAAACACAACTCCACGCATGCGTGGTATACTGATTCAAAATTAGTTCAATCGCTCTGGAATGATTGTCAAATGATTTACTAATCCGTGTAGGTTTCTTTTCAGTTCTAGTTGCAGTTGTTTTGCATCTTTTTTTTTTTTTAGCCTGTGTCTTTCCACTATTTCAGAGAAAATGTGTACACGGGTCTTTAAGTTGACATCAAGGAATTCAGCTGAGTGGTGTATACGCAACATGATATTTTCTTTTAATCTCATACAAATTTCTCAAAGTAAGAACAATGTATTGACTCACAAAATGACATACACGGTGTATCTCTCCATAATCTAATGTTCATGGTAACAGTTTTTCTTGCTGGCTTTGAGATACATCCTGTGTAGTAAGAGAGGTGCCCGTATGTACTTTTATTCAACAACAAAGCAAACTGCGTTGAAAACAAATTCTGTCACAGCAGATTTTTACCCGTCACTAGTCTGAAAAAAAAATTGCAGTTCTGTGTGCGCAACGATCAAGTCCTGCAATGCTTACCAATTGCAACAAGCGATCAGATGAACAACTCGAACGCAGGCTAACCAAGTACTTTGGCTGTGAACTTTTAGCGCTCAAAATAGCTACGTGATTTTGGTGCAAGGCCGTCCCCCCCCCCCCCCCCCCCCCCCCGCCCGAGATCTTCATCGTTATCACTGTATCAGGTGCTGTCTTTCAAGACGTAGCCATCATCCGCTCTGAATTCCAGACGATGTTAGATCTTGGCACCTGATGCTGCATTCACTCTCTCCTCTGTCTTTCACCTCTCTCTCTCTCTCTGTCTCTCTCTCTCTCTCTCTCTGTCTCTCTGTCTGTCTCTCTTCTCTCTGTCGTCTGTCTGTCTGTCTGCTCTCTCTCTCTTTCTCTCTCTCTTCTCTCTCTCTCTCTCTCTCTCTCTCTCTCGCGGTGATTTTCCGTAAGGCCTATCTTCGTATTTGTAAACTCTCTCATGACTGGCTGGGTGACCTCCCCTGTCTGGCTTGTTCGGGCTGTGCAGTTGGATAATGAGGGGTTACCGTGCTCAAAATCGCCATGACTGTGAATTGACATGGACACAAAGGGCGCACAGCAACATAGATATCATGTTGTTGTAACACGTTGATTCGTTACCCTGTCTGAATCAGCCAGTGACGCATGGAGCCTTGATCCTCCTTCGCTTCATTGGTACTGCTTATTTTGTCAGCGTGTGTAATTACATTTGTAATGGAATACAAACAAAATATGACACTCTTAAACAGTCATTGCTTTTTGGTTTTGTAACTGCGTCAGTTTATATGGGTTTAGTATTCATGTGATTTACAGTAATTTGCTGAGATCGTCCACTATGTTTTCCTATAAAACTTACTGTCATATTATATCCTTGGCACACAATGTGAAAAAAAAAACAACATATCAAAGCACCAGAATATACAAGAGCAAAATATTCACAAAAAACTCTCTCTCCCTGTTCTTATTGTCTAAGCATGGAAGACGTGTAGAGTATGGTAGTTTTGAACTGAGGCGGCCATTTGCATTTATGTATGCCAGATCAGAGATGAGGCAGATGATGGAACGAGGTATGATATGGAGAATTTTCAGTTTCCGGAATTTCTATTTCTTTATCATGAGATCATCTGTTCTGGAAGATGAAACCACACTATCAAGGGAAAAAAAATACTGTCGCAGAACATGGTGTGTATGTGATGGAAGTGGGGGCAGGAGGTGCACGAGGGTAAAAAGGTACCCCATGAATTCATCACTAGGTGGAGAAAACACCCACACCAGGCAGAACAGTACATGGCTCAGACACAAACAACATCTGCTCTGGACCAACACTTCCAGACAAACAACATCTGATCTGGACCAACACTTCCAGACAGACAACATCTGATTTGGACCACCACTTCCAGACAGACAACATCTGATCTGGACCAACACTTCCAGACAGACAACATCTGATCTGGACCAACACTTCCAGACAAACAACATCTGATCTGGACCAACACTTCCAGACAAACAACATCTGATCTGGACCAACACTTCCAGACAAACAGCATCTGATTTGGACCACCACTTCCAGACAGACAACATCTGATCTGGACCACCACTTCCAGACAAACAACATCTGATTTGGACCACCACTTCCAAACAACATCTGATCTGGACCAACACTACCAGACAAACAACATCTGATCTGGACCACCACTTCCAGACAAACAGCATCTGATTTGGACCACCACTTCCAGACAAACAACATCTGATTTGGACCAACACTTCCAGACAAACATCTCATTTGGACCACCACTTCCGGACAAACAGCATCTGATTTGGACCAGCACTTTCAGACAAACAACATCTGATTTGGACCAGCATCTCCAGACAAACAGCATCTGATTTGAAATAGCACTTCCAGACAAAAAACGCAGTCATCCGTGTTAAGCTAAATGAACACGCGCTACAAAAAATGCACAGTTTAAACCCTCCAACTGCTCAATCTTTTTGAAAGCAGATTTGTGCGTATGGAAACTAAGTCCAGTATTGTGTATACTTTAAAGGTGCTGTTACTACACTGACGTAAATTGATGCTCTTCCGTGTTTCGACTTGTGATATCTAGTGACCTGATCTACTTACCCCATCTCATTCATTACAAGAATGCACAATCATTCGTTGATCAGCATGCCCATTAGTGGCAGTCGAGGGGGTTAAGATCTTGGCACTTTCCACTCTAACAATAGTAACTCCACAAAGGACGTCAACAAGGTCATCCTGCGTCTGTCATGGCCAGACCTGACCTCATCTGGAAAACGAGGTCCTTCGGCTTCTGATGGGAGATAATTCTTAAGTCACTGATGATATCCATCCTGTAGAGATTCAAAAGGTAGATTGCGGCAGCAGATATTCAGCCAAATTCCAAGAACACAAAAGTAAAAGACTCCTTTTCCACCGCACTGCAACTTCTGGACGTGTGGGCATCTGAAAGCGTGGCCTTATTAGATGGGGTTTGACCCTCATTGCACAGGGACACTGTTCTAAGTGGGGAAATTGCAAGCCGTATGACGTTCTCTTGTGTTCCTTCTCGATTAGATGAAGCCGAGTCTTTTTACAGTCGTGTGTGTGTGCCATTGTCTTTAAGGTTCTGGTCCTCTTTTTACCTTGAATCAGGGGCTGTTTCATGAGATCATAGGCTGATTAGCCTGTAACCTTCCCCTTGCTCCGGCCTTTGTGGCGAGAACGTCGGCCTGGAAGCAAGATGCATGAAATCTGCTGGCTAGACTGGCATACTTCTCAGTCGTGTAGATGTGAGCATGCTCCATTCTGCTGTCACGTGCTGGCTAGACTGGCATACTTCTCAGTCGTGTAGATGTGAGCGTGCTCCATTCTGCTGTCACGTGCTGGCTAGACTGGCATACTTCTCAGTCGTGTAGATGTGAGCATGCTCCATTCTGCTGTCACGTGCTGGCTAGACTGACATACCTCTCAGTCGTGTAGATGTGAGCATGCTCCATTCTGCTGTCACGTGCTGGCTAGACTGGCATACTTCTCAGTCGTGTAGATGTGAGCATGCTCCATTCTGCTGTCACGTGATGGCTAGATGGTATGGATGACACGTTACACACAGCATGCACCCTGCGTAAGAAATGGAAAGAATGAAGGAAGTAAAGAAACTGAGTGAACGATATTGAACGGTATTGACTGGATGACACGGGAAACGACTGAATGAAGCGCCAGCTGGCAGCTCTTCAGTCGGCACTACCCAGGTAGGCAGCCCGTTGTGTAAGCGAGTGTTGATTGTAAAGCGCTTAGAGCTTGGTCTCTAGCCGAGAATAGGCGCTATATAAGTATTCATTATTATTATTATTATTAGACTGGCATACTTCTCAGTCGTGTAGATGTGAGCATGCTCCATTCTGCTGTACGTGCTGGCTAGACTGGCATACTTCTCAGTCGTGTAGATGTGAGCATGCTCCATTCTGCTGTCACGTGCTGGCTAGACTGGCATACTTCTCAGTCGTGTAGATGTGAGCATGCTCCATTCTGCTGTCACGTGCTGGCTAGACTGGCATACTTCTCAGTCGTGTAGATGTGAGCATGCTCCATTCTGCTGTCACGTGCTGGCTAGACTGGCATACTTCTCAGTCGTGTAGATGTGAGCATGCTCCATTCTGCTGTCACGTGCTGGCTAGACTGGCATACTTCTCAGTCGTGTAGCTGTGAGCATGCTCCATTCTGCTGTCACGTGCTGGCTAGACTGGCATACTTCTCAGTCGTGTAGATGTGAGCATGCTCCATTCTGCTGTCACGTGGCGCAGGAGTCCAGTCAGAACCAGTTGCTTTGATAAACCCCAGCGCTATCGCTTACTTTCGCTTTCGCTTTCAGAGTGATGCCAGTGTGTCAGTACTTCATTGTGGAATCTTTTGTCTAGTTACTTTATTGTACATCCTTTGTCTTGCTTTGTAGGGGAATAAACCATACTGATAAAAGTAAAATAAAGGAGGAAACAGTAAAACACAATTGTCTGCTTTTTTTCTGTTGACCAGAGCTAGAAGAGTTGGCCTGGTGTTACGGTGAGCTGGGCCCCGAGTTCATCCCGGACGTCTTGGCCATTTATGAGGTGTTGGTTCCGCAGAAACCTCATAACTACAGCATGAAATGGAATTGGGCCCTCAATTTGAGGCGCTTGACTAATGCCAAGCACACATGGAGCCAGCCCTTGCGGGACGTGGTCACTCCATTGCTCAAAGCAACTGACCTGCTTCTTGAAATGATTCAGGACTGTGAGGACCCTGAGGAGAGAGCAATGGCCGCAGCTGAGCTGGGAGAGGTCCTGACCGGTTGCAAGTTTGATGATGCGCTGTGCACAGCAGTGGGGCAGAGAGCTGCGGAAGCTGGTCTGGATGCATCCAAGTGCTTTGATATTGTCATGACGGTGGAAGACAGAGGAGGATCCAAATCAATAAGAGCAGGGAAATACTTCCGTTATTCCGGACAGCTTCTCAAATCAGAAAAGGCTTTGAAGAAGGCGGTATCTGTTCAAGATTCACCCAAGGCACATCACCAACTTGCTCTTACACTAAAGAAACTGGCCGTACAGGAAAAGCGCCGAGGATTTCAGAACTTTAGGAATCAGCCGCACGGACGGAAACCGCCGGTCAGTTGGATTGGGCCCAGACGTGGAGCAAGCAAGCAAAAGCGTGGGGTCATCTCGCACGCCAGACGTGATGCTGGAGACTCCAAGATGAACAGCATGTCGGTAGCAATGAAGTCGGTGATGTACCAGAGTTTCTCACGAGAGGACAAATATGTGGATGAAACCATGTATCATTTGAACAAAGCTGTCATGTTAAGCCATGGAGAAAATTGCGTGGCATCCTATGACCTAGGACTTATGTACAAAGCACTTAGAGAGTACAGTGGAGCACTCGAACAGTTCCTGATGATTACTGAAATCGACTGGAACACAGCAGAAGTGGTCAATGCATTTGAACAGTCCGGTCTGGTCAAACTGGAACAGTGCAGCCTGGAAGAGAACGAAACAAGAGCAAGGGCACTGGAGGAAGAAGGCAAATCCATGCTGACCATGGCTATTGTGACCCAGTCACGGATCGCACAGCAGTTCCGGGAGACAGACACGCCTCACGCCGTGTGGACGTCATGCCGCACTCTGGGTCAGTACCTCAAGCTTCAACAAGAGGTGGAAGGCGTTTTTGACCATGACGTGCCGGTTGAGATCTGGCTTCTTCGTCTGTTGAGAGTGTATGCCGATACCCTGCCTGTCCTGACGTGGCTCCAGCAGATCACACCGGGTGGTGACAGTCCCCAGGTTGTGATGGACATGCTGAACAGATATCTACGAAACCAGCGTTACGAAGACATCATTCTGTTCTCTCACCTCCTTGGTCTGACGCAGCAAGGGCAAACCATGACGACAGACTACAAACGTTTAACTCTCAAGGCGATGCTGAAGGTGGCACAGGAGAAGCTGACCAAGTTGTCAAAGCAGGGCTTGTGGGCAGCACGTTCAACTCCAGCATGGCCAAAAGATTTTTTTGTTGGGCTTTTGAAGACGTGCACGTCAACAGGAGAGACACCAAGCATCAGGGCGTCAGTACAGTTGACAGTGCGCAACCTGCATTTGAAGACTGGGCGGATGATGTGGAGAAAGAAGAGGATTCCTCAGCTTTGGATTATCAGATCCTTTTGGTACATGATCCGCGGGATTCGGACGCTGCCAGGTTCGCCCAGGATGTCCGTGGTGTGCTGCAGAAGGCCTGCGGGTTGAAGACTCACCTGCCTGAAACTGGACCCATAGACAGCATGCAGAAGGCAACACTAGACGACATGGAACACGCTCATCACCTTCTGTTCATCATTGGCTGTCAAGGTGAGTACCGTCCTTTTCCGTCTCTTTCTTTGTCTGTCTTCCTCTGTCATCTCTCTCTCTCTCTCTCTCTCTCTCTCTCTCTCTCTCTCTCTCTCTCTCTCTCTCTCTCTCTCTCTCTTTTGTGTGTGTGTGTGTGTGTGTGTGTGTGTGTGTGTGTGTGTGTGTGTGTGTGTGTGTGTGTGTGCTCGTTCACCTCAATTCAGTGGTTTTATTTAATGTCTTTCCATCTGATCTGATATTAGATGATACACAGTTATGAAATCATACACTGAGTGATTTTCATGAACACCTATGCAAACCATTATTCCTATATCCAAGAACGTGAACACTTCATAATAACCTAGCACCTTTGGTTTGAGCAGTAAGCGTGGCGATATTAATGTTGCTTGGATCATGCAAAAATATAGCACACCTTTTAAAAGCTATTTATGAAAAGACCTTTCTCCTTGTTAATGTAGAACAATCCGATCATAGGTAGTGCACAGAAATAAGTCTTTGCAGATGTGTTAACTAAACGTGGCATTTATGTTAATTAAGTGTCTTTGGCATGTGGCAATGCATCCGACTTTGTATTATAAAAACAAAAACCTTAGGCCATCAAATTATGCTACATTTTGACTATTTCGTGTGGTGAAAAGTATAATAGACAATTTGAGACATTTTGTTGGTTTTCAAATCATTCGTATTTATGTTAGTGAGGAAAAGTGTAACGGACATTTTGGATTTTTATTTCATTTTCTTGTGTTTATAGATTTACAACACAATAACCTAATTCATTCCAGTTTAAACCACAATGTGTTGGTACCAAGCTGAAGCTGATGTCATATTGATGATACTGATGATCTCGTTTACATCCTAGTTGACATGTAGTCCATGAGGGAGATGTAAGTGCTATAGGACTTAACCTCTTGCCCTGCACAGCACATGAGGGAGATGTAAATGTCTTAACCTCTTTCCCTGCACAGCACATGAGGGAGATGTAAATGTCTTAACCTCTTGCCCTGCACAGCACATGAGGGAGATGTAAATGTCTTAACCTCTTTCCCTGCACAGCACATGAGGGAGATGTAAATGTCTTAACCTCTTGCCCTGCACAGCACATGAGGGAGATGTGAATGTTTTAACCTGTTGCCCTGCACAGCACATGAGGGAGATGTAAATGTTTTAACCTGTTGCCCTGCACAGCACATGAGGGAGATGTGAATGTTTTAACCTGTTGCCCTGCACAGCACATGAGGGAGATGTGAATGTTTTAACCTGTTGCCATGCACAGCACATGAGGGAGATGTGAATGTTTTAACCTGTTGCCCTGCACAGCACATGAGGGAGATGTGAATGTTTTAACCTGTTGCCCTGCACAGCACATGAGGGAGATGTGAATGTTTTAACCTGTTGCCATGCACAGCACATGAGGGAGATGTAAATGTCTTAACCTCTTTCCCTGCACAGCACATGAGGGAGATGTAAATGTCTTAACCTCTTTCCCTGCACAGCACATGAGGGAGATGTAAATGTCTTAACCTGTTGCCCTGCACAGCACTTGAGGGAGATGTGAATGTCTTAACCTCTTGCCATGCACAGCACATGAGGGAGATGTGAATGTTTTAACCTGTTGCCATGCACAGCACATGAGGGAGATGTGAATGTTTTAACCTGTTGCCCTGCACAGCACATGAGGGAGATGTGAATGTTTTAACCTGTTGCCATGCACAGCACATGAGGGAGATGTAAATGTCTTAACCTCTTTCCCTGCACAGCACATGAGGGAGATGTAAATGTCTTTAACCTCTTGCCCTGCACAGCACATGAGGGAGATGTAACTGTCTTAACCTGTTGCCCTGCACAGCACTTGAGGGAGATGTGAATGTCTTAACCTGTTGCCATGCACAGCACATGAGGGAGATGTGAATGTTTTAACCTGTTGCCATGCACAGCACATGAGGGAGATGTGAATGTTTAACCTGTTGCCCTGCACAGCACATGAGGGAGATGTGAATGTCTTAACCTGTTGCCTTTGCACAGCACATGAGGGAGATGTGAATGTTTTAACCTGTTGCCCTGCACAGCACATGAGGGAGATGTGAATGTCTTAACTGTTGCCCTGCACAGCACATGAGGGAGATGTGAATGTCTTAACTGTTGCCCTGCGCAGCACATGAGGGAGATGTGAATGTCTTAACCTGTTGCCCTGCACAGCACATGAGGGAGATGTAAATGTCTTAACCTCTTGCTCTGCACAGCACAAAGGTTTCCAAAAACTCCTTCAAACTGTTGCCAGTTTATATGTTTCTCAACTAATTATTGACCAAATAGTTCATACATTTGATGAAGACTAGTACATACATTTAATGAAGACAAGAACATGCATTTGATGAAGACTGGTACATGCATTGATGAAGAATAGTACATGCATTTGATGAAGAATAGTACATACATTTGATGACGAATAGTACATACATTTGATGACGAATAGTACATACATTTGATGACGAATAGTACACACATTGGATGAAGAATAGTACATGCATTGGATGAAGAATAGTACATGCATTGGATGAAGAATAGTACACACATTGGATGAAGAATAGTACATACATTGGATGAAGAATAGTACATACATTGGATGAAGAATAGTACATGCATTGGATGAAGAATAGTACACGCATTGGATGAAGAATAGTACACACATTGGATGAAGAATAGTACACACATTGGATGAAGAATAGTACACACATTGGATGAAGAATAGTACATACATTGGATGAAGAATAGTACATACATTGGATGAAGAATAGTACATGCATTGGATGAAGAATAGTACACACATTGGATGAAGAATAGTACATACATTGGATGAAGAATAGTACATGCATTGGATGAAGAATAGTACACACATTGGATGAAGAATAGTACACACATTGGATGAAGAATAGTACATACATTGGATGAAGAATAGTACACACATTGGATGAAGAATAGTACATACATTGGATGAAGAATAGTACATACATTGGATGAAGAATAGTACATGCATTGGATGAAGAATAGTACATGCATTGGATGAAGAATAGTACATACTTTGGATGAAATCATTCTCGCCATCTGGGGCTATGTTGCACAGAGATGGGTTCTAGAAATGACAGAGCCCTTTCCCGATTTGTATGCCATGTGGAATGTATGCATCCAAATGACACAAGGAATCCAGCATGACCAAATGACACAAGGAATCCAGCATGACCAAATGACACAAGGAATCCAGCATGACGAAATGACACAAGGAATCCAGCATAACCAAATGACACAAGGAATCCAGCATAACCAAATGACACAAGGAATCCAGCATGAGAGAAATGCGAGCGTTGTTGCCTGTGCCGAGGAGCCTACCCATGATGCATTGACGATTAGACGAGCTAGAATTGTCAGATGAAACGTTTGATGTTGACTTTTGATTGAAATAGTCCAGAACATAGGTCACCCTGTTGATGAAAAACATTGAACATCCGGTTTTGTTAATATTGAATTAACTGTGCAACTTCATTACTCTGTGAGCTCCTCCACGACCAGTTGATGGTGGGAAACCGGTGATGAATACTGTGCAATTCATTACTCTGTGAGCTCCTCCACGACCAGTTGATGGTGGGAAACCAATGATGAATACTGTGCAACTTCATTACTCTGTGAGCTCCTCCACGACCAGTTGATGGTGGGAAACCAGTGATGAATACTGTGCAACTTCATTACTCTGTGAGCTCCTCCACGACCAGTTGATGGTGGGAAACCAATGATGAATACTGTGCAACTTCATTACTCTGTGAGCTCCTCCACGACCAGTTGATGGTGGGAAACCAATGATGAATACTGTTTTCGACCATGCTCAGTCTGAACGTCCATCACCGTGCGATAGCGGACTTCGGAAGATTAGTTTAGCACTGCCCATGCCCTGTTACCATCCTTGTGCACACTGGATGCTGATGCGTCTCTATAAAACTTCACCAACACTGTCATGCACTATGGCGTCTTTAGGATCCATAGCTGATCTTTATTCCGCATGTACCCATGAACAGAGTAAAGGCACCCTTAACTGTGTATGCAAGTTGAGTTGTTAACAATTAGTGCAAAATCCAGCTCTGTCTGCCCTTCATTTACCATACCCCGCCGGTTTTGACCCCCGTCCCTAGATGTAAGAGTAGTGCCTCTGATCACTCAGCTGAACATTTCAAGATCATCAGGTCAACCACAGGTCTGTAATGCTTATTTCTCTTTTTTACCCTTTTTTTTCTTTGTTTTTTTTTCTGCTTAAGTTCTTTGTTCTTTTTGCAGAAATGTCAGCAGAACTAGTGAGCTACATCCAGCATATCAGTGCCAGATTTCGACTGACGTCTGGCGACAAGTGTCCCAGGACTGAAGCGCAGACATCATCAAGTGGAGGCCTCTCCACCTTGACCTTCAATGACGTCCCTGCCCTGCCAGACTTCTTGCAGAGTCGACCAGCACTGTTTTGGCCAGACACAAGCAGTTTTACACCCCATCAGTTCGGGAGAACTGTCAGCTGGGTGGATTCTGTGTGCAAGCTCTTTGGCTTCCTCACTGGGCTGGATGGAACATGTAGGGGTCGGTCCGACTGTTAGGGGTGTTAAGTGTCTTAGTGGTTCGCTGTGTATGACAAAAGTTCTCTTGAATTTGTACCCCGCACAGCCTGAGGTATTGTGTCCTGCATGCATGTGTGTGTGTGTTACGCCAGCAGGATGACTCCAAAGCTCTGGGTCAGATCTTCAGTAACTTTGACAGCTTTTTTCTTTCTTTTTGAGGCGCACCAAATTTCCAGGCTTAGAAATCAACACTGGCAAAATGATGAAGTGTTGAATTAAAAAGAAAAAAAAAGCATCAGCAAATGGTTGTAGGGGAGCAAAACAAATGAAATCAATTAACTGCTATGCCTTTTAAGCATCGATGGATTACGCTTATTGATCATCGCTTTTTTTTCTTTTCTTTTTCCAGTGGGTTGAGGGGAAGGGGGCGTGGGAGCCATGGGAATGGTGGTGGATCATTTTGAAGTGAGTGTGATGTAGATGACATACTGCCTTTGGAGCATGTGTTGTGCTTAGTACGTTAGACTTTTTGTGCTAACATTTTTTTAAGAACCCACAGCTTGTTTTAGAGGAACATTTGGGGGGAGGGGGGGGGGTCAATGATACATAACAAG
The DNA here is from genome assembly GCA_033310375.1 of Conus canariensis. Classification (NCBI taxonomy): domain Eukaryota; kingdom Metazoa; phylum Mollusca; class Gastropoda; order Neogastropoda; family Conidae; genus Conus; species Conus canariensis. The sequence goes on from CM065726.1 coordinate 79,946,865, forward strand.
CCGTAACATCCTCCCCCCACCCCCCCCCCCCCCCCCCCCTCCAATGGAAAACCTTGTCAAATATGCTTTCATTATTGTTTAAGTGCCTTTTCATGTTTGTCAAATGTCCCTCAGTTCAGCTTCACTACAGTCAAACACATCTGCATCTTGCCGACCCGCCCCTCACCCCCAATTTGTCATACTTTGTGTGCATGTGGATAGGTTCCATTACATGTCTCTGCAATTGTACTCGGCACCCAGCCTATGCAAGCTGCCTATTGGCACTTTTCACGGTGTACTTATGTTTAGAATATGTCTTTAATGTACAGACACATGGTTGTGGACATTTTTCTATATCTTCTGGGGAACTGTTCACAAAATCAGTGGCACAGGAAGATGTTTAAGCTGTGAGTGGGGGGTGGGGTCACGAGTCAGAAAGCATGGGAGGCAGAGGGGGGGGGGGGCACAAAATATGAATGGGGGATGGAAGCCACGAGTCAGAAAGCATGGTGAGGGGGTGTGTGTGTCAAAATGTGAGTGGGGGGATGGAAGCCACGAGTCAGAAAGCATGGTGAGGGTGTGTGTGTGTCAAAATGTGAGTGGGGGGATGGAAGCCACGAGTCAGAAAGCATGGTGAGGGGGTGTGTGTGTCAAAATGTGAGTGGGGGGATGGAAGCCAGGAGTCAGAGAGCATGGTGAGGGGGTGTGTGTGTCAAAATGTGAATGGGGGGATGGAGGCCAGGAGTCAGAAAGCATGGTGAGGGGGTGTGGTGTCAAAATGTGAGTGGGGGGATGGAGGCCAGGAGTCAGAAAGCATGGGGGGGGTGGGGGGGGGCAAAATGTGAGTGGGGGGATGGAGGCCAGGAGTCAGAAAGCATGGTGAGGGGGTGTGTGTGTCAAAATGTGAGTGGGGGGATGGAGGCCAGGAGTCAGAAAGCATGGTGAGGGGGTGTGTGTCAAAATGTGAATGGGGGGATGGAGGCCAGGAGTCAGAAAGCATGGTGAGGGGGTGTGTGTGTCAAAATGTGAGTGGGGGGACGGAAGCCACGAGTCAGAAAGCATGGTGAGGGGTGTGTGTGTGGTCAAAATGTGAGTGGGGGGATGGAGGCCAGGAGTCAGAAAGCATGGTGAGGGGGTGTGTGTGTCAAAATGTGAGTGGGGGGATGGAGGCCAGGAGTCAGAAAGCATGGTGAGGGGGTGTGTGTGTCAAAATGTGAGTGGGGGGATGAAGGCCACGAGTCAGAAAGCATGGTGAGGGGGTGGGTGTGTCAAAATGTGAGTGGGGGGATGGAAGCCACGAGTCAGAAAGCATGGGGGGGGGGGGGGGGTCAAAATGTGAGTGGGGGGATGGAGGCCACGAGTCAGAAAGCATGGGTGAGGGGGTGTGTGTGCAAAATGCGAGTGGGGGGATGAGGCCACGAGTCAGAAAGCATGAGGGGGGGGGGTGTCAAAATGTGAGTGGGGGGATGGAAGCCACGAGTCAGAAAGCATGGTGAGGGGGGTGTGTGTGTCAAAATGTGAGTGGGGGGATGAAGGCCACGAGTCAGAAAGCATGGTGAGGGGGGTGTGTGTGTCAAAATGTGAGTGGGGGGATGGAAGCCACGAGTCAGAAAGCATGGTGAGGGTGTGTGTGTGTCAAAATGTGAGTGGGGGGATGGAAGCCACGAGTCAGAAAGCATGGGGGGGGGGGGGGGTCAAAATGTGAATGGGGGGATGGAAGCCACGAGTCAGAAAGCATGGTGAGGGTGTGTGTGTGTCAAAATGTGAGCGAGGGGATGAAGGCCACGAGTCAGAAAGCATGGGGGGGGGGGGGGGGGGGGGTGTCAAAATGTGAGTGGGGGGATGGAAGCCAGAGTCAGAAAGCATGGTGAGGAGGGGTGGTGGTCAAAGGGGTGAGTGAGTGGGGGATGGAAGCCACGAGTCAGAAAGCATGGGAGGGGTGTGTGTGTCAAAATGTGAGTGGGGGATGGAAGCCACGAGTCAGAAAGCATGGGGGGGTGTGTGTGTCAAAATGTGAGTGGGGGGATGGAGGCCACGAGTCAGAAAGCATGGTGGGGGGGGGGGCAAAATGTGAGTGGGGGGATGGAGGCCACGAGTCAGAAAGCATGGGGGGGGGGGGGGGGCAAAATGTGAGTGGGGGATGGAGGCCACGAGTCAGAAAGCATGGGGGTGGGGGGGGGGGGGGGGGGGGGGAGGCAAAATGTGAGTGGGGGGATGGAGGCCACGAGTCAGAAAGCATGGGGGGGGGGGCAAAATGTGAGTGGGGGGATGGAGGCCACGAGTCAGAAAGCATGGGGGGGGGGGGGGGGGGGGCAAATGTGAGTGGGGCATGGAGGCCACGAGTCAGAAAGCATGGTGGGGGGGGGGGGGCAAAATGTGAGTGGGGGGATGGAGGCCACGAGTCAGAAAGCATGGTGGGGGGGGGGGGGGGCAAAATGTGAGTGGGGGGATGGAGGCCACGAGTCAAGAATAGCATGGGAGGGGGGGGGCAAAATGTGAGTGGGGATGGAGGCCACGAGTCAGAAAGCATGGGGGGGAGGGGGCAAAAGTGAGTGGGGGATGGAGGCCACGAGTCAGAAAGCATGGGGGGGGGGGGGGGGGGGGCAAAATGTGAGTGGCGGATGGAGGCCACGAGTCAGAAAGCATGGGGGGGGGGGGGGGCAAATGTGAGTGGGGATGGAGGCCACGAGTCAGAAAGCATGGGGGGGGGGGGGGGGGGGGCAAAATGTGAGTGGGGGATGGAGGCCACGAGTCAGAAAGCATGGGAGGGGGGGGGGGGGGCAAAATGTGAGTGGGGATGGAGCCACGAGTCAGAAAGAGCTGGTGGGGGGGGGGGGGGAAATGTGAGTGGGGGATGGAGCACGAGTCAGAAAGCATGGGAGGGGGGGGGAGGGTGGGGGGGCAAAATGCATGGTGAGAGGATGGGAGCCACGAGTCAGAAAGCATGGTGAGGTGGGGGGGGGGGGGGGGTAAAATGTGAGTGGGGATGAGAGCTACGAGTAAGAAGCATGGTGGGGGGGGGGGGGAAAATGTCAGTGAGGGATGGGAGCAACGAGTCAGAAAGCATGGTGGGTGGGGGGGGGGGGGGCAAAAGTGAGTGGCAGATGGAAGATACGAGTCAGAAAGCATGGTGGGGGGAGGTAAAAATGTGAGTGGGTGGATGATGGCCACGAGTCAGAAAGCATGGTGATGAGGGGGGAGGGGGACAAAATGTGAGTGGGGGAAGACACCACGAGTCAGAAAGCATGTGAAGGAGGGGGTCAAAATGTGAGTGAGGGATGGGGACCACGAGCGCAAAGTATGGGATGGAGGGAGGGGGGGGTGCAATGTGAGTGGGGGGTGTGGTGCGGAGTAAGATAGCTGGGCGGGGGGGTGGGGCAAATGTGAGGTGACGTTAGCATGACAGGCGATCGTGCTGTGTGTGTGTGTGTGTGCTGTGTGTGTGTGCGTGTGTGTGTTGTGTGTGTTTGTGTGTGTATGTTTGTTGAGTGGTGGTGGTGTTGTTGGTGTGGTGCGTGCGTGCGTGCGCGGCAGCGCGCGCACCGTGTGTGTGTGTGGTGTGTGTGGTGTGTGTGTTGTGGTAGTGTGTGTGTGTGAGCTGAGGCTGGTCTGAGGGCAGCAGAGATGACCGTACGGTCCAGAGGCAACACCACGGCCATCCGGCCTGTGGCAGTCAAGCCCTCCTCCCCCCTCCCCTTTAGCCCCAGATGCTAAAGATATTGAATTTTTTAGAAACATTTCAGGGCTCTCCTGGAAGGCAGACATGGTGTCTTTTCGAAAAAAAAGATGCAGTTGTGAGTCTAGCTTATTCAAACAGAACTCCGTTTTCCGTGCCTGTAAAAAATAACGACCACAGCAGTCTATGTAGAATTTAGGACATGTTTTCATACATAGCAATAGCTACGACATTTTTCGTATTGAATATTTGGATGTGGTTGTGTTATGCTTTTCTCATTTGAAAAGTATTTTCAGCACCAGATTGAGCATGCGCATGTGACAGGGCTAAAAGCAATGACTACAAGACTACTGTCCTTGCGTTGGTGGATTGCCGATACCTGCAACATACGCATGGTTGCATTACACGCTTCTTTATATGCATGTTCACCTTCTTTTGTATGTTACTGGTAGTGATGGTTGCTTCAAGCAAAGTGGCCGGGCCTTCTTGCTTCATATTGTTTGTCGGAATGGATCTTTGTCAACTGGACCCATACAGAATTGCTAAGTGCAGTTGCTAACATGTATGTCAAAGAATAGTATGGTTTTTGTTTTCTGCTGCTTGTCTATTTTTCTTGTCAGATTGTTTGTTTATTATTTCTGTCGGGTGGTGTGCTTATCATTTCTAGTCAGATTTTTTGTTTCCTTATTCCTTGACAGATGTTTTGTTTGTTTATCATTTCTTGTCAAAATCGGAAATGAAATGAGGCAGGGAACAGTAAACGATAAACTGTAAACAAGTGGGTATTTTTTGCTCCCATAAGAAAACCTAACACAGAGTAACTTTTATTCAAGACTGGGAACATGAAATTAAGAAAATATGTTACAGATATGAAAACTCTTCACTGGCTGCATAAGGGAACCACCGCAATCCCTTTTGAAGGCAGATATATTTGTATTGCCTGCTCCGAGGCCTTTCGTCCGCTGGGTCGGACTCATCAGGGAGACACGGCTGGTTGCTTTGGGGGTGCTATTGGATTCTTTTTTGCACCCTTGGTGGTGAGAACACCACAGTATTATGGACTGTGGTGTGTCTCTATTTGACGCCAGGAGCGCAGACACAACCAGCCGTGTCTCCCTGATGAGTCCGACCCAGCGGACGAAAGGCCTCGGAGCAGGCAATACAAATATATCTGCCTTCAAACGGGATTGCAGTGGTTCCCTTATGCAGCCAGTGAAGAGTTTTCATATCTGTAACATATTTTCTTAATTTCATGTTCCCAGTTTCTCCATCTTCAAATCCCCCCCCCCCTCCTTAAGTCCTAATCTTTGCCAAGTCATTACTATGAAGACAGTTCAGTTGTTGGCCTGCGCTTGTTTTTTCCCCCACTATTAGATTGTTCGTCTATGTATTTGTCTGACTTTAATCAAGTTTAAAAGGTTGTGCCAGTCTTGAATAAAAGTTACTCTGTGTTAGGTTTTCTTATGGGAGCAAAAAATACCCCACTTGTTTACAGTTTATTTCTTGTCAAATTTTTTGTTTGTCTATTATAGCTTGTCAGATTTTTTGTTTGTTTATTATCATTTCTTGTCAGATTTTTTGTTTGTTTATTATCATTTCTTGTCAGATTTTTTTGTTTGTCTATTATAGCTTGTCAGATTTTTTGTTTGTTTATCATTTCTTGTCAGATATTTTGTTTGTCTATTATAGCTTGTCAGATTGTTTGTCTATCATTTCTTGTCAGATTGTTTGTTTGTCTATCATATCTTGTTAGATTTTGTGATTGTTTATGATTTTTTGTCAGATTTCTTGTTTGGTTATCATTTATGGTCAGATTGTTCATTATTTCTTGTCAGATTGTTCATTTGTTTAACAATTAAGTAGTGGGGGAAAACAAGTGCAGGCTAACAATTCTTCAGTCGTTATAGTAATGACTTGGCAAAGATTTGAACTTTATAAAAAAAAAAAAAAAAAAAAAAAAAATTGAAGATGAAGAAATCGGGGGAATATATTATAAATATGAGAAGCCCTTCGCTAGCTGCCTGAGGGAACCATCGTAATCCCTCTCAAAGGCACATTTATTCGTAATGTCTGCTCCTAGGCCTTTCGTCCGCTGGATCGGACTCATCAGGGAGACACGGCTGATTGTGTCTGTGCTCTTGGTGTCAAATAGAGACACACCACAGTCCATAATTCTGTGGTGTTCTCACCACCAAGGGTTCAAAAAAGAATCCAACAGCACCCTGCGAAGGGTAGTAAAATGGAACAAAACCAAAGAGTGTGGAGAGGAAAAAAGTTGCTGAAAAACTAAAAGCATTATTCAAACAGTATAAAATGTAGGGGACAATCTTTGAGCCTATGCTTGAGGATCCATTCAAGGATGCAAGGGAGATCAAAAGATACGGAACAGTCTGAGTGGTCAGCTCTGCTGTTCAATAACCCAAGCATTCTGAGAGGCTAAGAATTGTACAGAACAACCTTTACTTGGATCTCCTAAGAGATGCAATCTCCCACTGATTGACCAAACAATATAATGCTGAACAATTAAGTAGTGGGGGAAAACAAGTGCAGACTAACAATTCTTCAATCGTTATAGTAATGACTTGGCAAAGATTTGAACTTTATAAAAAAAAAAAAAAAAAAAAATTTGAAGATGAAGAAATCGGGGGAATATATTATAAATATGAGAAGCCCTTCGCTAGCTGCCTGAGGGAACCATCGTAATCCCTCTCAAAGGCACATTTATTCGTAATGCCTGCTCCTAGGCCTTTCGTCCGCTGGATCGGACTTATCAGGGAGACACGGCTGATTGTGTCTGTGCTCTTGGTGTCAAATAGAGACACACCACAGTCCATAATTCTGTGGTGTTCTCACCACCAAGGGTTCAAAAAAGAATCCAACAGCACCCTCAATGCAGCCAGCGAAGGGTAGTAAATGGAACAAAACCAAAGTGTGGAGAGGAAAAAAGTTGCTGAAAAACTAAAAGCATTATTCAAACAGTATAAAATGTAGGGGACAATCTTTGAGCCTATGCTTGAGGATCCATTCAAGGATGCAAGGGAGATCAAAAGATACGGAACAGTCTGAGTGGTCAGCTCTGCTGTTCAATAACCCATTGTTATAACATTTGTTTATTATTTCTTGTCAGATTATTTGTTTACTATTTCTTTTCAGATTGTTTATTTGTTTATTATTTCTTGCCAGATTGTTTGTTTATTTGCTATTTCTTGTCAGATTACCTGTTTACTTATGATTTCTGGTCAGATTGTTCGTTTGCCTATTTCTTCTTGCAGATGGTTTGTTTGTTTATTTTTGTTTTGTCCGATTTTATTTGTCGTTTTCTAATCTCCTTGCTTAGATCGATTTGTTGACAAAGAGTTTACGGAACTGTGACACAAATCTTTGCAGCAGTGATGTGTTTTCTATGACTTCAAAGCTGCTGTATCGTCAGCAAACAAGAAAAGACACAAGTCACATTGAGTCTATGTGTAGCAAAAGACACAAGTCACATTAAGTCTACGTGTAGCAAAAGACAAAAGTCACATTGAGTCTATGTGTAGCAAGGGTGAGATGGAGCAACTCCGTAGGGGGTCTGTGCTCCCCCCCCCCCCACCCCCAGCTTTATTGTCCCTTAGCTTGTGATCCCCCTAGCCGCAACTCCCCATGTAAATATGGATGTAATCCCAAAGTGCACATTCTTTGCAATGGAAATGATAGGCACCGGTAAATCACCTTGTGAGATTCCCTCCTTCAAGCAGTTGAGAGGCATTGTTCATCTATCATGTAGTGGCCAAATAAACAGAGCATAGTTTTTCAGTCAATGTTTTGCGCACGCCTGTTGGAAGAAAGGCAATGCAAGCTGAACAGAGAGGTCCTGCTTCAGAAAAATTCTTGTAGAACATGAAAGGTTTGGTTGGAAAGAGGAGAGGGGAGATTTTACATGGAGAGAAGTTATCCCTTCAAAGAATTCCTATCTATTTTGACTTTTGTCATTGCAATCTAGCACAAAAAAGATTAGGAAAAAGAAACAGATGGGTAGAGAATTATAGATGGAGACTTCATGTAAACTGCTAGATCGATTTTGATTCACTGTATCCAGTAAACACACAGTTTGTCTATTAAAATTACCTATCATTTTAATCTTAAATCACCTCTGTAAGAAATCTTTAACATTTTTTTCTCAAGAATAGTTCGGCTGATCTGGATGAAACGCAATACTTCAAAACTCAAGGCACAGATAGTTCTTAAAGCTCTGACTTTTCTGAGCGATTGATTTCAGTGCAAGGTGTTTCAGCTGGCTCTCTCGCTCTCTCTCTCTCTCTCTCTCTCTCTCTCTCTCTCCTCTCTCTCTCTCTCTCTCTCTCTCTGTGTGTGTGTGTGTGTGTGTGTGTGTGTCTGTGTGTCTGTGTGTATGTGTGTTTAATGTGCCTGGATGGATAGCGATTTCCTGTGCAGTAAACATCAATTTTGAAATGGTTTGCATTATAAAATACTAACACCTGTTGAATATATTTTGACCCATTTTCACCTTGCTGTTGGTTCGAGATCAAAGTTCCTCAAGGAGGTAAACTCACGACAGGTTAAAGTTTAGGATGCTTTTTTATTTGTATTTATTACTTTCAAAGAGGCTAATAATTTGTTCAATTTCAAAAGACCCATTTCCATAATGTTTATTATTTTCAAAGTGGTTAACATATTAACTAACAAAATAGTTCAAGGTCAAAGGGCCGATTTCCATTGCCTAACAACTGCCAAACAAATGATTCACAGCAAACCCATGTCTTCTGTTGTATTCATTACATTGAAAGTGACTAATAAATTATCTAAAATTAAACAGTTCTTTTCATTGTGTTACATGCTACGTCGTTAACACATGACTCATACCAATGAAATATTATGTCTTATTCATTACTCTTAGCCTTGCTAGGAAATGATTCAGATCAATATAATTTTGTCCATTGTATTCATTACTTTCAAACTGGGTAGCAAATGATGCAACTTAACCCCTTTTTTGTATTTTGCACTTTACAGCAGGCCAAAACAGTCAAAGGGCCTTTTTCTGTCGTATTCAGCAGCTTAGAAGTAGCAAATCTCAATTGGTTGAAGACATGTTTCTATTACCCCACTATTTTCAAAGTGGCCATCTATCAGTTGGTAAAGTTCAAAGAACTTATGTTTGTTACATTCATCATTTTGAAAGTGGTTAACTGACAAGTTGTTCAAGTGAAATGGGTGTTTTTGTGCGCATATTCATTTACTTTCCAATCGACCAACTTAACGACTGGTTTAAGGCCAAGTGGCCTATTCCTGTTCCAGTCATTACTCGAAAGTGATAAGCCTAGCAAATCAACGGTTGGTTATGAAGTAAGAAGACCTTATTCTGTTGCATTCATTTGCTTTTCTTTTAAGTGGTTAAATATCCTCATATATCTTACGCACACACACACGCCAAGAGAGAAAGGGTTGAGCTATGGGCATCTGTCTAGTCACCATGGCCATATATGAATGAATACGTCCACATCAAAAGTGACTGATAGTGAACTGGTGACCCGTTATATATCATGGAAATCAGTATAGGAAAACCGGAAAGAAGTGATAGACTGGATGCAAGGGGCATAACGTTAAAGACGTTGCCTGCCCTCCCTTCCACTCCTAGCTTATATGTCTTCCCCAATTTCTGTGTTACAGATCAAATGCAACATTGTAGTGCATATGCAATATAGTAGAATCGTGTCGTGTATAGCTTCGTCACACAATATGTAGATGCAACATTGCATTGTCTTCTCCTGTATAGCTTCATCACTACAGATTTCCTGTGACCAGACCTTAAACATAGTGTCATAATTTGGATTTTTACTTCTTTTTTTTCATGTGTCGTACCGAGCTTTACACTTTGATATCTCGTTTTGTTATATGAAATCCCCAAAGCGATCAACTAACATGCGCTGACAATATTTAGGTACTGTGTGACAAATTTGTGCTGACTTGTATACATTGATATAAATAACGATGTCTTGATTCGGCTCTAGTGTGAGTGTTTGTGTGTGCGTGCTAGCATGCATGTGTATGTACCTGCGCACGCACGTGTGTGTGTCTGTATGGGTGTTGACTCGACACACACACACACACATATATATATATATATATATATATATATATTCAATTATAAACAAAGCTTGCTCTTATGTCTTAGATTGAAGAAATAGGGGGAGATAAGCATTCATGTCTGCAGTGGTAGATAATTCTGCCTAACTAACAGCATGTACTTGAGTGGGTGAATGGGGAAAAAACAAAATAAATGCTTCTCAAAATGAGCCTTCAGCAAGCTTATAGTCTCCAAGGGGGAGACAGTCTCCAATGGGGAGGAAACTTACTAACATATAACTCCTGGCCAGATACCGATATTTCGAAACCTGATTGTTTCTCCTCAGTGACCGCGGAAAGTGGTAATTCGACTCCTCTGCCTTTTCGGTTTTAAGAAGAATGCTATCCCAGAAAAGGCTGGTGTGCAATACCATAGTATGTTTGTTGAATTTTCAAAAAACCAACCAAAGATGCCAACTAAGAAGCAAAAGAAAATCATGAAAGAGCAAAACAAGCTACATTTTCTTGTGAAAAGTAGAAAATATAAAAAGATAAATATATATATATATATATATATATATATATATATATATATATATATATTTCGTCCATCATTATAGTAATGACTCGGCAAAGATTTTGGTGGGGGGAAAAGATGAAGAAAGTGGGGAACATAAAATTAAGAAAATATATTATAAATATGAAAACCCTTCACTAGCTGCATGAGAGAACTATCATAATCCCTCTTGAAGGCAGATCTACTTATATTGCCTGCTCCTAGGCCTTTCATCCGCTGGATCGGACTCATCAGGGAGACATGGCTGATTGTGTCTGTGCTCTTGGCGTCAAATAGAGACACACCACAGTCCATAATTCTGTGGTGTTTTCACCACCAAGGGTTCTAAAAAGAATCCAACGGCACCCCCAAAGCAGCCAGCGAAGGTGTCACGCACGGACATTCAAGGGACATAATTACGCATATTGTAAGGCGGAGTTATATTGCAGCAGTCAATTCTTTTTCCCGTGTCGATATTTGGGAGTTACGATGCGTGTTTTATTTTTTGTGTGTGTGTTTTGGTCGAGTCATCGTTGGTAGGTGATCGACCAAAGAGGGTGAATTTTGTGCCTATGTTTGGCTGTATCCATTCTTGTGATTTTGTGGTCTGTTGCCTTAGTGATTTATGGGTGATTGGTGACCAACTATTGGAGATCGGTGCTTGTATATGGTTGTGTCCACATTTGGTCTTGTGTACAAGCTGTTGGTGGTTATCGACTGATGATTGGGTGAATTTATAATCTAGAGTCTGTGCTGATACACAGTTGTTCCCTTATTGGGAAGTGTAGTCTCGTCACCCTAGGTGACTTATTGCTGATTGGTTTCTGGCAGGTTGGTGTTTCGAGTCTGTCTATGACTGCCTCTATCTATGCCCCTATCTGGAGTTATGTCGTGCCGTTCCCTGGGCAACCTATTGATGATTGGTCGAAGTCAGGGTGTGGCCTTGTCAGTTTCATGATGTCTGTCAACTCTAGTGTCGTCTGTTTTTTGACTGTCTGATTCAGTTGTTTGCGACTCCTGGCTCGAGACGGAGGTCTTCTGATCCAGCGTTCGGTGAGGCGGTTTTGCCACTTTGTTTAGTGGGCTGCCAGGAAACCCATCGGTGTGTCCTTGTGACAGCTTGGGATTCGTAGAAGAAGTTATCGGTGTGTCGGTGTCTGCCACCAGTGTCCACGCCTTCAAGGGAGCGAGGGTTTCCCCGGTCTGGAGCTGCTCTGGCGGGTGTTTGTCCTGTATTGTCTTCGTTGGTCATCGTAACTCCAGGTGAGAAGTGTAGGGCAGGTTGTTCATTGAAGAAGGGAGTTGAAGGTAGATGATTCTGGATCGAAACGCGTCGTTTGTACATAGGCGAAATGTGAGAAGCGCGATTCAGTTTAGTATGAAAAACAGAGGATCTACGGGGCCGTAAATCGCGCCGGCTTGTAGACAAGGGGGGAAGGAGTGAGAGGGAGGTGTCATATGCTTGACGCGCGCTACTGTTTCAGGCGAGAGGTTATCGTCATGCGCGCGCGCGCCGAATGTTATGTGCGGCGGTCGTTGTTTTCATTGCATTGTGTCTCCGTCGTTTGTTGAAATGAATTTTAAAAAAAATGTGTTGTTTTAAATTCCGATAATTATCCAGTCAAACCATAAGTTCGTATATATGAAAATTGATGAGGATTATAATAGGTTTTTGTTTATTCTTATTTTTCTTTTGAGTGGAGAAGAAAATTATTTCGTATGCCCCTCTTTTCATATGAAGGATGGCTGTTGCGCCGAAGCGATAATGGGAGGGGGGATGGTGGTGTGCTTTGACCTCGAGTAGGGGGAAGAGGGAGTGTGAAGGTGGTTATTGTAGTTGGAAAGAAAATGGTATATGGTTGTGTGTGAAGTTGGTGGATTATATGACATTGGTGGTTTGAATTGATGAATATTTGCGGTGTTATGCATTGATATATTTAATGCATTATGTTTTCTTTTTTATGATTATGATTGGAAGTTGGAATAGGTAGTTTTTAAATTTGTTGTGTTATTCGTAAGTTAATGCAGTGATTTGGTTGCAAGTTGAAATTGATTAGGCGTATGCCTAGTCACGTACAGCCCAGCAGGGGGGCGCCGTCCTGTCGCTCCGCTTTTGTTAGTATGTCTGGGTCTTCGTTACTATATATGGCCTTGCCGGTCATTTGTTTTCGATCGCTATTGGTTTTGGTGATACTGCACTGTTTGAGTTCAGGGCAGTGACAGTGGTCATTTATTTTATTATTAGATTTTGATATCATATTGGGGTTGACCCAATATTGTCTCTTCTTCAGCAGCGGCGAGCGCTCCGCTCTCCGGTGTTGTTGTTGATGAATCGTTTGACATTCATTATATGCCGTTGAAGGAAACAGTAATTCTTTATTATTTTATAAATTCCCTGTGGATAATTTCGTTGATTGATTTATAGCATCATCATGTGCCACTTGGGTACATACCGTTTGAGGTGTGTCGATTGAGATCTGGAATAATGTGATATTGATAGTGTGGTATGTGAAAGGATGGTTGTAGTTCTGGTGTGCCCGAAGTTCGATGATCAGTTGCGGGCCAGAGTAGTCATGAAACTATTTTTATCTCCAGGTGTCGACAGGGTTTGACCGCTCTGCTGCTGCAACCTCTGTGTGAGGCATCTTACCTGGTACTGCCCTGTTTCCGACTTCTTTCTGGCCGACCTCTAGGTCATCGCTACGAACGACTGGGAGGGGGCGAGCCCATCCTTCTGCGAGCGTTGGAGCTCCCCCTCCTGCTGCTGTCCTGCTGCTGAGCTGCTGAGCTGCTGGACTCTTCATTTTCTTCAATGTGTGTCACAGTGTACTTTGAATCAGTGACTCCGTGTTGAACCTTGTGACATCGTCGATTCTTCACCGTTCGGCGCTTCGTCTGCTGGGGCATCAGGACCTCAGAGACAGTGTGGTCACCAGTGGACATTTGGGAAGGAAGGAAAGAAAAAAGTCGGAGTGTGGGAACTGATTTTGTGAAAATAAAGATGGTTCGAGTGTGCGAAGGGTGAGTGGTATTGTGCGTGAGTTGTTTATGATTATATATATAGAGAGAGAGATTTAGATATATTTGTATGTATTGTGTGGAGGGGGAATTGTAACGAATTGTTTTTTGTTTTGTTTTGTTTTTGGGGTGTTGTTGTGTCCCCTTTGTGGTTCGTATCGCGTGGGCACTTTGGGTTCGGTGGGCCATCCTGCCTCTGGATGACACAGCCCCAGGTTACCACGTGATAGTCCCTGGAGTATCCCTGGTCCGGTATTAACCCTGTGTGGGTTGGGGTCCCTTGAGGCTTCCTGGATTTGACGGTGGGGTGTCGGGGCATTTGTATTGTGCGTTGCTGATTTTGGTGTTGTTTTTTTGTATTATTGATTGAAGATTTGTTTTTGTTGTTGTTGTTGATAGTGTGAGGGTGAGAGTGAATTTGAATAAAATTTGATTGTTTGTTGCACCTATTATTTAGTGTTTTGTATTTTTGTTCTGTGGTGTTGGTAGTTTTAGAGTGTGGGCGGGGTGGATTAAAAGGGGGTACCCTTCTACATTCGGGTATCCCTGTCACCGCACTAGGCGTAGTGACAACAGAAGGGTAGTAGAACGAAGGAAAACGAAAATGTGGAGAGGAAAAAAGTTGCTGAAAAACTAAAAACATTATGCAAACAGTATAAAATGTAGGGGAAATCTTTCAGCCTATGCTTGAGGATCTATTCAAGGATGAAAGGGAGATCAAAAGATATGGAACAGTCTGAGTGGTCAGCTCTGCTGTTCAATAACTCAAGCATTGTCAGCAGCTAAGAATTGTGCAGATTAGTGCAGAACAACCTTTATTTGGATCTCCTAAGAGATTCAATCTCCCACTGATTGACCAAACAATTGAAAATGCTGAACAATTAAGTAGTGGGGGAAAACAAGTGCAGGCTAACAATTCGTCCATCATTACAGTAATGACTCGGCAAAGATTTTGGTGGGGGGTAAAGATGAAGAAAGTGGGAACATAAAATTAAGAAAATATATTATAAATATGAAAACCCTTCACTAGCTGCATGAGAGAACTATCATAATCCCTCTTGAAGGCAGATCTACTTATATTGCCTGCTCCTAGGCCTTTCGTCCGCTGGATCGGACTCATCAGGGAGACATGGCTGATTGCGTCTGTGTTCTTGGCGTCAAATAGAGACACACCACAGTCCATAATTCTGTGGTGTTTTCACCACCAAGGGTTCAAAAAGAATCCAACGGCACCCCTAAAGCAGGCAGCGAAGGGTAGTAGAACGAAGCAAATATGTATATATACATACATATCACAGTCTGTCACACTCAACTGTCACAGTCTGTACCCTCTGACGAAGGCAAATAAAGCCGAAAATTTGGGAAATTTTAATCTTGTTTGTTTGGATTTTTTTAATCTACTTTGACTGTTTATATATATATATATATATATATATATATATATATATATATATATATAAAACAGTCATATATAAACAGTATATATAAACACCGTGTCAATAAACAAGCCCCAGAAGAAGGCCGCATGGCCGAAAATTTGGCAAAATGTTATGACATTAAGTGCGGTGTGTTTCCTTTTAATATTATTATATATATATATATATATATATATATATATATTATATATATATATATATTGGACACACTTTCGACTTCCTATGTTCATATACATATAACCTTACCAGGGGATACAACTGTGAGTTGAAGTCTGGGAAATTTCTACTTCCAGTCTGGAACACATTAGTCACCTTTACTCTAGCACACATGTGTTTTCATGTAAGGCACACTGGGATTTTTCACTTAAGGACACATTTAAGTTCTAATATGGGACATAGTAGCCACCTCTAGTTGAGGACACAAGCGAGTTTCAACGGTGTTCCTAAGGGACACGCCAGATGCTCGCAATTTAGGACGCGAAAGTTTCAAAATGTGATACAAGAGACATTTCCAAATTAGGGAACACTAGAGTTGTAGTGTGAGCAGGTCAGGCATTAAGAATTTGGGCCACATTTGACTTCCCAAGTGGGATGCGCAAGTTTCAAACAACTTGGGGCATATTTGAGTTCAAATGTGAGACACGTGTGACAATTCCAGTCAATGAAACAATTGGCGCTTCCACTGTACAACATACTAAACACTTCCAATCAGGGCAAAACTTACGTAATGTTTCTGGTATGGACGACATTCGTTATTTTAATGTTTGACATACTCATTGACATAGCATTTCTGATATAAATCACATTAATGTTTGACATACTCATTGACATAACATTTCTGATATAAATCACATTAATGTTTGACACACTCATTGACATAGCATTTCTGATATAAATCACATTATTACTGTGATCTGGATCACACTTCCTTGCGCAGCACTTCTGGCCCGGATCACACCACTAACCTCAATCCAAAATACGCATCTTGTCACTTCCAGTGTGCAACACATTAGTTATTTCTGTCTAATTCGCACTCTACATTTCCAGTTTGTCGCTCATTTACAAATCTGTTTACACTCGGTATTATTGGTCAGTAATGCTTGCAAACTCTGCACCTTCATCCCTGTAATACATTAAACAAGATCACCAACACATATAAGAAAAAAGGACCATAAAAAATAAACAACCCAGAAAAAATGTTCTCCTTCTTGCCTTATCATACGCCAATATGAATAATAATATTAATAACAATAATAAAAATTATGATAATAATAATAATAATAACAACAATAATAATAATAATAATAATAATAAAATGATAATGATGGTGGTATTACTACTAATAATGATAGTAATAATAGTCGTAATGATGATGGTGATGATGATGATGATGATGATGATATTTTAAAAAAATGGAGAAAAAAAATAATGATAAAAGAAATCACCTGCAAAACAAAATGGTTAAAAAGAACAAGATGGCTTTGTGCTTATGTGGAGCTGCACAGCCAATCTTCAAGCACGAAACTACATGTCAGAAATTTAAAGAAAAAAAAATCAGGGGACAACGTTTTTGGTGGGGGGTGGGGGTGGGGATGGGGGAATCAGAGAAGGAAACTGACCATCGCTTTGATTTCAGATTTCATCAACAGTGGTGGGTTCTCGCTGTGCTCAAACTGAGACTTGTCAACAGTGGTGTGTTCTCGCTGTGCTCAAACTGAGACTTGTCAAATGTACATCAGAATATTCAATCATATTTCCGTGATGCAACTTTCGTTTCAGGACAGTAAAACTTTCATGTATAGCATCAGTTACAAAAATCGTTAGAAGCTGCTTTAACCCATTATTGCCCACTGTCCCATTTCTGGGACGCAACATATTTCAGTATGTGTATCTGAAGTATCTGTGTCACTGCATCTCAGCTGCTTTGTGTTGATCAGGGAACATCACGTCCATGCAGGCATGGTTTTTTTTTTTTTTTTTTTTTTTTTTGGGGGGGGTTGTTGTTGTTGTTGTTTTTTTGAGTGCTCTCCTTTCATTTTAGCTGTGGGAGCTGCCATTTGCACAGAGAATCTGGTATCTACAGCAGCTGCCATTTGCACAGAGAATCTGGTGTCTACAGCAGCTGCCATTTGCACAGAGAATCTGGTGTCTACAGCATCAAAAAGACAAGGAGGCAAAGGTAAGGATGTCATTTCTTTTCAGCACCTTTTCATATATGACGCTAAGAATAGACATTGGAGATTAGATTGCTACAAGAAGGGGAAAAAATGTATGGTCAAATGATTATGTCGAAACTTGCAAAGCTGAATTAGAATCTGAATAGTTTAGGGATTTTTTGGAACAAGCGTATCAGAACCTCAGTACGAATGTCGACAGTGCCGTGGAGATATTTACCAATGCTATGTATGGGGCTGCAGCATGTATGGTAAGATTAGCGGGTGGAATTTTTTTTTTTTTAAATCAGCGACTGGTTTGATACTGAATGCAAATATAAAAAAAAGGTTGTGAGAAAAACGTTGCACACTTTCCGTAGAGCTAAATCATTAGAGCATAAAAAACGTAAACCTGTTTACTAAAAAAAGAAAGGAATACTCTGATATGAAAAAAAGAGAAAACAGGAGAGAGAAAAAATGGGATGAAAACAAAATCAACGAATTGAAAAAGTCATTTAATGACCCGCAACATTTTGTGTCAACGAAAAGGACTATCAATAAGAAAAGCATAATATGTAATGAAATAAACAGTCAACAGTGCTACGACCACTTCTTAGAGTTTTTTTCTAACAGTTTTGACATTGTGATCATAACGACATGGAACTAGGTGAGTTATTTGAGGAGGATATCTTAGAACCGCTGTTTGATGATCCTACCACCAAACGGGAAGTTGTAAACGGTACCTATAAACTGAAAGGTGGAAAAAGTGCTGGGTCAGATAAAATTGTCATGAAATGTTTAAACATGCGAATCCAGCTTTGCTTGATTTTCTTGTAACTTTGTTTAATTCTGTTTTTGACATAGAGAGATTTCCAAAAGAATGGTCAAAACCAATCATTGTTCCAATTCATTAACAGGGAAACCCAAACAATCCAGGTAATTATTGAGGAATAGCTCTAACAAATGCCACACATATACTGAACAACAGATTAAGCATCTGGTCTGAAAATGCAGCAAAAAATATTGAAGAACAGGCGGGCTTCAGAAGAAACTACAGTGCATTCGATCACATATTTTCATTGTACGCGATGGTGCAAAAATGTCTTCTTCAAAACACTAAACTTTATCTTGCTTTTGTAGACTTCAAGAAAGCCTTTGATTCTGTTAACCGAAATATCCTGTGGTGTGTTTTACGGGAAGCAGAAATTAATGGGAAAAGTGCAAAGCTCTCAAAGGAATCTAGGATTCAGTGCCAGCTTGTGTTCACCATAAGGGTATCTATTCAGAAATGCTTAGCTGCCCTCGAGGTGTCAAACAAGGATGTTTCCCGAGCTCCCAGCTGTTTTCCTTTTTTTTTTTATCAACGAGTTAGCAATAGAACTCAACGAAATGGGCTGACATGGTATGAATTCATCACGAACGCTGTCGATATTTTCCAAATGCTATTCGCCAATGACGTCATTCTCCATTCTCTCTCTCTCTCTCTCTCTCTCTCTCTCTCTCTCTCTCTCTCTCTCTCTTGTCTCCCTGTCTCTCTGTCTCTGTCTCTCTGTCTCTGTCTCTGTCTCTGTTCTCTCTCTCTCTCTCTCTCTCTCTCTCTGTGTGCATGCGTGCATGCTTGTGTGTGTGTGTGTGTGTGTTTGTGTGTGTGTGTGTGTGTGTGTGTGTGTGTGGGTGTGCCATAAATCAAGAAAACAGGAGAAGTGATGACAGAGGTGACAACACTGAAGTCCATTTAGCGTGACACAAGCCACTCCGCCATGACAACCCAACTCATGCATTTCTTGGTCAGAGAATTGTTTGTGCACACATGTGAACCCTTCATACGCACACACTGCCGATCTCTGAAGCCAATCCAAACCCTTAGGATGACATGTCACCACAAGGTCTGGAACACGTCGGAGAGGGACGAACCAGCGAACCACATGATGCCCTGGGCACTGTGGTATGGACAATGACATTCTGCTGGCCGTGTCAAGGTCAGCCAGACTGACAACAGCCAACCCACAGGGCCCAGTGGCCAGGAGGAGGAGAAGAGGCAGACAGAGGGAGAGATGGGCCGTCAGTATCTGGGAGCACACAGACCTGTCCTGGGCTAGCTCTTAGTGGGCCGTAGATAATGGCACCAGATGGGAGGTTGTCGGTGAGTCATTGCTGTGTCTGAACAACACCTACTTGGGGTTAGGATGTGGATAAAGCAAGACTAATCAAATACGGGAGAGAAAAATATGAGTTCATATATACCATTTTCTGTTTGGGCGCCTAGTTCTGCCTGTCACTGACTGTATACTTATTTCAATATACTTTGTCATTTCACTCACTGTATTACCTTTGACCTTATTTTATTCTTTTGTTCAAAGACTTGTGTTCCTGACCCAACTCGTCGTGCTTTCAAAGTGTTTATCACTTTCTCTTCTAGCGCCTTCTGTCGTCCCTGCATGACCACAGTCCACAAGTAGAGAAATGGGCTGAGAGCAGAGCTGAGTGGTAACCCAAATACAACCATGGCGTCATGGGCGTTGCTTAATGTTGATGTACCACTTGTTGCCATGACCATGACAAAGCCCAGAATAAGCCAGCTTGCACTGTTCGCAGTTGCAAGTTTTTGCATCAGATGCACAGCAGAATACACAGACCTTGATGAGAAATCAAGCATAGTTCTGAATTTAGGTGTTTGTCTGTACATCACAAATTGGCCAACCGTTATTGCAAAGGCGATCACAAAATTAACAGTCACAATGACGTTTGACCATCGGAATTCTTGATTACATCTACGGTGATTAAATAATGGCATGCGACACAGACCTGACTGACCTTGAACTCCCCACGGTGACGGCCCAGGAAGAAATGGTATCAAGGATATCAGGGTTCCAGCACACCATGGCACTATGACAGCTGCTGTCAGCGAAACTCTCGTCAGTGTGCATGAGTGCTTACGAAAGCCAATGACAGTGAGGTGATCCACGGTGATGAAGCCAATGATGAGAAGTGACGCCTCACTGGACAGATAGAACAGAAACTCGGCCACCTTACAAGGCAGGCTCTTGATCCATGTCTTTTCACAGTGGATGTAACGATCTTTGAATATCTCATTAGCTCCTACGACAATACTAGTATGATAGCCTGTACAAGTTTGAGCAAACAGCAAATCAGCAATCATCGACATATTGCTTTCAAAGTGTCCTTTCACTGTGAATAAACTGATGAAACTAATCAGGTTTCCTACCGTGGCGCACACACAGACCACCCAGAAGAAAATTCTGTACAGTTCAGTTGGCATCAGTGTTGTACATGAAAGAAGCATAGTTTGAGGTGCAGAGCACTTTATTTCATCTATGTTCTCGGGAAGTAAATTCTCACAGCAGAACCTGTGATTGGAAGCAAAGACAGTTTCTAAATGATAAGACTTTGATAACAAATACAAGGAAAATTCCTCAAGTGGGTTAACACTAATGTCTATTTCACGAAGATGTGGTGTATTTTTAAAACCCATTGATCCAATCCTTTTAATAGCGGAAGAGGAGAGATTTAATGAATTACGCGAGGCAAGAAAATGGACAATTCACAATTGAGTACGTGAAGATTTGTTTCTGATATATCAATATGCAATAGTGAGTAATGAATACGTTTTGTCAATTTGTTCATTGTGTTTGACCTTATGGGATTTTTTCCTAACAGGAGCGTTTTCAAATTTTGCAGTTTAAGAAAATTAGATGTATCAAGATATTCTAGACAGTTGTTTGTGAGACTGATGTGTTGTAAGTTGAGAAGCTTTATGCTTGATGTGTTAGAAATATGGCAATGAGACAGAGTAAGATGAATGAGATAGACATTTGTATTAAAATCATCCGGTGACATCCCTGATCCTGTGGCGTCCACATATCGGAGCTGTGAAAAGAGATCAACAGGAAACGTGTTTCTGCAAATGAAAAGGTGACCTTGACATAGACAACCTTCAGGACAACATGTATCACACATCAGTTCATCATCTCGTTGTGGACACTGGCCCCAGCCATCACACAGGTGAATTCTGTGGAGACAGGTTGTAGATGCCCGACACTTGAACAATCCAGTACACCGAGCTTTGCTACAGTCCTGTTCGTCCTCTCCATAAACACAGTCAGAGAATCCATTACATCGAGTGTAGAGAGGAAGACAATACAGCCACTCCGATGTACAACGATAATGAGTGTCAGGACAAGGTTCTTCAGTGTCCATCACCTGTTGTGTAAAGTAACCAGTACCATCCAAGTCAATGTAAAATCGCTGCTTCATCTTCGCATCTCTGAACTGAATGCAGTATGTACACTGAGTCCAACCTTGTTGCTGGCAACCGATCTCATCAGAATCATCCCCACAATCAGAGTGGTCATTACAACGCTGACTTTGTAAGACACACTGACCATTAGAACACCCAAAGCCCTGACAAGAAGGGAGATGACAAAATGACTCATCACTATTGTCTGGACAGTCCTGTCTGACGTCACACACTAAAGTGTAGTGCAGTAACGTGACATCATCATTACAAGTGAACATGACATGTGCACATTTCGCATCTCTCTCAGCAGGTGGCAACATCTCGTCCTGCTCAGCACTGGCATTCAGAACTGCCAGACTTTGAGGGTGATAGGAGTTCCCACAGTGACTGCCAGGGTCACAGTACATGAAAGTATGGATGATAGCACTGGCTGGACAAAGCAACAAACTCTGCCTTGTGTGTGTGAAAGAGGACGGGGTGGACTGTGACTGGGTCCGCACAGCTTGGGGAGGAACCACACTAGAGGTTTGCAGTTTGGTTTCACATAGCACAGCTTTTGTATACCCGTTCTCCAAGGATGTCAAATCGAGGCCACTGGATGACCAAATCCCTTTCATGTTTTTCCTTGAAATGAGAAATGTTCTATGCCGTCTAAATCTGAAATGATTCATATTGTAGATCATAGTACCATTAGACCATTTACGGAACTGACTATACATGAAAGGTATCAAGGACCAACCTGAAGTGTAATCCAAAGATACACGGAAAGAATAATAATTTCTGAGAATACTTAGGGAGTCTTCAAATTCTTTTCTCGTTTTTACAGACCCGAATTCCTGGCCAGATTTTCTGCATTCATAGGATAGAAGTACGTTATCTATGTATAGGACTAGCAAGACAAGTCTGAAACATTTGTTTGTTGAAGCCACCATCCCCTGACAGCCAGGACTGCTGAAGGGACAGTGTTCTGTTTCATCCCGTCCATCTTCACACTCTGTCTTCAGATTGCACTGCAGGAAGGGATGAAATGTGGAGTAATTAGCCACAGAGCAGTTGAGCAACCCACTGGGCAGAGTATACGGATGGCCGGAGACACAGAAAACAGAGAAGACCATTTTTACACACTCTGGCATGAGTTGGGAGTACATCCTGAAGTAGGAACCGAGAAACAAGGACGCTGGTGTGGAACGCTCAGTACACACATGAGCAGTGTGTTCTTGGGATGTGTTGTGTTTCCTGTATGTCACTGGTATTTTATCAAAACTGTACACATCCTAAGGTTATAGGACTGCTGAACACTAACCATGAGGAGACAATGAGAATGCAGTATCAATTCTTTGCTGAAGGGAAGTTTGGCACTCATTATTGGTACAACTATATATCCGGAATGTTCATTTATACATTGTAGGAATGCATTGTTGTGCTTCATTGCTTGAAAACTGATCGTAGCTATTGGCTTGTTCGTCGTCGATATCCACATTGAATTTCCGGCTGACTGAAATAACAGATCTTGAAGACCCTGACACCCACACCCCACCTCGATTCTAATAATGTCAAATACCGAGGGAAACGTGAGAAACATTTTAGTTCTCCACACATTCCGTCGCTGCAGTTCCCGAAAGCCAGGTGTTGAAGGCGAGCACGCACATACATACCCTGTGTCAGCCTTATGTGCAGGTTACAGAAATGGCTGGATCCCCCACACAGCCCGTACACCACTCCCAGGTCTGCTGTAAACATTGTCAGCAACCTGTAGTCACAATCAGAGACATTGCTGCTTAGAAACGTTGTATTTGGGTTGTTTTGTTTCATAAGATAGTCTACCCCTGGACAAGAGTCACTGATATTCAGAGATCCGGTTGTGGTTCCCTTGCTGATGTTATGACTTGTGGTGGACTCTGCACAGAAAACAAACCCAGCGAGGCAACAGACACATCAGGCAAACCATCACCAACGCTCTTTTTCTAAGACTTTCCCCCCTCCAATCTCCATTTTTTCCACTTTTTATTTATTTTTTTAGCTGATATTTTTCTTCCTTTTTTAATAGGTGGGGCCTCCATTCTCCTATATTTTTCCACTTGCTTTTTTGAAAATAGAAATTAACTCATGCTCACCATGTAATGTTTGTGTATTGTTTACAGATGACAGTCGTATGCTTTCTTTAATATTTCAACATTTGATACAAAGCGTATGGGTTTATTCGGGTACTAATGTAAGGTGTGCTGACACTTTCATACTGATATATTTCCAACACATTAAACACATAAATGTACCCCCAATCCCCCAACTGAACGTCTATGTGTTCCCGTGTGTGTGTGTGTGTGTGTGTGTGTGTGTGTGCGTGCGTGCGTGCGTGCGTGCGTGCGTGCGTGCGTGCGTGCGTGCGTGCGTGCGTGCGTGTGTGTGTGTGTGTGTGTGTGTGTGTGTTCACACATACATATCAAAATAATGAATTATGAATTGCACTCATACTGTAGATTAAAAAAAAGATTTCTAATATGGAAGTTTCAATTAAATAAATGTGCTTGTTTCCGCTCATTTTTAGTTGTTGTCAAATGATATTTGAAGTAAAATAGTTTTGGGTTCAGTTTCACCTTTTAAAAAATAAATAAAACTAAATCTTCTTACATCAAATGAGATTACAAATCACCGCCAAGAGAAACGTGGACAAACGAGTCACAAGACAAAACACGACGCGTTTCGACCTCTTAGGTCTTCTACAGGCAAGATAAGGAAAATGAAAGATCACTTAGCTTTACCACCGGCCGCCCGTGGGGCGATGGGTTACGATCGGCCTGATGGCTGCCCGAGGTCGTGTACCCATCAGTGAGTTTGTGGGTATTTTGGACTGCCACACAGTCGGCTTCTACCCATAAGTGCGTTTTGAGAGGACTCAGTTTGTGAAACTGGGGCCTACACTCGTGCCGGTTGACATATATTAATAAGGATGCGTGTTCAGGTGTTGTAATTCTGACCAACAACTGCAGTGCCTGTAATCTCGCCTGTTGACGCTGGATATATATGAAAAAAGCGTAAGTCAGCCCGTCATGTAGTCTCAGACCGGAATGGAAATCCGTAGCATCATCTTAATCATCCTCATTCTCATCGATCAACATAAAAAAAAAATGTCTCAAATTCTGTGGCCCTTCATGCCCTGCTCTCATGGTGACCTCGATTTCGATGTCCTCTCCACGTCTGTGGCCTTGGTTTGGTTCCGTCGGGGTCACCGGTATCGGCGAGTCCATGGGGGCCGTCGTTGGACGGACGCGGTGGCGCCCTCCGGAGGGAGAGCTCACTCGCGCCAGCTCCGCGGCTAAGCAATTATTGTCGTCAGTAGGGGGCTTAGTAGGTGGTGTCCTGCGTATGTTAGATCAGAACAGGCGCCACTGAACACCACCGAAGTGACTCGGCAGTAGTGACTCAGCGGGGTGTCGTAATGAGCGGCGTGGGTGCATTGCCTCTGAGGTGGCGCAGAGGTTGGGACAGCAAAAAAAGAAAAAAGAAAAAAGAAAAAAAAAAGAAAAAAAAGATCACTTAGCTTTGATCACTTCAGCGCAAGGTAGGCGTGCAATCTGAAGACAGAGTATGAAGATGGACGGGATGAACCAGAACACTGTCCCTTCAGCAGTCCTGGCTGTCGGGATGGTGGCTTCAACCAACCCATTTACAACATTTCAACGCCTACCTTGTGCTGAAATGATCCAAGCTAAGTGATTTTTTTTTATTGTCCTATTTGTTTATATCTTGCCTGAAGAAGACCTAAGAGGTCGAAATGCGTCGTGTTTTGTCTTGCGACTCGTTTGTCCACGTTTCTCTTGGCGGTTTGCTAACGTTTATTTCAGATCTGTTTCGATTTCCGACGGCAGTCCTTTCACTTTGCAACTAGATCAATAAAACATCCGACACTGATCATTTTACTAGTTTTTCAATTTCAAGCCATAACAGTACATTTGGGCACTCACAAAACAAAAGCTTAATGAAAACCATGTCAACAGTGTGCTAATCACATGTATTTGAATCTGTTACTTTCATTCTTTGAAGAATGATATTTGCAGCATAGATATTACGGTTTATTTTCCATAGTAGTTCGTGTAACCGAACTCCATTTGAATTTTTTTTTCTCAGCAAAAAAAAAAAAAAAAAAAAAAAAAAAAAAAAAAAAACTGTCGTTGAGAACAAAATTGAATTATCTTTGCCAGACTTCAGAAGCGCGAGGTTTTTGATTTATTGCATCAGCTGCCTTTAGTGATAAGGTCTTTATTTCCTTGGGTTCGACATAAATTTCACTTGCTATACAGGACTCCACATGGGTATTGTGACGGACCGTATTTCGTCCAGTCCCAAATTTGGGGGACATGTTGACCGGAACATGTAAACCTATAAAACCGATTGGCCTGTCTACCTGACCGCTACTAACCTGCGTTTTGTGTAAGACAGGTGAGCGAGGATTTCCCTTCAGTCTCCACAGAGCCACCGGCCAAGCAACACTTCCAGAGAGCCGAAGGGAGACTGAAGGTGTGTCCTCGCTGGCAGTCAGGTATGTGTTGATAATTAAATGGAAATTAGGGTTTGAATTAATAAAGTCGTTTTTTTTTTTCCCAAAGGTGATTGGAAACTTTACAGCTCTTGGTAAAGGCCTAAACATATGTGATTGTTCCCTTGATATATCTTATGATTTGACGAAACATAGGGTGACAGTAGGAAATTGTAGTTAGTGAATGTGAGTCGAGAGGAAGATTAGGAAAATGGAGTGAGTAGAAAGAAGAAAGAGTATGTGTACTGGTATGTGATCGGAAAAAAATGATCTAGGTAAATCACTGCATTATTGAAAAAAAGTGTTGTTTATCTTTTTTCCCGAAAGTATCATAATGGTGTGAATGTTGGTGAGCTCTGGAAGTGAGCTATGGAAATTATTGTGCATAAATTGTGTGAAAATGTATTCTGATTCTTCTTGTGGAAAGATATAAAGAAACAAACGGAAACCGTTCGTTTATATGTAATTAAACATTCTTTTTTAAGGGACGAATGGAAATCGTTCTTTGAAATGTAATTAGACACGTTTAGTGATGATGTGATATGATAACAACATTCTTTTCTTGATAAAATGAGACAAACGGAATTCGTTCCTTTATATGTAATAATTGTATTCTTGATACTTCGAAAAAGGGTTCCATGTGGAAATCCTTTCCTTTAATGTAAACAATCATGGTGTTAATCAAAGAAAGTTTTCTATTGTAATGTACCCACTGTATTGAAACGTAGTAGATTTTTTTTATTTTATGCCCCCCCCCCCCCCCCCCTCCAAGTTCCAGTGAAATGTATTATGTGAAGAGTGACTGTTAGTTACAAACAAGAACGATAAATGTGTTGGAAGAAGGCTAGATAATCAAGGTAGGCATCAGTTCCCCCAGGCGTCAGCGAAGCCCTGTGTCCGACCTGGAACTTACTGCCATCCAGGTGTGGGGTGCAGCCTGTGTCCAGCCATGGTCTCTACCCTGCCAGGGTATGGAGAGGCTGACCGAGGGTCAGTAGATATCGCGT
Source organism: Conus canariensis (assembly GCA_033310375.1). Classification (NCBI taxonomy): domain Eukaryota; kingdom Metazoa; phylum Mollusca; class Gastropoda; order Neogastropoda; family Conidae; genus Conus; species Conus canariensis. The sequence goes on from CM065726.1 coordinate 79,973,545, forward strand.
GTGCACTGCTGACCGAGTGTGGGGTACAGCACGAGCCCAACCGCCGCCCCCTCCCCCCCCCCTCCCCTCCCCCGTGGGAAGGGTGTGTGTGTGTGTGGGGGGGGGGGGGGGGTCTAGAGCCTGTCCATGAGGTCAGCAACGAGCTGGAGAGTAAAAAGGCTTCAGAGTTCGTCGGGACGACGAGCTTTTGTTCTTCTGTTGTGTGGCTTCGTTTTCCGTCGAGTCGACGTGTGTCCTAGTGTGTGGGAGTTCCTGTACTGACTCCATGAACTGCTTTCGTGAGTGACTCCAGTTCTGTGTGAAGACTGTGTGATTCGGGCCGGACGCGGCCAAGTGCAGAGACTGTCCGTGATGACATTGCTGTTGGTGCCAGCCTGGCCTGCTGCGCAACTAGAAATATGTTGTTGTGACAGTGTAGTACTTAGTGTTGTTGTGCGCCCTTTGGTCGTAGCGCGAACTAGTTGATGTGCTCCGTTTGTTTATTGGGTAACATATATTCGTTATGATTTTGATGGTTCAGGTAGCAAAAGAAAAACGGTAGAAACTTAGCTTGTTGCCTGGCTATCTATGTTTGTGTGGTGTGGGTGTGTGTAGGGAAAAGCCGTACAAGCATCCACTCTTCTTCAGGTTAGAGTCGGACAGCAAACACGCACTACACACCATCCGTAACAGGTGTTTTCACGACTCATTTCACAACTATCAATCTGGTTCATCCAAACTTTTGTAAGTGCATTCCAAAGAGCATTGTTTTCAAAAGTTGTATTTGCTTTATTTTTATCTGTTACAGTTGAAACTTCTTCTAAACTTAGGAGTCGGTTTTCATATGCATGCACTATGTTTTGGACACGTTTAACCTTTTTTCTGAACCAATTTGGAAAATAGAAAACCTTGCACTATCATTGGACTAGAGTGTTTCAAAATAGCCTTTGACTATGAACTGTCTTGTTGTTTACATCCTCTTATTAATTTTTGTATTATTATCTAAACAAGTGATTATGACTTCTTTTTCAAAAGACGTTTTATATTTCACTCACTGTTTGTAGCTGCTTTGAACTGCAGTTATCCGGAAAATATTTCGTTCTGTAGCAAGTTTACCCCAGTGCCATTTGGGTATGAAGGCCCAGTTCTCTTCTGAAATTCTAACATGTTAGTCATATTAGGTCTCCCTCACCAAAGTCACTCTCCATTGTTTTCCTTTTCACTGTTTCAAAAGCTCTGCGGCTGCTAAATGTTCTTTGCCATATAAACGTATACAACAATGTGTTGAAGTGACTAATAATTACTTCCGGGATACCTATATATTGCATAATGGATGTTGACTGGCTCACAACAACGGATGTTACTGTGACAATTTTGCTATGTATATTGAGATCCCTCATACTCTGTTGTTTTATCAAATCATGGATTCTTTTAACTCAACTTTTCCAACTGTCTTCAATATTTCTGGCCATTATGTCTGTCTGGGGAAAAAAAATGCCCAAGGTCTTTATTTTGCCAGCTATGGGGAAAGGTAAAATGTGTTCTTTTCCTCCTTTACCTAGCTGTGAGCTTTTCTTTTGTACAAATTCAGGTGAAGTCCTGAAAAGTTCTTAAAGGAGTTTAGTATGTTTAAAGACATTATCATAACATATCCTCACTATTCTTAAGAAATAATTTCTCAGTTGATTGCGTTATTTTCAACACAGCGTTATCATTATTGTTTGGTAGTATAATGCTTGAGATAGGGCTGTTTCTTATCTTTATTGCCAAGACCTCTCCTGCCAAAATAAATGCAAGGAGGGGGGGGGGGGGAGAATGGGCAGCCTTGCGTAATACCACAATTATCATCAAGGCCTCAGAGATCCATCCACCGTAGTCAGTGCTACTCTGGCAGTTGCTGGTTAAAACCTTAGAATGGATCTGATTAAATGTGCATGATATGTGTTTAGGCACACCAGGAAGCTTTGAAGGGTAAGGGAAGGATATTAAATATTAGATGATCTGATGGCATCTCCAATGAACAAAGGCGTCACACAGCATATCAGAGCACTATTTGAATAGGGCGAAAAAGCAGGGTACCAATGTCAAAGCAGAAAACGTTATAGAGCTCTACAGTTAATCCTTCACGATCTGTGTTGTTATAGTGGTTCCTGTGTTTCCATGCAGTGGTTGCTTCCTGTCAGGTCATCCCTCCTCCATCTACATTCACCTCGCGTGTTGAAACCGGAGCATCGGGAACGTGATCAGAAATGGTGTCAGGTACCTCACGACTCCTGTATAGATCTTCATGACACCATCGTACTTTATTCAGCATGCTTTTTTTTTTTTATCTGAAAGGACGTATTTTGTCTTATCTTTGTTATATATCTTTCGAAAGGGTATAGCTCTGTCCAAGTAGTCTCTGATTTCAAAATTGCAAGACACATTTCTTTACCTTTTCTTTATAACTTATTACACATGCTTGCGCGCGCACACACACCACACACACACACACACACACACACAACACACACACACACACACACACACACACACACGCGCGCGCGCGCGCGCGCGCGCGCGCGCCGCGCGCGCGCGCACATACACACATGGGCCCGTGCCCACACATCCATACACACATTCTCTACACACACATACCCCCCCCCCCCCCCACCCCCCTCGAAAAAAAAAGATTAAAATAAAATAAATAAATAAAAAAAGAAAAAGAAAAAAGAAAAAAAGAAAAACAATGCACTTAAGGTCTGGCCTGCGCATTGGGCTAATATGTGGATGAGACATCGGCTAAGTCGTAGCCACGAGGCCCTCTTCTTCAATTCTCTCATCTTAGTTGTTAATTCATTTATCCACCAGCTTGAATTCATGCGTAGTGTGGTTTCAAAACTTGACGGATGTGGTGTATCGTATACGAACTGGCCCGCACGCTGTGACGCCTCCTCGATGAAACGCACGTTCAGCGCACCTTTGAGCGCATAGCTATGGCTTGGATTCTGGAGCCTCCGATTTTCTCGCAGTTGGACGTTTACGTCTTCTAAACGGGAGCTGCCATCTTCCTGCTCGTTCTGTTTAAGGCTTTTCTTAATTTGATTTTGATGTAGAGATATTCGTTCTTTCCTATGTAACAAATTCAAAGTCCTCACTTTCATTACGAAATTTACAAAGCAATCTGCACATGATGGTAACGATCATCCCACAACAATAGCCTGTCAGTCGCTGTCTTCAAACACATGCGTTTCTTCATTGAAATCGTATTGACATCACCTACTCAACCCCCAGGGCCCTGGCTATTTATATATCATGACATTGAGGGTTCAACACACATGGCGCAGCACAGCCAATCAACACTCATTGAGTGTCATCGAACGTTCCGAATCATGAGGTGTCACAGCCAATCAACACTCATTGAGTGTCATCGAACGTTCCGAATCCTGAGGTGCCACAGCCAATCAACACTCACTGAATGTCATCGAACGTTCCGAATCCTGAGGTGCCACAGCCAATCAACACTCATTGAGTGTCATCGAACGTTCCGAACCTTCAGGTGCCAGAGCTAATCAAAACGCATGGAAATGTTGTAACATCGGGCACATGTATCAGAGCCGATCAAAATGCTCAAAACATCAAAGAAACCATTTCTGGAAGCTTCTTGCACTTATGACATTATTCTGGGGCTCTGAAATCGGTATGCAGTCTCTGCATACATCATTCGATAAGCCGACCAATGATAAGTAAAGCAGATGTGTTTGCAACACTTCAAAGCTAACATCAGGGACTTTAAAACAGTTTGTGCTACAACGCCTAAAGATAACAGAAACATGACAAAAAACATTTCCCCAATGTTCACACACACACACACACACACACACACACACACACACACACACACACACACACACACACACACACACCATTGACCTAGGTCCTAAACATTCTACATGGTGTAGCTGCCTTTGTCTCCTTTCAAACTGGTGTCCTAAGAGTCAGACGTTTGGAAGAGTCTTGTCTCCCTTCAAATTGGTGGTCCTAGGAGTCAGATGTCCAGTGGAGTCTGTGCTATTGACCATTCCCTCATGTAGGTCCAGTTCCAGCAGTGTCTCAACAGTCGTCCACTGATGATGGAGGTCGGAGAGGTGCTGTGAGCTGTCCGCACAGGTCCCTTGTCTGGGTGGTGTTCCTTTGTCAGGGGTCAGGTGTCTGAATCTGACAGAATAAACAAACAAGTTTGTGAGCGTGAACACCATCAAGGAGATAACGTGTTGGCCTTTCGTTTGAAGAGGGTGATCATTCTGCACAGCGTGTGTGTATGGTCGGAAAGAGTTGTTTTGTCACTGTCTTTGGGCGGACATCATGACCCTCCAGTGGATGAAGGCTATAGGCTGCTTCATGCTTGCACACTTAACAAAATTCAAGTTACATAACGTGGATTCTGTTGAGCGTGTCAAGATTGTGATGTTAAAAGTAGATAGAAGGATGTAATTCTGTTTCCAGATTTACCTGTGTACATCACATTCATCTGCTGTACGCTATTACAGCCAGATTATGTGTCTGAAAGATTTACCTGTGTACATCACATTCATCTGCTGTACGCTATTACAGTCAGATTATGTGTCTGAAAAGATCTACCTGTGTACATCACATTCATCTGCTGTACGCTATTACAGCCAGATTATGTGTCTGAAAAGATTTACCTGTGTACATCACATTCATCTGCTGTACGCTATTACAGCCAGATTATGTGTCTGGAAATGAACATTAGATTCAAACTTACCACTTAAAAAACTCTATTGAACAAAATTTGACAAGAAATCTTTATTTCTTACACTATCAATACTTTTCAGCCAGAAACGTCAATCCAATTGATACTGATACAACTGCTTACTTCAAAGCCTAAAAAGCGTCTGGTTTTGTTTTATCTTGTAAGGAAATTAATTCAACAACATACGCGCCTTTTCAATTCAAATTCAAGCTCAAAAACCAATGGACATGAACGCAGTCTACATGATTACTGTATTTACCGATGGAGATTATTGACAATCTCACCCAATTATTGACAATCTCACCAGTTGCCTCCTGAACCCAGCAACAACTGCTAAGCAACGGGAAAAAGACTATAGGCAGGTTCATTTCCTCAAACCCAAGTCGTCTGGAGATTGTCTGATCCTAATTGCAAATAAACACATCAAACTAAACAATGTCTATAAACTCTGTTGTTCTGAGACTCTCCTCATCACTGTGTGAAGCTGGAGAGAATGAGTCAGGTACCTGCACCACTGGACAGTTCTACGAACGACTGGCCGCCATGCCGTGGTGCAGGCGTTCTGTACTGATGACCGACACCAACAGTTCCTGCTACAAACACACTGGAGGTGTTCAGCCTGCAACAAGCAGACGTCAACAGATGTGTCGCCATCCTACGGGTAATGAGACCCATCTCTAAATCAGATTCCTCAACTTCTTGCTCAAGAATCCAATGTCCCAAAACCCGTATGTGAGATAATCGCTCACACAACGTCGACAAACAGCCAGTCAGTCTGACAAAACAAAAGAGACTCCCGCCCCCTTTAATTAACAACAAAACTTTTGAAACTATTCACATACAAATTCTGTTTACTTTTCATACACACACAAAAAAGTAAATGTGTTTTTAAAAAGGCATCAACAGGTCCTCACGGACAACTAATTTTGTTTTCTTTCAAGTGTGCACCAACTGTGCCACACCTCAAATAATCAAATCCATCAAGTGTTCTCATCCTCACAGACCTATAGCTATTCTTGCCCGATGTTCAGTCTCTGCGACGTCTGGTTGACTTATAAAAGAAACCAAAAACTGTGCTTATGTTCCTGTCCAAAACAAAAACAAAAACAGCTGTATTGTAGCTGGGGAGTTATTTCCTGAGAGAGGTAGAAAGATTAGTGTTCATTATATTATTCTTTATGGACACATTTTGTTTTACCCAAACTTTCTAGCTGTTGTTTCAAGGTATTTGCACAAGACACTCCTCCCCTCCCACTCGTCCCCGTCCCCACTCTCCATGCCCCCTATTGCTTTGTGCTCGACACTCTACCAGAGTTCACTGAGGATGTTGGAACACAGATGGCCTCTGATATGTTAGAATCCGATACCTAAATGTGTACATGTTAACATGTGTGATTCATTATATTTATGAAATAGAAAACATGCTTTGCATTACTTTGATCCTCTTCTAATAGCTGCTTAAACAACAGTGAGTATTATACCACAGCTTGCTGGGGCACAGGTATGTCAGAGTGAGATTCCAGCCACTGTTGAAGTTTGGCTTCATTGGATTTCCTCCGTTTTTCTGCCAGTGTGTTGAAGGTATACATGAAGGGATTAATAGCAGAATTCAAGGGCAGTATGAATACAGCCAGTGCCACGTTCACCTCACCAGGGATGAGAGTACCTGCTGATGCCAACATCCCACACAGTCCAATGGGAAACCAACACAGGAAATCGGTCACTGCAACAGTAATCAGTCGCCGAGCTATGGTCATGTCTCGTGACACTTTGGTCGTGTTGGTCTTGAAAGAATTCTTCTGTATTGTCCAATAGATAATTGCTTGGCCAGCAGAGACAAATATGAACAGTATAAAGTTCAGAACAATGAGTAGACTGAACGAGTATTCTTTCCCTTCAAAATCTTGCTTCGTCACTGGCAGCGGAATACAGATGCCTGTTTGACTGTAAAACTCCCAGTGTGACAGCATGGGGAGTGAAGGCAGTAAGGTCAGAATCCAACCAGTAGACCAAGTCAACACACAGGCCATGGCTGCTGACATTCTCCCAAATCGCAAGGTGCTGAATGGAAAATGAAGGACCAGAAAACGATCCAATGTAATCAGCCAGATGATCAGAGCCGACACTTCACTGGACAACAGACACAGAGAACCGGCCACTTTGCAGGCTATACTGTCTTTCCATGCATCATCAGCAAGGAGATATCGGCCACGGAACTGTTCATCAGCTACTCCGATGACTGCAATGTAGACACCCATAAGAAAGTCAGCCAGCGTAAGGTTGAGGACAAACACACTGTATCCAGTGGACAGAGTCATGCTCCTCGACACTAAACGTGTAGAGAAACAAAAGACATTGCCGCTGATCGACAGACAAGCAGTCAGCCAAAGAATACTCCGATAGACCCATGACTGTAGTAAGTCTTCACATGAAGAAATCTCGTCTTTGGGGGCACGACAAGAGACGTCATCAAAATTAGCTGGGAGAATTTTAGGACAACATATTTTGTAGTTGTCTGTGGAAACAACACGCAGATGATACAGATCTGTGAACATGTTCAATGGGAAAACGGCCACTGGGCTGCCATCCATCAACAGTTCCTTTAGATGGGGTGTATACCGAAATCCACTGGAACTGATGGTATGAAGAGTGGTAAACGTCATGTTGAGCTTCCGCGTGTGAACGAATGGCGAAAAGACTCGGGAATCAAACACTGTCAGTGCAGTGAATGACAGATCTACTGACAGCAGGTTACTGTGCTGAACAACAAATGATAAATCAGTGTAGAGGAATGTGATGGGATTATGGGAAAGGGACAATGTTCGTAAATTGTACAACACAAGAACAGCAGTCATATTCACGTGGTTCAACTTGTTCTCACTCAGATCTAGATACATGAGATTTGATAATTTTATGGAAGGGAAGACAGTCAAGGAACACTGAGCAAGAACAAGGTGAACGAGATAGCAAAGCTGGCTGACATCAGACAGTGTTATTCCAGAACTGGTGCCATCCAAATACCGGATATATGTTAACTGTATCATAGAGAATGGCTGGTGACAAAGGAACGTGTGGCCTTGACACAGACAGCCCACAGGACAACTTGTGTCACACACTATTTCATCATCATGCATTGGACAGTGAGGCCAGCCATCACACAGGTGGTCAGTGTGTAGGCAGGTTGTGGATGCTCTACACTTGAAGAATCCTGAACACATCATGTCCTCACAGCCATCTTCGTCCGTACGGTCTATACAGTCGTACATTCCATTGCATCGTGTGTAGACAGGCAGGCAGTCATTGAAGTCACCAGGACAACGGTAATGGTGATGAGGACAGGACTCGTTGGAATACATTTGGGCTGAGTCAAACTTCCTTTGGCCATCAAAATTGATCAGAGCAGGGGAGGGAAAAAATGGATGTGTTGTATGAACAGTCCGATATAAGGCACAGCTGTGTTCCTCCGAATGATCCTGGCAATGGGGAGTTTGATCACACACCTTACTGTAAGGAAGACACTGACCATTAGTGCATGAGAACGTGTTGATACAAACAGGATGTTTACAAAATGATTCATCACTGTTGTCTTGACAATCGTCTATGAAATTGCACACCAGGGAGTATGAAAGTGTGGTGATGTCACTACTGCAGATAAATGGGGGTATCAACGTTGTGTGATTATTGGGTAAGTCTGACTGGTTGTTGTGGGGCAAATGATGATCAAAATGACAAGAGGTATGTTCTTGACCACACACTTTGAACTGATGGAAACCACACAGCAGAAATGTGTAGGTCATATGACCATCATGACACAAAGCCATATGTTTCTTTTGCCTTGGCAACACAGACTGAGCGTTGTTAAGTGAAACTGGTTTCATATGAAGTGATTGTGCACGAGTCGTATTTGTCTGGAATGCACAAACTGTACGGGCGAAAGCTTTTTTCATGTTATAACTATATACACAATCTTGCTCCTGATATTCTAATAGGTACCAAAACAAAGATTGAAAGCATATTTTATGACCACGGTGTCGTCCTGATGAAGCGTCAGCGCGAAAAGTATGATGAAGCGCTATTCTCGCCTGAAGGGATGCATGCCTGTACATAGGAGGCATTGACAGATCATTGGAAGTGACATCAACCCAAAAACCAGCCAGCTTCTCCCCAACAATCCCCACTGTGTTTAAAACAATGTTGATCCAATCCAGCACACACAGAGGCGTAGTTGCAGACCCTCCCAAAGAACGACAGTGCTCATCAATTGTATTGTCAACGTTTCCTCCACTTCTATGGAATCCAGACACATCGCGCTCCAGCGAATAGCACTGTCCACACATGGCTATCATGCCCTGACAGTCAGCACTGCTGAAGGGACAGTGTCCTGCTTCATCCCGTCCATCCTCACACTCTGTCTCCAAGTTGCATTCCACGTGGTGACGGAAACTGGAATAACTATCCACAGAACAGTTCCAGAAACCGCTGGGCAATATTTGAGGGGCTCTACTTTCTGGAAGAAAGGTAAAGAAAAGTCGAAAGCATTGTGTCATGATACAGCTGATTCTCCTGACTCTAAGACTCAGTTTGGTTGCGCTGAGTGCGCATGGGCAATTAACTCCAGCGGAATATCTATCCCATATCTCAGTTTGCGTTTCTCTTGAACTGTTCATTGCCTGCTCAAACTGCTGGGAATGACGGTACAGGGAAACATCAATCCGATCTGACTTGGGTCTGAAACTAAGAATGACTGTATGTCTGTGTGGAACATTTACATTTCCCCACATGAAGTCAGGGCCGTCACCACTCACATTTCCTCTCACTGTCATGTAGCCAGACGACGACGATGTCATTACAACAAGCACGGGTCTGGATTCTTCTTGGATGTTGTCTTCTGCTGCCAGTCACAGAGCATTGGCCAGGTGTAATGAACTGACAACAACATCACACATGGGAAACCAAAAGGGCACTGGGGAAATGTTATAAAGAAACAAATCACACATGGAAACCAAAAGGCACTGGGAATGTTATAAGACAACAACTCACACATGGGAAACCAAAAGGCACTGGGGAAATGTTATAAAGAGACAACAACATCACACATGGGAAACCAAAAGGCACTGGGGAAATGTTATAAAGAGACAACAACATCACACATGGGAAACCAAAAGGGCACTGGGAATGTATAATGAGACAACAAAAACACTCACACATTGGGAACAAAAGGAAACTGACCAAAGTGTAAGAACTGAACACAGATCTAAACTCAACACATGAAACACATGGACAGTTTAACGGTCAATGAACTGACAAATCAATTCAAGAAAATAGATGAGCACTAGGGTCAGTTATGAACTGTCAACACATCAAACACAGGACACTAATCAGCACTGGGTCAGTGGGATGAACTGACAACATCAAATACAGGACAGTAGATCAGCACTGGGTCAGTGGGATGAACTGACAACATCAAACACAGGACACTAATCAGCACTGGGTCAGTGGGAATGAACTGACAACATCAAACACAGGACAGTAGATCAGCACTGGGTCAGTGGGATGAACTGACAACATCAAATACAGGACAGTAGATCAGCACTGGGTCAGTGGGATGAACTGACAACATCAAACACAGGACAGTAGATCAGCACTGGGTCAGTGGGATGAACTGACAACATCAAACACAGGACAGTAGATCAGCACTGGGTCAGTGGGATGAACTGACAACATCAAACACAGGACAGTAGATCAGCACTGGGTAGTGGGATGAACTGACAACATCAAACACAGGACAGTAGATCAGCACTGGGTCAGTGGGATGAACTGACAACATCAAACACAGGACACTACATCAGCACTGGGTCAGTGGGATGAACTGGTATCAGCATAAAGCCCTAGGAACTTGGAAGGGCATTTGGAAAGTGTAATGGACTGACATGCGTCAAAAGCAAGAAACTAGAAAGACTCTGAAGAC
>CM065726.1:79991744-80004244 GCA_033310375.1 Conus canariensis
GTGTCACAGCTTCCTCTTTATCAACAATCTCTGACTAACATTGCTACATGCTGTTGGTGTCACAGCTTCCTCTTATCAACAATCTCTGACTAACATTGCTACATGCTGTTGGGTGTCACAGCTTCCTCTTTATCAACAATCTCTGGCTAACATCGCTACATGCCTGTTCGGTGTCAGAGCTGCCTCTGTATTTCAGAAATTCCATCTGACAAATCCACTGACGTAGCACTGTGGAAAAAGGACACAGAAAGTAGGAGATGCACGTTTGACTCGCTGGTCTATTTCAGGTTTTGAAGACAATGGGATTAAGATGATCTTCCCATCTGAAACATGATGATCAATGTGAAGCGATCAGGTCACGTGATCCAGAAGCACTCTGCGGAGTTCTGTGTTCCATGGTGACCACGTGAGATCAGGCAGAGTTCACTTCTGATACGGCATCAAGGAGAGATCAGTCACTCAAATGCAGATCAGAAGACTTAAACGTTTTCCTCCAGTTTGAGGTGATACATCCTGGGTAATGTCATATGACAAAAACCTGAATGGCAAACCAGAAAATGAAACAAAACGACCGACAAAGAAATAGAAGTGGCATGGAAATAAATTATACCCGTAAACAGACGACAGTAGAGTAGAAAGAAACTCGTGGAGAGCGTGGCAGCAGAGAGTCCTCAGAAGAGAAGCCCCCTTCAAGCAAGTGTTTCGGCCCTTATCTCCTGACACTCTAGGGGGTTGGGCCACACCCGGTTCATGACTCCGGATGTCCCTCTGCTGCCCCTTTTTTTCCCCATCTTGGGACGAGCCATGGCTGGGATTCGAACCCATGACCCTCTGGACATGCTCCTTTTCCACTTAATGACTCGCACTCTAACCACTGAGCCACTGGGACACCTGATATTTGTAGGAAAATTAAGCCTTATGAAGTTCACTTTTGTTCCTCCTTGACCAGATCCAGCTTGAACACCTCTCTGCCGATCCTGCCATTGCTTTCAGGGCTCTGGTTTTTCCCTCCCTGCAACTGAGAGCTGTTTATTGAGGCTGCATGCAGACGTTCCTACGAACCCCCAGCTCCAATTTCTGCAGTGAGGACTTTGACCTGATAGCCTTCTCTCCTCAGGCTGTTTGCCAGATCAGCAACTTTTCAGTCTTGTAGATTTGAGCTGCCTCCATTCTGTTCTCATATGGCACCGTGAGCTCGATCATGATCAGCTGCTTGGTTGACTGAGAGTGGACTACTATGTCTGGTCTCATGCCACTCTTTCTGATGATCTCTGGGTGACTCTTCCATTCTGGGAGGTCTGCAGTGCACTCCCAGTCATCTGCCCCGTCCAGCAGACTCTGCCTGCATGTTCCGAGTGGCACTGTTGTTCTGCCATGATTTGCTGCCTTCTGCCGTGAAGAATGTTGCGGGTGCTTTTGGAGTCCTGATTTTCCCTTTTGTGGTGTTGGTACTAGCCCAGACTACTTGTACAATCTCTTTGAGCACTTGGTTGTGCCTCCATGTGTACCTTCCTTGAGCCAGGGCTACTTTACATGAGCTTAGGACATGCTCCACTGTCTGTTTTTCATGGCAGAGGGGGCATGCAGGATCGTCTGTTTTTCCCCACTTCACCGGGTTTGCATTTGAGGGCAGAAGGTCATATGCAGATCTGAGAATGAAGCTGATCCTGAGAGGGGCCATGTGCCAAATGTCATTCCAAGTTAGACTTCTTTGGAGTGCATTCTCCCACGTTGTCCATTGCCCTTGCTGGCTCTGCTAGACTGCTTTTTGGAGTCTTTTTTGGTCTTCTTCTTTTCTCATCTCCTGAATCATCATGTCTCTTTTGGCTTTTCCTTTGGTCTTTGACCACCATTCAGTTTTGGTCACCCCCAGTCCTTGTCTGTTGGTCTGTGTGTGTCCTGTTATTTCTCTGATCTTGAGACTTTCTTTTGCAGAATCCATCGCCTCTTGAATTTTCCATTTTCTGCCTGTCTTCAGCTGGGGCTTGACTGCTTCTACCACCTTGTCTTCTGAGTCCTCCAGCATGCTTTGAAGTCTGATCTTCCCTGCTTTGTATTCCTCCAGGATGGATTTCAGTGGTAGTTTCAGCTTTGCTTGGCGACAGTACAGCGCTATGTCAGTCAGACAGGGTGGGACACCAAGCCATTTCCTTGTGAACTTGTTGATTTTGGCTTCCATTGCCTCCACTATGCTGGTGCAGATGTCGTATATCATCAGAGGCCATAGGAGCTTTGGTATCAGCATGAACTGCAGACACCAGACCTTGTATTTGCCAGGGAGTCCACACTGGTCAATGGTCTCCAAGCCTTCTTCCGACATCTGTTTGGTTTCTTTTGCTCTTTGTGTGTCTTTCAGGGTATCATCATACCATCTTCCAAGGCTCTTGACTGGTTCTTCTGTGACTGTTGGAATGGTCTGGTTGGCAACACTGAAGACCACAGATCGGCCACTTTTCCTTTCCTCAGTGAGAGACTCCGTGATTTCTTTGGCTTTAACTTCATTCTGGATGAGGCAACTATATCGTCCAGCCTCTCCAGCACATCACGTGTCTCGTCTTCTCTGGATGAAATCACTGTAGTGTCATCCATGAAGGCCTTGAGAGGGGCATCTTGTATCCATCGCCAAGGTCTGTTTGTCTTGCGTTGCTTGTTGCTGCTTTCAAGATGAGTTCCATTGCCAACACGAACAGTATAGGGAAATTGCACAGCCCATTGCCATGCCCACTTCCAAGTTGATCCAGTCTGTTGTGTACTCCTTGGTAGAGAACCGCATTGAGAAGCCATTGAAGTACTTCTTGAGCATGTCGCAGATGTTCTTTGGCACATGGTACATCTCAAGAGCCAACTGTATCATCTCATAGGGCACAGATCCATATGCGTTTGCCAGATCAAGCCACACTACGTCCAGGTCTCTCTTTTCTGTTTTTGCTCTTTGGATTGCGTCCCAGATCATTGTGGCGTGTTCTACACAGCCAGCCACGCCTGGGATGCCACCTTTCTGGACTGACACATCCAAGTACTTGTTTTTCATGAGGTACTTGGTCAGCCTTGCTGCTATGACAGAGAAGAAGATTTTCCCTTCGACGTTCAGTAGTGATATTGGCCTGAACTGGCTGATGTCACTTGAGTTTTGCTCTTTGGGGATGTACACACCATCTGCCGTCATCCACTGGCCGCTGATCTTCTGGTTTCTCCAAGCTGATCGCAGCAGCCTGTAGAGCCACTCCAGCACCTTGGGACATTTCTTGTACAGCTGGTAAGGTATTCTGTTTGGCCCTGGTGATGATTTGGCTCTGGCTTTGTCGACCACCTTGATTTCCGCCAACTTTGGAGGCTTGTCATTGAACTGTTCCTTAGGGTTGGTTGGCCACACCAGACCTTGAATGTCGAGTGGTGCTTTGCTCTGTGAGTCAGAATATGTTTTCCTCAGATGCTGCTCAAGAACTCCTTTGTCCACACTTAGGGTCCCAGATTTTGGCTGCTCAAACAGTATTCTGGCAAACTGGAAGGGGTCTCTGAAGAAGCGCTCTTGTGTCTTCTTCTTTTTGCTCTTCCTCTTCCTCGCAGATTCCACTTTGCTGAGGGTGCTGTGTTTTGCTTTCGGGTCTTTCCAGAGTTTTTCCAAGCTTTGTTTTTCAGCTGGCAGTGCGGTCTTCATTTGCTTCTTGAGGTTTTTCTTTTGGACCCTGATCTTGTCCATCTCTTCTTGGCGTCTGGATTTCTTTGGAGGTGTTTTCTCTTTGGGTAGTTTTGCTCCATAGGCGTCTCTACATGTGGCATACACAATGTCCCCATATGTGGCTAGTTTGTGTTCCAGGGTACTTCTCCCTATCAGTGCATCGAGTCTTTGGACGATTTTTGCATCCAGTTTCTCCCAATCTTCAGTTTCGTTTGCTCGTGGCAGGTTGAGTGTCAGGCGCCTGGCATCGAGGGCCTGTGCAAATTCCTCATCCGAACCAATAGCATGGATGTCCTTGGCACTGTGGTTTAAATCCTGGCCTTGGTCTTCCGACGTCTTATCTGCTGATGCAGTGCGCTGCTGCTCATTCAGATGAGTCTTCACACATCCCATCTTTGTTCTGTGGATCTTCATGCCACGGGTGGTAGCGAAACGCTTTCCACAGACACATGGATATTCCATTTGGTCCATGTTCATAGTCCGTTTGGGATTTGCAGTCGTGATTGGTTGAGCACCGATGGATTCATCATTCTCTCCCCCTTTCGGTGAATCCTGGGAACATCTTTTCCTTTTGTACTTAGTACGACAATATTTAATGTAAGAAATCACAGTTTTCTGTGAATATTTGTGCAAAGAAAGAGACGTTGATGATGTGAAATCACTACTGTCATAAAACAAGTTTCTAAACAACCAGAAAAAGAGCAGCAGTTATTAGAAGGAAACATAACTTTATAAGAAACTGGTTCTGCTCTAAAAACATGGAAACAAAAATGGACAAAGTCCTAAAACAGGTGGATTTATTGAGAATTCTTCACATTCTTATGGAAACAGGTAGGACCTGTTGTGGTGACATCTTTAAATGAGGCTATAAAGAGGTGACGATGGTGACCATCAACAACATAAAGAGAGGGACTTAGTACTGGTATTCCCAAAGGTGATGAATCAAAAGAGTGCATTCACCATTGGCGCCTTATATCTCTCCTAAATGTAGCTTATGAAACAGGATCATCATGCATTTCCAACAGACATACGAAAGTTCTACCAACGTTGATTAGTGAAGATCAAACTGGTTTCATGGTTAATAGATATATTGGTGGCAGTATCAGACTAATATATAGCATGATCAACTACTTAAATGTGCCCACATTTCAAAGTGCATTATTGAGCATTGACTTTGAAAAAGCCCTAGATTCTTTAAGCTAGAATTTTATGTTTAAAGTGTTGAGACCGTATGGTTTCAGAGAGAGTTTCTCTAATTGGGCTGAAACGTTGTATAAAGACATGAAATTAACTGTTACTGTCAATAGTAGTATTACTCAATACTTTCCTAGAGAGAGAGGAGACCCAATTTCTCCATAGTTGTTTATTCTTGGTGCGAAAATTTCAGACAGGAGAAAAGAAGATTTTGACAAAAGGAAATAGTATTGGTAATAGCAAACGCATTTCTCAGTTTGATTCCAAATTCACCAAAAGGACTTCATTAACAAACTCCAGAAAATGTGTTTCCAGTTTGTCTGGAATGGAGAGCAAGATAGAACCAGTCACAAGATTTTTATTAAAACGATGAAACAAGGCGGTTTGAGCATACCTGATACAAGAATATATGTCTAACTGTGATGGTGTGGAGGGGTAAGGGATGTGCAGGTGAAGACAGGCAGATGGTGATAAGCGCAGGAGCCAAGGGACTGCAGCCAGCCAAGAAGACGCAGAGGACGAAGCAGTGTTTTTTCCCCTTCTATTTCTCTTGCATGCCAGTCGCTCAGGGAACACTGATCACTCTCAGACAACGCCTCTAAATATATAGGGACAAACTGGACCGCAAAGCCAGCAACACACTGCTGCAGTCAAAATACGTCTCACGAGACGGGAACCGACAGAAATATGTGCTATCTGTCGCAGCTTCAATGTTCACAGCCATCCGGCCCAGATGAACATCATACTCTTTAGTTTCTAGCTTACATGCCCGACTGACGACCCCACGCTGTGACCTTCACCACTGTGGAATGAAAGGTGGAGCGTGGGAACAACGCTCTCGGCATGTGCAGACAAGGAGTACTGTGTGATTCGAATCCCAGCCATGGCTCGTCCCAAGATGGGAAAAAAAGGGGCAGCAGAGGGACATCCGGAGTCATGAACCGGGTGTGGCCCAACCCCCCTAGAGTGTCAGGAGATAAGGGCCGAAACACTTGCTTGAAGGGGGCTTCTCTTCTGAGGACTCTCTGCTGCCACGCTCTCCACGAGTTTCTTTCTACTGATGCATGGGTAAACCATTGACTTCCGGGAATAGGCCGGAGGACGTCCGGGAAAGACCGGAGGACACTGGGAAAGACCAGAACCAAGGGCTCTGTGGGCTGGCTCCCCACTTTGCCTTAAACATATGGCTACTAAGATTAAAAGGAAAAGATGCTCCCAGGATTCACCGAAAGGGGGAGAGAATGATGAATCCATCGGTGCTCAACCAATCATGACTGCAAATCCCAAACGGACTATGAACATGGACCAAATGGAATATCCATGTGTCTGTGGAAAGCGTTTCGCTACCACCCGTGGCATGAAGATCCACAGAACAAAGATGGGATGTGTGAAGACTCATCTGAATGAGCAGCAGCGCACTGCATCAGCAGATAAGACGTCGGAAGACCAAGGCCAGGATTTAAACCACAGTGCCAAGGACATCCACGCTGTTGGTTCGGATGAGGAATTTGCACAGGCCCTCGATGCCAGGCGCCTGACACTCTACCTGCCACGAGCAAACGAAACTGAAGATTGGGAGAAACTGGATGCAAAAATCGTCCAAAGACTCGATGCACTGATAGGGAAAAGCACCCTGGAACACAAACTAGCCACATATGGGGACATTGTGTATGCCACATGTAGAGACGCCTATGGAGCAAAACTACCCAAAGAGAAAACACCTCCAAAGAAATCCAGACGCCAAGAAAAGATGGACAAGATCAGGGTCCAAAAGAAAAACCTCAAGATGCAAATGAAGACCGCACTGCCAGCTGAAAAACAAGGCTTGGAAAAACTGTGGAAAGACCGGAAAGAAAAACACAGCGCCCTCAGCAAAGCGGAATCTGCGAGGAAGAGGAAGAGCAAAAAGAAGAAGACACAAGAGCGCTTCTTCAGAGACCCCTTCCAGTTTGCCAGAACACTGTTTGAGCAGCCAAAATCTGGGACCCTAAGTGTGGACAAAGGAGTTCTTGAGCAGCATCTGAGGAAAACATACTCTGACCCACAGAGCAAAGCACCACTCGACATTCAAGGTCTGGTGTGGCCAACCAACCCTGAGGAACAGTTCAATGGCAAGCCTCCAACGTTGGCGGAAATCAAGAAGGTGGTCGACAAAGCCAGAGCCAAATCATCACCAGGGCCAAACGGAATACCTTACCAGCTTTACAAGAAATGTCCCAAGGTGCTGGAGTGGCTCCACAGGCTGCTGCGATCGGCTTGGAGAAACCAGAAGATCAGCGGCCAGTGGATGACGGCAGATGGTGTGTACATCCCCAAAGAGCAAAACTCAAGTGACATCAGCCAGTTCAGGCCAATATCACTACTGAACGTCGAAGGGAAAATCTTCTTCTCTGTCAAGGCAGCAAGGCTGACCAAGTACCTGATGGAAAACAAGTACTTGGATGTGTCAGTCCAGAAAGGTGGCATCCCAGGCGTGGCTGGCTGTGTAGAACACGCCACAATGATCTGGGACGCAATCCAAAAAGCAAAAACAAAAAAGAGAGACCTGGACGTAGTGTGGCTTGATCTGGCAAACGCATATGGATCTGTGCCCCATGAGATGATACAGTTGGCTCTTGAGATGTACCATGTGCCAAAGAACATCCGCGACATGCTCAAGAAGTACTTCAATGGCTTCTCAATGCGGTTCTCTACCAAGGAGTACACAACAGACTGGATCAACTTGGAAGTGGGTATTGCAATGGGCTGTGCAATTTCCCCAATACTGTTCGTGCTGGCAATGGAACTCATCTTGAAAGCAGCAACAAACAACGCGAGACAAACAGACCTTGGCGAGGGATACAAGATGCCTCCTCTCAAGGCCTTCAAGGATGACACTACAGTGATTTCATCCAGAGAAGACGAGACACGTCATGTGCTGGAGAGGCTGGACGACATAGTTGCCTCATCCAGAATGAAGTTCAAGCCAAAGAAATCACGGAGTCTCTCACTGAGGAAAGGAAAAGTGGCCGGATCTGTGGTCTTCAGTGTTGCCAACCAGGCCATTCCAACAGTCACAGAAGAACCAGTCAAGAGCCTTGGAAGATGGTATGATGATACGTTGAAAGACACACAAAGAGCAAAAGAAACCAAGCAGATGGCGGAGGAAGGCTTGGAGACCATTGACCAGTGTGGGCTCCCTGGCAAATACAAGGTCTGGTGTCTGCAGTTCATGCTGATACCAAAGCTCCTATGGCCTCTGATGATATACGACATCTGCACCAGCATAGTGGAGGCAATGGAAGCCAAAATCAACAAGTTCACAAGGAAATGGCTTGGTGTCCCACCCTGTCTGACTGACATAGCGCTGTACTGTCGCCAAGCAAAGCTGAAACTACCACTGAAATCCATCCTGGAGGAATACAAAGCAGGGAAGATCAGACTTCAAAGCATGCTGGAGGACTCAGGAGACAAGGTGGTAGAAGCAATCAAGCCCCAGCTGAAGACAGGCAGAAAATGGAAAGTTCAAGAGGCGATGGATTCTGCAAAAGAAAGTCTCAAGATCAGAGAAATAACAGGACACACACAAACCAACAGACAAGGACTGGGGGTGACCAAAACTGAATGGTGGTCAAAGGCCAAAGGAAAAGCCAAAAGAGACATGATGATTCAGGAGATGAGAAAAGAAGAAGACCAAAAAAGACTCCAAAAAGCAGTCCAGCAGAGCCAGCAAGGGCAATGGACAACGTGGGAGAATGCACTCCAAAGAAGTCTCACTTGGAATGACATTTGGCACATGGCCCCTCTCAGGATCAGCTTCATTCTCAGATCTGCATA
Organism: Conus canariensis; assembly: GCA_033310375.1. Lineage (NCBI taxonomy): Eukaryota > Metazoa > Mollusca > Gastropoda > Neogastropoda > Conidae > Conus > Conus canariensis. The sequence continues at coordinate 80,000,434 of CM065726.1, forward strand.
TGACCTTCTGCCCTCAAATGCAAACTTGGTGAAGTGGGGGAAAACAGACGATCCTGCATGCCCCCTCTGCCATGAAAAACAAACAGTGGAGCATGTCCTAAGCTCATGTAAAGTAGCCCTGGCTCAAGGAAGGTACACATGGAGGCACAACCAAGTGCTCAAAGAGATTGTACAAGCAGTCTGGGCTAGTACCAACACCACAAAAGGGAAAATCAGGACTCCAAAAGCACCCGCAACATTCTTCACGGCAGGAGGCAAGAAATCATGGCCAAGAACAACAGTGCCACTCGAAACATGCAGGCAGAATCTGCTGGACGGGGCAGATGACTGGGAGTGCACTGCAGACCTCCCAGAATGGAAGAGTCACCCAGAGATCATCAGAAAGAGTGGCATGAGACCAGACATAGTAGTCCACTCTAAGTCAACCAAGCAGCTGATCATGATCGAGCTCACGGTGCCATATGAGAACAGAATGGAGGCAGCTCAAATCTACAAGACTGAAAAGTATGCTGATCTGGCAAACAGCCTGAGGAGAGAAGGCTATCAGGTCAAAGTCCTCACTGCAGAAATTGGAGCTAGGGGGTTTGTAGGAACGTCTGCATACAGCCTCATGAAACAGCTCTCGGTTGCAGGGAGGGAAAAAACCAGAGCCCTGAAAGCAATGGCAGAAGCGGCAGAGAGGTGTTCAAGCTGGATCTGGTCAAGGAGGAACAAAAGTGAACTTCATAAGGCTTAATTTCCCTTCAAATATCAGGTGTCCCTGTGGCTCAATGGTTAGAGTGCGAGTCATTAAGTGGAAAAGGAGCATGTCCAGAGGGTCATGGGTTCGAATCCCAGCCATGGCTCGTCCCAAGATGGGAAAAAAAGGGGCAGCAGAGGGACATCCGGAGTCATGAACCGGGTGTGGCCCAACCCCCCTAGAGTGTCAGGAGATAAGGGCCGAAACACTTGCTTGAAGGGGGCTTCTCTTCTGAGGACTCTCTGCTGCCACGCTCTCCACGAGTTTCTTTCTACTATTGTGCTGATGTTTTCTCTTGCTTTTCATGCTGTATTACGCTTACACAGCCCATAACTGGACATAATGTACTCTGTGTGTGATTTGTGTGTTGTGCTTCTTCTTTGTGCTGTTTGATATAACTTATGTACTTCGCGCGTTTGTGTGCATAATTCAGTTGGGTTTTTTTCGTGGCTGTTGTGCCTTCTCATCAGTTGGCCGGACAGTGGTGTCAGTGAAGTGTCAGGTGGCTCTGTATAGCCTTGTACTGTGCTGTGTGTGTGTGTGTGTGTGTGTGTGTGTGTGTGTGTGTGTGTGTTTGTGTGTGTGTGTGTGTGCTCTCTCTCTCTCTCTCTCTCTCTCTCTCTCTCTCTCTCTCTCTCTCTCTCTCCCCAAAGTTCAAACTGATGTTACTAAATTGTGTGACCCAGTAGTGAGTAGGCTCACCATGAAGATGAATATGCGACAACATTTTGCATTGGTATGTGTGTGTGTATATGTGACATCACTTTCAAATGATTTGAACTGAGGAAAGTACAAGGTCAGGTAGGAGGCATTTCATTGTTTATAACTGTCATCTGCATGTGTGGCATGCTAAAATCTTGCTTTACTAAAAGCATGGTGTGGCTGTGATAGAATCAGTATTGGCATGCTTCACAAGCACGAAGAGCAACAGATAAACAAGCAAAACACGCCTAGGCCATGGTAGAGAAAGCGCCGCCATGTTCCCAGTGAAGCTGACCAGTGCCAACAGTGACTGTTGTTGAAGCGCTCTACCAGCTGTCAGATAGGAGTATTGCGAATAATTTTCTGTCATCCGTAAAGGAAAGATATGCATGTCCAGTATGTCTGAGTTTGAGCATGATTGAAAGGGGAACGCATGCTCTCCACTGAGTTGCACTTCCATTTCATTTTGTGAGTGTTCGTTAGTCTGTTTGTTTCAATCGTTTTTTGTTTTTTTTTGTTGGCAAATCTTTGTGCTGCTTGCCAGCAATGCGTATGAAAGAAGACCCATTCATTTTTGGTATTGTTCTGTCAGTCAAAGACCCCACAATCCAGTGACATCAATCGACCACAGTTCGCTGTATTCTGGCACAAAGTGTTAATGAAGAAACACAGCATCCTATTTCCAACATGCTATCAGCCAGACAGCTAGTATCACATGACGCGCAGGGAGGAAAGCTTGTGGGAGGTTCGTGCGAGGAAGCTGGCAGCTGTAGGCTACAGTGCGCTGTTTAATCAAACTGCAGCTGTCTCCATCCCTTTCTTCTCGCCTTTCCTCTGTGACTGGTAGGTGGTCAGAGGTTATTGCCCTTCTCTTCTACTAAACATTCCTCTGCGGACTAGTGTATGTGCAAGTTTTATAAAGGTGTTTGTCACAGAAAATCTCTCTTCACCGGAAAGGTACATTCAAACACTAAGTAAACGAACAGACTGTCTGAGTGTATGATAAAACCTCAGGAGTTACTGGGACAAGTTGTTGGGCGATAACTGTCTGAATGCATGATAAAACCTCGGGAGTTACTGGGACAAGTTGTTGTGCGATAACTGTCTGAGTGTATGATGAAACCTCAGGAGTCACCGGGACAAGTTGTTGGGCGATAACTGTCTGAGTGTATGATGAAACCTCAGGAGTTACTGGGACAAGTTGTTGGGCAATAACTGTCTGAGTGTATGATAAAACCGCAGGAGTTACTGGGACAAGTTGTTGGGCAATAACTGTCTGAGTGTATGATAAAACCTTGGGTGTCACTGAGACAAGTTGGGCAATAACTGAGTGTATGATAAATCCTCAGGAGTTACTGGGACAAGTTGTTGGGCAATAACTGTCTGAATGCATGATAAAACCTCGGGAGTTACTGGGACAAGTTGTTGTGCGATAACTGTCTGAGTGTATGATGAAACCTCAGGAGTCACCGGGACAAGTTGTTGGGCGATAACTGTCTGAGTGTATGATGAAACCTCAGGAGTCACCGGGACAAGTTGTTGGGCGATAACCGTCTGAGTGTATGATGAAACCTCAGGAGTCACCGGGACAAGTTGTTGGGCGATAACTGTCTGAGTGTATGATAAAACCTCAGGAGTCACTGGGACAAGTTGTTGGGCGATAACTGTCTGAGTGTATGATAAAACCTCGGAGTCACTGGGACAAGTTGTTGGGCGATAACTGTCTGAGTGTATGATAAAACTTGGGCGTCACTGAGACAAGTTGTTGGGTGATAACTGTCTGAGTGTATGATAAAACTTGGGCGTCACTGAGACAAGTTGTTGGGCGATAACTGTCTGAGTGTATGATAAAACTTGGGCGTCACTGAGACAAGTTGTTGGGCAATAACTTGGCAGCCAGTGTGAACGACACAAGAAGACTGGACAGGCTGAGGGTCACAGAAAGGCAAAGAACAGTTTCTTGGGCTGTTCAAGCCAGAACTATTTCTCCAGCTACAAGCAAAGCTATAAGATGGTACAGCCAATCACCACTTTCAACTGGGTGACAGGGACCATTAGAATCACATCCAGAGATCAAGAGGTGAGCAGCAATTGACTGTTTCTAACCTCCAACCTTGATGCATCAGACACTACAAAAAAGAACAACCAACAACTTGAAGCTGGTTAATTAAAATGTTTTCAAGAGGTGTTAAGACACTGACAGTGACCTTGACATTCTTCAAATGGTCTCAGCAGTGAATAACAAATTGAACAAGGATGTTCATGATTCATCCTCTTTCAGTGAGACAGACAATCATTACTGGTGGTGACAGTGATGTTTTTGAAGCTCAGGTCTTAGTTAAAAAGGTCATCTCCAACTGTGATCACAAC
>CM065726.1:80006744-80021744 GCA_033310375.1 Conus canariensis
AAGAAAGTGACTTTTGTTTTGTTTTCATTATTTAACTTACAAGTGACAGCAGCTGTGGCAAGCAGTACTGAGACACACACTTAACAATGAGAAACGGTTTGCTCATATGAAAGCGGCGAATCCGTATACTTTCGATGTGGGGCTTGGTCGTTGTTTGTACAGCTGTGTTCTTTCTCCATGTGAGACTTTTGCAGACATTTCTTACAAACGTTTGCTGTTTAAAAACAAACAAGAACAAGAGAAAAAAAAACAAATACGTCTGTGACGTCAACGTAAATTGTGACGTCAACGTAAATTGTGACGTCAACGGAAATTGTGACGTCAACGGGAAATTACATAAGAACATGACGTAAAAAGAAAGAAAAAACGGTGAGGCCCCTGAGACAGGCCTGTAACTGATCACCACCAAGTGTGGAGGTACAGCCCATGTCCCAGTCGCTGTCTCCGTCAAGATGATGTGGAGAAGCTGACCACCAGGTCAGTAGTGCAATTATGTAATAAAGGGCCTCAGGATTCTCCGTTAAGATGATGTGGAGAGGCTGAGCACCAGGTCAGTAGTGCAATTATGTAATAAAGGGCCTCAGGATTCTCCGTTAAGATGATGTGGAGAGGCTGAGCACCAGGTCAGTAGTGCAGTTATGTAATAAAGATCCTCATGATTCTCTGTCAAGATGACGTGGAGAGGCTGACCACCAGGTCAGTAGTGGAATTGTGTAGCAAAGGGCTCTGCTTGCCGTGATCTTCTGTGGGGGTATACCCTCTGGGACTTCGAACTGTACTCGTGATCTTCTGTGTGGGTGCACCCTGTGGGACTTCGAACTGTACTCGTGATCTTCTGTGTGGGTGTAACCTGTGGGACGTCGAACTGTACTCGTGATCTTCTGTATGGGTGTACCCTGTGGGACTTCGAACTGTACTCTTGATCTTCTGTTGGGGTGTACCCTGTGGGACTTTGAACTGTGCTCTTGAGCGGCTCTGGTTGCTGTGTGAAGACTATGAACTGGACTCGTTGCAGCCACTTGTATCTGTCGCACGTGCACACACTGTTCGTTTACTCCTTGGGGACTGATACGTATCTGAATCGTGCCAAGCGATGGTGTACTGCCTAAATTACAAGCTACAAAGCTACCGAAGACATTGTGCACAAATATACAACTGTGTGCACTCGACAGTTTCACACAGTGTACTGGGTGTAAGTCTTTCACTAGCAGTGGAGCTGTACATCATGATGGTACAGACCCTGCAGAAATTTCCGTAGTGTGTGGTGAGCCCACTTTGCGTTTGTTTGGAGTTTGTGATTTGTATTTGTCTCGATCTCCCGGTCTCTGTCTCTGTCTATGCCTCTCTCTCTCTCTCTCTCTCTCTCTCCTCTCTCTCTCTCTCTCTCTCTCTCTCTCTCTCATGCTCTTTTTTCTTCATCTGTCTGTCTGTCTGTCCACCTGCGTCTGTATGTTTGTCTGTCACTCTGTCTGTCTGTCTGTCCGTCTGCGTGCCTTTCCACATGCTTGCCTGCCTGCCAGCCTGTCTGTCTATCTGTCGGTCTCTCTGCTTATCTGTTTGTTTCTCTGTCTGTCTGTCTGTCTGTCTGTCTCTCTCTCTCTCTCTCTCTCTCTCTGACTGTGTCTGAATCTATGTGTCTGCCTATCATTATCCCTTGTATACCCTCATCGACTCCTCCCCCCCTCTCTCTCTCTCTCTCTCTCTCTCTCTCTCTCTCACACACACACACACACACACGAACGTGTGCACACACACACACACACACACACACACACACACACACACACACACACACACACACACACACATATTCCTGCCTTCTCTGCTCTCAATCATCATTTTCTTCCTCTGTTCGGCCATCTCCCGTCTCTCCTTCTTTGTCTGTCTCCTCTTTATAGTTCTATGTCCGTCTATCTGTCAGTGTGTTTGTCTGTCTGCCTGTCTGTCTACGTTTGTCTCTGTCTCTGTCTGTCTGTCTGTCTATCTGTCTGTCTGACTGTCTTTCACTCTCTCTATCTCTGCATTTCACTGTGTACATATGTCTTCCCATCCTTTCTATCTTTCTCTTTGTTTCTTCTTTCTCCCCTTTCTCCTCTCTCTCTCTCTCTCTCTCTCTCTCTCTCTCTCTCTCTCTCTCTCTCTCTCTCTCTCTCTCTCTCTCTACCTCTTCCTCTTTCTTTTCCGCTCCCTTTTCCTTTCTTTTTATACATCCGCTCATCTACTTGTATCCTTTTGGTTCCCTCTCTACTCTCTCTCCTCTCTCTCTCTCTCTCTCTCTCTCTCTCTCTCTCTTCTCTCTATCTCTCTCACACACACACACACACACACACACACACACACACACACACACACACACACACACACAAGACCCACACCTTCCCGTCCTACTTCTCAAACGTATGTGCACACACACACACACACACACACACACACACACACACACACACACACACACAATACACACGCACACACACCACCACCACCACCACTACCATCATCATCATTACCACACACACACACACACACACACACACACACACACACACACACACAACCCCGTCCTTCCACACACACACACACACACACACACACACACAACCAAGACACACACACACACACACACACAACCAAGACACACACACACACACACACACACACACACACACACACACACACACACACACATACACACAACCAAGACACACACATCCCCTCTTCTCACACGTATGCGTGCACGTACACATATACACTCACAGACAAATAAAACCAAATCTCTCTCTCTCTCTCTCTCTCTCTCTCTCTCTCTCTCTCTCTCTCTCTCTCTCAAACGGAATTTTTCTATTTGTATAAAGTTTCCAGTGACGCACAGATTTGATACCAGAACCTGAAATACTTTGTTGAGTTGTATGGCAACTGATCGGATCTATGGAAAAATCATCAGCATGCCGGTATTTGGTATTTGTTTTGACTTCGCTTACTTTATTTTGTTCATTAGCATCTGTGAATTCACCCCCATGCGAATGGGGCTATGGGCTTTATTGAACAAAATTCCGTTTCCGTTTCCGTTTCCGTTTCCGCTTCTCTTTCTCTTAAATGAATCTGAACCAGCTCGTTGGCTGTCAAGCAACGGAAACAGCTGTCGTAAAATTAAAGCTGGTGAAACATTCCGGTCTATCAAAAGATATGGTTCAGTATCCAGAGACTGTTTGTACTATATATATATATATATATATATATATATATATATATATATAAAGATATATATATAAAGATATATATATATAAAGAGAGAGAGAGAGAGAGAGAGAGAGAGAGAGAGAGAGAGATTTTACCACACTCTGTGCATGTATTTTGAGGGAGAAGTGAACAAACTGAGCTTGCTCAGGTCTATGACTGGATGCCACTTTCTGTTTTTCTTGGGAACTTGAAAAAAATGGAGGAAAATCGTGGAGAACATGGCAGCGGAACCTCCACTGAATTAGCGTCTGTACCTCTTCTAGTAAGACCTTGGCCTTGGATGGATTGGAAGGAACTTTTGTCCAGATGGGAATGGAGGATGACGGAGGGGGAGAAGAAAAGGAAATCTTCAGGTCGACTCTTCCCACTGTCAAGACCCACTCGTCTAAAACGAGCTGTTCCCACTGCAGGTAAAATGCCTTTAGACGGCAGAAGAGAGGATAGTTGATGTCGGCGACCCTGTCCCCGGCCATGCATGCGCTTTTCGGAGGACCTTGATTGGAGGGGATGAAAGGAAATGCTTCTGTTGGAAGTGGAAGACTGGTGCCCCTGAAAGGAAGGGCGACAAGAATTGGAAGCAGAGGAGCGTAGAGGGAGGTAACCAGCTTGGTGGATCTCTAAACACTTTGGAGATGCGGGCCAAAAAAATCTCTAAAGGGTAGGGGGCTTTGAATGGGCGCCTGACGCAAGGCTGCCTTGACGTCATTGTTCTGATGCAAGATGCTGAGCAAGCTGTCTCTATCAGCCATGGAAAGGTGGCCGGAAATAGAGAGGGAGGGAAAAAAGGGCTGCTGATGAAAGAGAAGCCGGACCCTCTGCTAAGAAGAGAATCTGATGCAGATCCTCCTGTGAGATGGTGCCCTTCTTGAGGATCGAGAGATGGTGCCCTTGAGGATCGCGAGATGGTGCCCTTCTTGAGGATCGAGAGATGGTGCCCTTGAGGATCGAGAGATGGTGCCCTTGAGGATAGAGAGATTGTGCCCTTGAGGATCGAGAGATGGTGCCCTTGAGGATCGAGAGATGGTGCCCTTGAGGATCGAGAGATGGTGCCCTTCTTGGGGATCGAGAGATGATGCCCTTCTTGAGGATCAAGAGATGGTGCCCTTCTTGGGGATCAAGAGATGGTGCCCTTCTTGATGATCGAGAGATGGTGCCCTTCTTGAGGATCGCGAGATGGTGCCCTTCTTAGGGATCGAGAGATGGTGCTCTTCTTGAGGATTGAGACATGGTGCTCTTCTTGAGGATCGAGAGATGGTGCCCTTGAGGATCGAGACATGGTGCCCTTCTTGAGGATCGAGAGATGGTGCCCTTCTTGAGGATCGAGAGATGGTGCCCTTCTTGAGGATCGAGAGATGGTGCTCTTCTTCAGGATCGAGAGATGGTACCGTTCTTGAGGATCGAGAGATGGTGCCCTTCTTGAGGATCGAGAGATGGTGCCCTTCTTGAGGATCGAGAGACTGTGTCCTTCTTGTGGATCGAGAGATGGCGCCTTTCTTGAGGATCGAGAGATTGTGCTCTTCTTGAGAATCGAGAGATGGTGCCCTTCTTGAGGATCGAGAGATGGTGCCCTTCTTGAGGATCGAGAGATGGTGCCCTTGAGGATCGAAAGAAGGGGGAGCGAGGACAGCTCCAGGAAGGATGCAGCCACAAGAGAATCAGTAGAACGGACGATTTTCCGAAAGGAGGACCTTGGAATTTTCAAGAGAGGTGGCGACGGGAGAGGAAGGTAACACGCGTCTGGACCAGCACTCTCCGACTGAAATTTTGGAAATGTTTTTCTGATAACTGGAATGTGTTCTTTGACTGAAGGAACACCTTGAGACGCCAAACAGGAGTCCACGAGAGACGTTCAGGAGCTGGCAATACTGTCCAACTTACTTGGACAGTCGACAAGAGACGCTCTGGAGCTGGCGATACTGTCGCACGTTCTTGGACAGTCGAGGAGAGACGTTCATGAGCTGGCGATACTGTCCCACTTTCTTGGACAGTCTAGGAACGGATTCCGTATCTTCAGAGCCAGTTTCCTCAAGAAAGGAAGAACGAAATCTAGATTTCTGAGAAGTGGGAACAGAAGTATCAAAACAGCACTCTGGCAGAGTATTCGAAATAACTGACCACGCGTTACCAGACGCGGACCACGTGAGAGAAAACTCCAAAGTAGAAAATACATCTTCGTCATCGAAACAATCACCCATTTCACCATCAGAAAGAACATTCTCCTCTCACTCGACCGACTCCCGTTCACGCGCATGCATACCACTGCTACCTTCAAGCTATTCCAAGGATAACCTGTCCTCCTTGATCAAGTTACCCGGGGATCGCCAGATGCACCGGCAACCCCCCTTGAAGCAATGCCTGTCAGGTTGTGCTCCAAGCTGGTGCCACTCACATAGGTGCTCGTTCTCTGAGACCTGCATGGTAGATATGAAAACAGCCGCTCTTCCACAGTTGCTTGCCCGGGAGTAGGGGAAGAAGAGCGAGCTGAGGGGAGATGCTGGCCTGCGTCTGCCACTCCCAGGGCCATGACTGAAGCAGCGGAGCAAGGAGTGTCAGCTGGCACTCTGGCCTAAACTGGCTGACTGTCACTCTGGAGCTCCAGGACGTCACCCAAAAAGAAAGAATCATGTGGAGAGCGGGAAGTCCGTGCCACCCGACCTACAGGAATGTGTGAGAGTGCTCTCCCTTGAGCAAAACGTGCTTACTTTACTCCCCAAACAAATCAGTTTTCTCCTTTTTCTCGTCGTGAACACGTCACCACTGCTCTGGAGCCATTTTGTGCTTATTCCGCATTTTCCCTCATTAAAAAAGATTCGTTCGTTCGTTCGTTCGTTCTGGAGTGCAAAAACCGCGCACCGTGTGAAGACGACCAGGACTCGCATTAACTGCATGGAGAGAAAGGGGAGCAGCCAGTGCAAATGACACAGGTCCCATGTTGGTCTGATGGCGAAACCGTTCGCCGGCAGATTCTGATGACTGGTGGAGAGGGAACGCCCATCTTGTCAAGTTTCTCCAAAGAGCCTTGCGGAGACTCAAGCGACGACGCGAGACGAAGTAGCTCTTTCGAATTTTCCCACCGAGAAGGTGTCGACTGGTCGATGGAAATATAGGCCAACAGAGGAGGGCGTTAACGCTGGTCCATGATCGAGTTTTGGATGTGTTCACGACGAGAAAAAGGAGAAAACTGTTTTGTTTGGGGAGTAAAGTAAGCACGTTTTGCTCAAGGGAGAGCACTCTCACACATTCCTGTAGGTCGAGTGGCACGGACTTCCCGCTCTCCACATGATTCTTTCTTTTTGGGTGACGTCCTGAAGCTCCACGTTGTAGGAGATAAGACATTGGTTTGGACAGGAAAGTATGAGGAAAGCCGTTTTTACAACAGCAACTGTTCAGACTGACGGAAACGCCTTCTACTCTACCCACTCACTGAACAATACAAAGCTAGCATAGCTTGCACTGGACCATATATCCAGACCACACTTTCTCACACCCTATCCAGCCTCCATAATTCCACTCTCAACACTACCACTATAAGGATTTTTTTTTCCAGTCCAGCCGCAAATCTCATGTTGGTACCTATCAAAACACTCAGTTCATCCCTGGAATCTCTTACCCGTCTTCTCGTACATTTCAAACACCAGATTCAACGTCCATATTCAAAATTCACACACACACACACACACACACACACACACACACACACACACACACACACACACACACTCACATACACACACACGCACACACGCGCGTGTGCGCGCGCGCACACACGCACACACACACTAAATCTTGGGTCATGTTTGGAAAGGGTGTTTTATTATGCTATTTTTTTTTTTTTCAAATTCAGTTTTAACTTTGTTTCTTTCATTCGTTACTTCCCTGCAAAGACAGACGACAACAAATCATCTCACTGCATGCAGTCATTCATTTTTCTATTCATTGATTATTTTTGTTTTTGTTGATTTTATATGTACTCCTCATCATTGACTTATCATCACTGTCATTGTTGTTGTTGTGATTTGCTGGCTGTTTAATTAAGATAAGTGAACTTACACGCACATACGTGCAAGCACGTGTGAATATGCGCACATGCACTCACAGACGCACAGAGAGAGAGAGGGAGAGAGAGAGAGAGAGAGAGAGAGAGAGAGAGAGAGAGAGAGAGAGCTTGTTTCAGTCGTATTGAGCTATCATACGAAGCAGTTTATACAAAGCCCACTTACCGACTGCACTCACACCCATAGCTCACTCCCCTCTGTCATCTTTCGCTCCAATCTACATCCACACCATCTGTGCCGAGAATAAAGGTTTCCACTGCAAACAAACTCACCCTGACTAGGTAGCTACGTACATGGGTGACTCACTGCACCGTGGATGCTTGTACAACACAGAACACGTTTCAGGGAGGCCATTTAAAAACGTGGTGGAACGCTGGTAGCACAGAAACACACACACACACACACACACACACACACACACACACACACACACACACACACACACACGTGCACACACACACACTCACGTGCACACACACACACACACACACACACACACACACACACACGTGTGTCTTTGCTATGTGTGTGTGTGACGGACCATTTTTGTCCAGTCCCAAATTGTTGGAGACAGTTCTGAAATGGCGTAAGTTTACCTGTTCACCTGTTTACCTGACAGCTGTTCATCCGCGTTTTGTTGTTAATCGGGTGAGCGAAGATTTCCTTTCAGTCTCTGTTGATTTGCTGGCCTGGAAACATCCCCACGGTGCCAGAGAGACTCGCAGCTAAGTTTTGGTGGTAATCAGGTAAGTGAGACTAGTTAAAAAAAAAAAAGTTAGGATTAGTACCAACGGAGTTGGTTTTTCCACAGGTGGTCGTGAGATTTCCAGTTCTTTGTGAAGGCCTAACACATTAAATTGTTCCCTTGATTGATCTTGTGATTGACAAGACTTGACGAGACATAGGGTGACTGTAGGAAGTTGTGGTTAGTGAATGTGTGAGTCTAGAGATGGATGAGAAGAATGGAGTGAGTGGTCAGAAGAGAAAGTATGCATATCTATATATGATCAGGGAAAAGTGATCAAATCAAACCAATGTATTATTGGGAAAATAAACGTTGTTTATCTGTTCCCTGAAGTATTATAATGGTGTGACTGTTGGTGAGTTCTGGAAGTGAGGAATGAAAATTATTGTGTATAAATTATTGGAAAATGTATTCTGATCCCTGCTGTAGAACCATTCTTTTCTTGATAACAAGGGACAAATGGAAATCGTTCCTTTATCTGTAATAACTGTATTCTTGATACTTTTAAAAGAGTTACGTGAGGAAATCATTGTTGTATTCTTCAATGTAATCACTCATGAATGTTTCTCTCGTAAAACACACATTGAAACGTAGTAGACTATATTATGGATATTTCCCCCCAATGCCTGTGAAATGTATTATGTGGTGGAGAGTGACTGTTAGTAAGAAGACAAGGATGATAAATATGTAGGTAGTAGGCTAGGTAACCAATGTAGTTACACAGTTCCCCAGGTGTCGGTGAGGCCCTGAGTCCGATCTGGCTGGAACTGGTTACCACCAGGTGTGGGGATGCAGCCTGTGGCTGGCTCCATCACGACGATGTGGAGAGGCTGACCGCCAGGTCGGTACTCTGACGTGATTTTCTTTTGTGCGGGTGTGCCCTGTGGGACACCACTTCGACCTGTGTTCTTGAGCGGCTCTGCTTGCCGTGGGTACCGTGGTTGGTGTTACAGATGGTGACTTGGGCTCGGTGCAGCCAAGTGTGTGGACTGTGTCTGTTGGGACACCACTGACAGTGTCAACGTGGTCTGTGCCAGAAAAAAAATATTTACTGTGACAGGTTTTGTGAATGTTGTGTCGCTGAGAGCGACAGTTAAGTCTCCCTGTGCTTATTACATACGTTAGATGATGTGAATTGTTGATCTGCACGCTGTGTAGAGGCGTGCATTGTTTTATGTCTGCTGATTTATATCAGTGATTTATGGTGATACGTGTTTGTAATGTCCTGATGGTTCAGGCAGCATATAAAAGAAAGAAAACTTAGTTTGCATGTTGCCTGGCCGTTCATGTTCGTGTGGTGTGGGTGTGTGTAGGGAATGATCGATACATACATCGAAACTTTGAAAGCGAGAGTCAGACAGTATTACACACACTACCACACCATCCCTAACAATGTGCATACACACACACACACACACACACACACACACACACACACACACTACAGTCATATTACATGGAATATGACCCAAAATCAGGTTGACGATTTGTTCAACGCTCTGTTGTTTTAATGCCAGTCCAGTGGTGCCCTAAATCCTTTCCAAGTTATCTATCCCCTTGTTAGGCGTTCTAAAAAAAATGTCATATTTGATGCACAGATTTTGTTTCGATGCGTTTTAAACAAGATTATCTCAAAAAATACATTGCACGTGTGGCAAACAACTTGCCACAGATCACTAACTGGCACATGTAAACAGCGAACGTACCTCCTCACCTCTACTCCTTCTTTCCCCTTTCTTCCCACACATCTGTGAGACATACCATCATCAAGACTGCATCACCACCTCCCGCCATCACCGCTATTGTCATTGGGCCCCCTACTCTCTCTCTCTCTCTCTCTCTCTCTCTCCTTGCACATCTCCGCCAAAGTGGGCAACATGTGTGTGCGTGTGTGTGTGTGTGTGTGTGTGTTAGTGTAGAAGTGGGCGTGGTATGACCCTGCGCGAGCAGCCAATGTTTGGGACAGCGTCAATGTTCGTGAGCAAACTGCTGAAGTGTTGCGTTGTGATTCGACGATTTCATTGCTTATTTGCTGGAAGCTGCATTGCCACGTTGGGATTGGTTAGTGCTGTTGGGCATGCGCGGTCCTGCTGAAGGTATAAATATTCAGAGGAAAAGCGTCATCATCACTGCACGTCTGACAGCCACCTTAGTCTACACACCGAGTTTTCTTCACCGCACAAGATCGCAAGTCGACAGCCAGCTTCCTCCAACACTGTCAATTGACAGCAGTTTTCCTCCCGACATCTGTCAATTGGACAGCCAGGCTTTTCCTCCCGACATCTGTCAATTGGACAGCCAGGCTTTTCCTCCCGACATCTGTCAATTGGACAGCCAGGCGTTTCCTCCCGACATCTGTCAAGTGGACAGCCAGGCTTTCCTCCCGACATCTGTCAAGTGGACAACCAGGCTTTTCCTGCGACACACCAGGCAACCAGTCTGTTGTGCCCTCCACTGCACAGCTGTCTTGGTAGAGCACCAACAGCTGCTTCAGTCCCATGACTGTCTCAGCACTGTGGTTCTTGCCTGATTTCAACCATCACTGCGTATCAAGATTTTCTTCAGTAGTCTACTCATTTGCTGTGTTAAACACATGTTATCAAGGCACAGTGATAAAATAGACACCATTTCCTGTGTGTAGACATGATGCTATTCTAAGGCACAGTGATACAATGACAGCCATTTCCCGTGTGTAGACATGATGCTATTCTAAGGCACAGTGATACAATGACAGCCATTTCCCGTGTGTAGACATGATGCTATTCTAAGGCACAGTGATACAATGACAGCCATTTCCCGTGTGTAGACATGATGTTATTCTAAGGCACAGTGATACATGGTGTGTAGACAGATGTTATTCTAAGGCACAGTGTTACAATGACAGCCATTTCCTGTGTGTAGACATGATGTTATTCTAAGGCACAGTGATCCTGTGTGTAGACAGGATGTTACTCTAAGGCACAGTGTTACAATGACAGCCATTTCCTGTGTGTAGACATGATTTCATTCTAAGGCACAGTGACATAATGACAGTGATAAATGTCACATAGTCCCTAACACCCCCCCCCCCCCCCCCCAAAGTTATTTTCACTCCTTCAGTGGAAGTAGTGGAATCATGTTTAGAAAGTAACAATGTATGTATGTTTAACCATTCACCTTTTTTATAACCATTTTACGTGCACGTAATATTGTGAACTACTTCTAATTTATACTGTTGGGATTGTATCATGCACGCGTGGATGGTAAGAGGGTTCTGTCTTCATTTCTATAGTTTTTTTATTCCATCATAATCCATACCCCCTCAAGGCTGTACATGTTTATTCAGGAGCAAAAACAAGTTCAATAGCCCATGACGAAATGTGAACATTTTTCTCTTTGTTATTTACTGTTAAAACTGGCGTGGATAGGATGTCTGTATAGAACTGGAAAAACGTGGAACCAGACCTTTGAGAATCCCCCCCCCCCCCCCTTTTTTTTTTTTCTTCTTTTACTGTACACTTACTAGAAGTGCTTTTGTATGGAGATGATAGGGCGTGAGTAGGCATGAATCAGAATTGACTGGCTCAGTAAGGGTCTGGGTGTTCAGGACTAGACTGTCAACTGCTGAAATGAAGAGGGCTGCTAGAAGCACGTTTAAGGATAAGAAAATCATCCACTTTAAGACATGGTGAATATCCCCTATCCCTCCCCTACCTGTCAACTGATGGTGCTTAGTCTCTGAAAGCTGTTGTCAGAAAGGCGGGAGTGGACCTAATATGAACGTCCTTCAGTTTGTTGCAATTCCCAGCATCATTGTAAAACATGCTATGTAGCACAGGTAGATGGTGTGTAATGTTTTACTTACAGAGCAGCAGCAGGCTCAAAAGTACATGGCCTGTGCTTGACCCATCCATCCTTTTGTACATCCCTAATGACTGACCTGTGCTTCCTTCATTGTCTCGTGGAGAGGGGTGTATGACTTTCTAGTGCATATCTGCAAGGTTAAGGAAGTGAAGATTTGTGTTAGCTTTCAAAGGAGAGCGTACTGAGTCTCAAAACCAGAGGAGAACACACAATCCCTTTGGCCCCCCTGCAGTGAGGAGAAAGAAGCGAAACCAAAGAGGCAATGAAAAAAAAAAAGAAAAAAAAGATGATGGTGTGTAAAGGAAGCTAATAAACAGTGTTTTAACAGTCCCCTACACCAATATCTACACATAAGTTTCCATTTGTAGAACCTAATTTACAGATGTAGTCCCTTAGCCTTTAATGAAGCAAGGGCCACATCTCTCTAGGGTGTCCAAAAAAATGACAAGCTCATGCTTACACTTTTCTGCGAACGAATCCCCCCCCCCCCCCCCCCCCCCCCCGACACACACATATTACAACGTACAATTTCCTGGAAGCAGAATTGTTCACAACTTTCAGGTCACAAATCTCGGCTCATAATGTCCTGCACACAGGTACTTACTCGCAATTTCCCCTCACAAATACACACACACACACACACACACACACACACACACACACACACACATTTAAGCAAATTCCCACATGCACAAATTCCCAAACACAAATCCTGGCTCAATTCCCGGCGCTTGAATCCCTGCTCATAATTTCCCATGAAGAAACCTTACTCACAATTTTGTTGCTCACGACTCGCTGTTCAAACATTCCCTGCCCACAAATCTGTATTCGCTATTCCCGCACAAATCCCTGTTTCCAATTTCCAGCATAATCCCCACCCCCACCCCCCACCCCCACTCCCTCACATTTGGCCACGTGAAAATGACAATATTCATGTCTGTCACGGAAGGGAAAGTGAGACGTGTATGTGGAAATATATGTAGTCTGTCTCCTTGTGTGTTCAGAAGGCGTGTATGTTGTTTGTATAACTAATAACTGCACTCCCTCTCACTCGCACCTTTCGACAACAGACCAGTCAGGTATGGAGGAGTTCACACATTTAGTGCACCATGAGGATGAGGGGGAAAAGGACTTTCATTATCATACTATGTTATAACCGTTTCTACTGCACTAGGGATGTCACATCAACTATGGGTGAACAAATAAATCAATCTCCCTCAGGTGACACTAGGCAGATTCCATCCGCCTGCTGGTTCAAAAAGAATACATAAACACTTTTCAGCAGATGACTGTCCCATACACAAAATGTAGAAGACAGTTATAATATATATTCCTGCTGTCAAAGACACAAATATACTGTCAATCTTATATATTCCTGCTGTCAAAGACACAAATATACTGTCAATCTTTCAGGTATATTAGCTATTACTAATTAGACTAATAGGCCTCTCTCAATGGGAGAACATCAGCAGATTCCACAACTCCCACAGGCTTTTACACAACACATCAAAAATCCTGATACTTCACGCAACAGAAATACATCAATTTTCCCAAAACATGTCATCATACAGTACAAGCGAGCTCCAGACTTATCCTGAAAAATAATGATAATTTTCCTGAAACATAAAATAGTCATACAGGACAAATATAAGTTGCTGACACAAAAGCAACTTGTGAAGCAATATTTGACCAGTTCTGGAAAAGTGCTGTCAGGGAAAAAAAACCTGTGCACAAATACTTTAAAGAAATATACACTACTCAAAACAATTGAAGTACCACTTAGGAAAACTGCTGTCATTCGAAAGAAAACAAAGCTGAACATAATTTAATGATTGAATATTTTATTTTTATTATTCCTCAATCCATTCAAATTTATTCAAACACCGTGACAAAAAATTATCTTTGTTTTACACTTGATTAAAGAGGCATACCCCCAAAATGAAAAGTAACAAGAGTCTATAGTAGATGTCATGATGTTAATAACGGGTATGACCACCGTTCGCGTTCAAACAAGCGTCACATCGACGTCTCATGGAGTGCACCAGGCGGCGGAGAGTGTCCTGGGGGATCGCCTGCCACTCCTGCTCCAGCAACTGAAACAGCTGGTCCACGGTGTCTGCTGGAGGGTTGTGGGCCCGCACTCGCCTCCCCAGCACGTCCCACAGATGCTCTATGGGGTTCAAATCTGGTGACCTGGCAGGCCAGTCCATTCTTGTCACCTGCTGCCCTTGTAGGAACTGATTCACGATGGCGGCGCGGTGGCACGGCGCGTTGTCGTCCTGGAACTGGGCGCCCTGGCCAACTGCCCTCAGGGCGGGCATCACAAGGGGGCGGATGATGGTGTCGCGGTAGGTGGCACCGGTCAGGCGGCCTTCAACACGGTGTAGGGGGGTCCTGTGACGTAGGCTGAACCCACCCCACACCATCACGGACCCACCTCCATAGCGGTCATGCTCCCTGACGGCAGCGTCAACGTAGCGTTCTCCAGGACGTCGCCAGACGCGAACCCGCCCGTCGTTGAACCTGAGGGTGAACCTTGACTCGTCTGTGAAGAGTACTGTTGCCCATTCAGCTCTTGTCCACCTTCTATGACATGCTGCCCAGGCCCGACGATGAGCTCGATGCGCTGGGGTCAGTATTGATCTCACTGCTGGGGACCTTGACCTCAAGTTGGCGTCGTGGAGCCGGTTCCGAACTGTCTGGGTACTGACGTTGACGTTGCTGGCTTGTCGTAGCTGGTCTCGGAGTACTGTGGCACTGGCTGAACGGTCTCTCAGACAAGCGATAACAATGAACCGATCCTGCTGTCTGGAGGTGCTTCTCGTCCGTCCACGTCCCTGCTGTTCTTCAACACTTCCAGTGTTAAGCCAACGGTCTCTGAGCCTCAGAATGACTGGGTGACTCACTCCAAGCCGTCGACCAATCTCCCTCAAGCCAATACCTTCTTGGTACCATGCTATCGCTCTTCCTCTGTCGGTGTTGCTTAGTCGTTGTCTCGCAGGCATGGTTAAATCTTCCTAAATTTCGCGACTTTTTATACCCGTCAAATGTGCTAACTGATTGCAATTCTGCTCAGAAAAGACCTTGCTTTCACGTGCATCACATTTTTTTTTCTTGCTG
>CM065726.1:80026744-80034244 GCA_033310375.1 Conus canariensis
ACTGAGGTGGAAGAGTTCTCTGGAGCTGTCAGCACCTGCTATCCTGCCACATGTCATTTTCTTTGCTTCACGTATCATGTTTGTAACCATGTTACGCTGCTCTGCCTATATTTCTCTGTGAATAGTCGGACCAGACTCGCGCCATGCATGCTCGGCAGTACGCCGTAGCCCTTCAGCATGAATGATGTCTAGAGTCATCCAAGGGGAGGATGTACGGTCTGATACTGGACGTACAGTGAGAGGGACATGTTGGTCAAGCAGCTGTCACAAGCATGTCTTATAGGTACATATGAGATAGATGAACTGGACTGACATATTGATTCAAGCACTGTATGAACATCAGTCTTGAACCATGCATCTCAATAGCCTTGAGATTGCATGAAACAAATTTCTTTGTTGCTACACCAAGCCTTCTATGACAGAGTTCAAAAGAAATAACAAAATGGTCTGATAATAGCATGTCTCGAATCGGACACTCAGAAGCACGGTTGGTGGTTAACCAGTCTAAAGTATGACCTTTACACTGAGCAGACCTGTGCATTCACCATTTGTTGTAGACCAAGATTTGACCTTTGCACTGAGCAGACCTGTACATTCACCATTTGTTGTAGACCAAGATTTGACCTTTGCATTGAGCAGACCTGTACATTCACCATTTGTTGTAGACCAAGATTTGACCTTTGCATTGAGCAGACCTGTACATTCACCATTTGTTGTAGACCAAGATTTTCAAGAACAGCGCTTTGTTCCACAGTGCAGGGATCAGAAGGATTGTCAAAATGGACATTAACATCACCAACAATAAACGATTTTTCGTATATATTGTATGATTCAAGCAGATCGGGGAACTGGTCTAAGAACACTGATTTCTTGAGTTTGTTTGTTTGTTTGTTTGTTTGTTTTTTTCTACTGGGTCGGGGACGGTACACACAAAGAAACACAGAGGTCTGACCATCAAAGTCCAGGCGGAACTCGCACACCTGAAAAGGTGTAAAAGTAAAGTCTTTAGTTGGAAAGGAAATGTGTTTTTTAAGACTGTTTCTGTATAACACTGCAATACCACCTCCAGTACTGTCCTGCCGTGGAAAAGACATCAAGGTGAAGCCTGGCGGCGTCACTGCCGTAATGTCAGCTCCATCCCCCTGTGGCCTGTGCCACGTTTCAGCCAGAAAAAAAAAACATCGTAGTTCCCTGGATTATGTGGTCACAAACATCATGAGTCTTGTTTCAAAGAGACTGAGTGTTTAAAGTCATTATCTTGAACCGCTTTGAACGTTCTTGATTTAAACCATTAATGTCAGTTTTGATCGGGTTCAATTCTAAGTGTGTACGATCATCACGGTTTACCTGTACCGTGTCCCGATCATCTGAAGGATAGTGCTGATGGGAAGCATGTCTCTTGGGGGCAGGCCGACTATTGACGATCATTTCAATTTGCCCCTGCTTTCTCCTTCCCCCTCGCCGACAACGGCGCCGCGATCGTTTGAAATGCGCGCGGTCTACCCCTATGCTTAATCTTTCAAACGAGTGGCGAGGGGCAGGCCCAATGAAACCGCACTGGCTGACAACAGCTGGTGGCGAGTATAGCGTTTGGATGGAACATCAACACACTGAAAACACTGTCCCTGTCGCACAGCTGAACACAGGTCTAAACATGGCTCACTTGAACACAGGCACAGTTGAACACAGGTCTAAACATGGCTCACTTGAACACAGGCACAGTTGAACACAGGTTTAAACATGGCACAGTTGAACACAGGCACAGTTGAACACAGGCTTAAACATGGCACAATTGAACACAGGCATAGTTGAACACAGGCTTAAACATGGCACAGTTGAACACAAGCACAGTTGAACACAGGCTTAAACATGGCACAATTGAACACAGGCACAGTTGAACACAGGCACAGTTGAACACAGGCACAGTTGAACACAGGCTTACATGGCACAGCTGAACACAAGCTTAAAGTGAAACATGGCTGTGTAGTGGGAGATTTGAAAGTTCCGTGAGTACAGAGACAAATACAGCTGTATGAAGGAAAAGGGGGCACGGAACTCGACAAAATACATACCACAGAACAGACCACTGCATGATGAAAACGATGATATGAATAAAACGTTGATATTAAAAGGCACCACGATAAACCGAAACAAAACTAGTGTGGAGTCAGAATGATCAGCCTGTTAGGCGAAGGGACTTAACTCTCGTCTCATATTAAATGGTTATTATGGAAAAGTTACAACAAACGTTATAAAACCGGATGCTGCTGCCGCTATCAGCAAAACAGATGATGGGACATATTTTACTAACCATGAATCTAAAAGAGAACCAAATCTACCAAATGTTTTTATGTGGCATATCTATTTCATGAAGTCTGTGGTAGGTAGTAGGGTTAAAGCCCCCACATTTTTGTCCCACGACTATGGTCAATGGACTGGTTTTAAATGACTGTAAGTTCATTTTCCATATCAAAAGTGAATCCAGGCAAGCTTGTGGTCGTCTAAAAGTCAAAGCTTAGGGAGCCAGGTCAGACAGACTAATTGGTAAGGACTTGATTTGTATTCATTTTTTAATAAATCATTTGTCAGTTCATTCAATCATTATCATTCATTCCTCTGACTGCTGGGGTCGTTTGGGGGACGTGATGAGGCAGCCGCTGTTTCTCTCCAGGCTCTTCTGTTGGCAGCTGTCGTGAGGAGATCCAACATGGTCATTTTGGTCCAATCTTTTACCTTTTTGGACCAGCTCTTTCTCTGCCGTCCTCGTCTGCGCCCTCCTTCAATGGTACCTTGGAGGATGGTCTTGGAGAGGGTGTTGCGACAAATGACGTGGCCAAGCCATGCCATCTTCCATCGTTTGACAGTTGCCAGAAGTGGTTCGTGGGGCCCAGCTAGGTTGGTGACCAGGTTCCGCACATAATCATTGGTCTTGTGCTTCTTGTAGGAGATGCGGAGTAGTTTTCTCAGGCACCTGGTCTCAAACGCCTGGATTCTTTTTTTCTGTTTCGGCCATCAGTGTCCATGTCTCGGGCCATATAACAGGATGGAGACCACTAGTGACTCGTAGAGCCAGAATTGTGTTTGGAATTTGATGTTGCTCTTCCATACCCTGTTCAGTCTGGCCATCGCTGCTGATGCGGAGTTGATCCTGATTCGGATTTCTGCTGTGCAGGTGGCATCTTTGGACAGGGTTATTCCCAAGTACTTGAAGCAGGTCACTTCTTCCAGGGGCTCACCATACATCGTTTATGTTGGCACTTTTGTTAGTCGAGCTGTTGACCATGACCTTTGACTTCTCTGTGCTGACCTCCATGCCATAGGCACTTGCACTTGTGACAAGTCTGTTTGTGAGATCCTGGAGCTTGGTGTTACTGACCCCCATGAGGTCGATATCATCTGCAAAACAAAAGTTGCAGACCGGCCTGCCGACAACGCTGATGGAGGTGCACAAATATAGCAACACAAGAATATATTGTATTTCAAAACAGTGAAATTTAGGTTATTATTGTATTCCTCGTTCAATGCATTTATAGAGTATGTGTTCTGATTAATTCCAAAATATTGCTTTTATTTGATCTATTTAAACTGTTGAATTCCTGGACATTTTGATCATGATTTAACCTGCTTGAGAATTCCTGATGTAAATGTGTGATAAAATGAACGATGTGCCGTTTTCACCGTGCTTCTCAGACAATTGTTCCTGATGTGTTCTCGTCTATGATGCCAGAAGTCTGGGATTACCTGCAATCTTTTGTTATATTTTGCTTTAATTAGATGACTGTTTCAATATATCTACAGGCTGTTCTGATGTGTTCTCGTCTATGATGCCAGAAGTCTGGGATTACCTGCAATCTTTTGTTATATTTTGCTTTAATTAGATGACTGTTTCAATATATCTACAGGCTGTTCCTGATGTGTTCTCGTCTATGATGGCAGAAGTCTGGGATTACCTGCAATCTTTTGTTATATTTTGCTTTAATTAGATGACTGTTTCAATGTATCTACAGACTGTTCCTGATGTGTTCTCGTCTATGATGGCAGAAGTCTGGGATTACCTGCAATCTTTTGTTATATTTTGCTTTAATTAGATGACTGTTTCAATATATCTACAGGACTGTTCCTGATGTGTTCTCGTCTATGATGGCAGAAGTCTGGGATTGCCTGCAATCTTTTGTTATATTTTGCTTTAATTAGATGACTGTTTCAATGTATCTACAGGCTGTTCCTGATGTGTTCTCGTCTATGATGGCAGAAGTCTGGGATTGCCTGCAATCTTTTGTTATATTTTGCTTTAATTAGATGACTGTTTCAATATATCTACAGGCTGTTCCTGATGTGTTCTCGTCTATGATGGCAGAAGTCTGGGATTACCTGCAATCTTTTGTTATATTTTGCTTTAATTAGATGACTGTTTCAATATATCTACAGACTGTTCCTGATGTGTTCTCGTCTATGATGGCAGAAGTCTGGGATTACCTGCAATCTTTTGTTATATTTTGCTTTAATTAGATGACTGTTTCAATATATCTACAGACTGTTCCTGATGTGTTCTCGTCTATGATGGCAGAAGTCTGGGATTACCTGCAATCTTTTGTTATATTTTGCTTTAATTAGATGACTGTTTCAATGTATCTACAGACTGTTCCTGATGGTTCTCGTCTATGATGGCAGAGTCTGGGATTACCTGCAATCTTTTGTTATATTTTGCTTTAATTAGATGACTGTTTCAATGTATCTACAGACTGTTCCTGATGTGTTCTCGTCTATGATGGCAGAAGTCTGGGATTACCTGCAATCTTTTGTTATATTTTGCTTTAATTAGATGACTGTTTCAATATATCTACAGACTGTTCCTGATGTGTTCTCGTCTATGATGGCAGAAGTCTGGGATTACCTGCAATCTTTTGTTATATTTTGCTTTAATTAGATGACTGTTTCAATATATCTACAGACTGTTCCTGATGTGTTCTCGTCTATGATGGCAGAAGTCTGGGATTACCTGCAATCTTTTGTTATATTTTGCTTTAATTAGATGACTGTTTCAATGTATCTACAGACTGTTCCTGATGTGTTCTCGTCTATGATGGCAGAAGTCTGGGATTACCTGCAATCTTTTGTTATATTTTGCTTTAATTAGATGACTGTTTCAATGTATCTACAGACTGTTCCTGATGTGTTCTCGTCTATGATGGCAGAAGTCTGGGATTACCTGCAATCTTTTGTTATATTTTGCTTTAATTAGATGACTGTTTCAATATATCTACAGACTGTTCCTGATGTGTTCTCGTCTATGATGGCAGAAGTCTGGGATTACCTGCAATCTTTTGTTATATTTTGCTTTAATTAGATGACTGTTTCAATATATCTACAGACTGTTCCTGATGTGTTCTCGTCTATGATGACAAAGTCTGGGATTACCTGCAATCTTTTGTTATATTTTGCTTTAATTAGATGCTGTTTCAATGTATCTACAGACTGTTCCTGATGTGTTCTCGTCTATGATGGCAGAAGTCTGGGATTACCTGCAATCTTTTGTTATATTTTGCTTTAATTAGATGCCTGTTTCAATATATCTACAGACTGTTCCTGATGTGTTCTCGTCTATGATGGCAGAAGTCTGGGATTACCTGCAATCTTTTGTTATATTTTGCTTTAATTAGATGACTGTTTCAATATATCTACAGGCTGTTCCTGATGTGTTCTCGTCTATGATGGCAGAAGTCTGGGATTACCTGCAATCTTTTGTTATATTTTGCTTTAATTAGATGACTGTTTCAATATATCTACAGGCTGTTCCTGATGTGTTCTCGTCTATGATGGCAGAAGTCTGGGATTACCTGCAATCTTTTGTTATATTTTGCTTTAATTAGATGACTGTTTCAATGTATCTACAGACTGTTCCTGATGTGTTCTCGTCTATGATGGCAGAAGTCTGGGATTACCTGCAATCTTTTGTTATATTTTGCTTTAATTAGATGACTGTTTCAATTATCTACAGGCTGTTCCTGATGTGTTCTCGTCTATGATGGCAGAAGTCTGGGATTACCTGCAATCTTTTGTTATATTTTGCTTTAATTAGATGACTGTTTCAATATATCTACAGACTGTTCCTGATGTGTTCTCGTCTATGATGGCAGAAGTCTGGGATTACCTGCAATCTTTTGTTATATTTTGCTTTAATTAGATGACTGTTTCAATATATCTACAGACTGTTCCTGATGTGTTCTCGTCTATGATGGCAGAAGTCTGGGATTACCTGCAATCTTTTGTTATATTTTGCTTTAATTAGATGACTGTTTCAATATATCTACAGACTGTTCCTGATGTGTTCTCGTCTATGATGGCAGAAGTCTGGGATTACCTGCAATCTTTTGTTATAGTTTGCTTTAATTAGATGACTGTTTCAATATATCTACAGGCTGTTCCTGATGTGTTCTCGTCTATGATGGCAGAAGTCTGGGATTACCTGCAATCTTTTGTTATATTTTGCTTTAATTAGATGACTGTTTCAATATATCTACAGACTGTTCCTGATGTGTTCTCGTCTATGATGGCAGAAGTCTGGGATTACCTGCAATCTTTTGTTATATTTTGCTTTAATTAGATGACTGTTTCAATGTATCTACAGACTGTTCCTGATGTGTTCTCGTCTATGATGGCAGAAGTCTGGGATTACCTGCAATCTTTTGTTATATTTTGCTTTAATTAGATGACTGTTTCAATGTATCTACAGACTGTTCCTGATGTGTTCTCGTCTATGATGGCAGAAGTCTGGGATTACCTGCAATCTTTTGTTATATTTTGCTTTAATTAGATGACTGTTTCAATGTATCTACAGACTGTTCCTGATGTGTTCTCGTCTATGATGGCAGAAGTCTGGGATTACCTGCAATCTTTTGTTATATTTTGCTTTAATTAGATGACTGTTTCAATGTATCTACAGACTGTTCCTGATGTGTTCTCGTCTATGATGGCAGAAGTCTGGGATTACCTGCAATCTTTTGTTATATTTTGCTTTAATTAGATGACTGTTTCAATGTATCTACAGACTGTTCCTGATGTGTTCTCGTCTATGATGGCAGAAGTCTGGGATTACCTGCAATCTTTTGTTATATTTTGCTTTAATTAGATGACTGTTTCAATGTATCTACAGACTGTTCCTGATGTGTTCTCGTCTATGATGGCAGAAGTCTGGGATTACCTGCAATCTTTTGTTATATTTTGCTTTAATTAGATGACTGTTTCAATATATCTACAGACTGTTCCTGATGTGTTCTCGTCTATGATGGCAGAAGTCTGGGATTACCTGCAATCTTTTGTTATATTTTGCTTTAATTAGATGACTGTTTCAATATATCTACAGACTGTTCCTGATGTGTTCTCGTCTATGATGGCAGAAGTCTGGGATTACCTGCAATCTTTTGTTATATTTTGCTTTAATTAGATGACTGTTTCAATATATCTACAGACTGTTCCTGATGTGTTCTCGTCTATGATGGC
>CM065726.1:80044244-80049244 GCA_033310375.1 Conus canariensis
CCTTTGAACTTCAGGACAAACATCTGTATTCACAATAAAGCTTGACAATGCATAAAATGTTTAGCAACCCATATCATAGGGGGCACACCAGCCCAGGTAACGCGGGAAAGAAGATGGGAATTGAACATTATCCACAGCATCAGTCTGCACATCTTGCAAGCCTCTTGGGAATTGATCTTGTTTAGCAGAGATGAACTAACAATAACAACACTAAGTGTAACTTCCAATTATTCTGTCACTTTTCTTTCACACATGTGGTTTGGTTCACTCATGAAGAGGTGTGAGAGCTTGGCCAGCAAATGTTAGCTCTATTGTAGAGTTTCTACTATAACTATCAGTCTCTACTTTTGTTTAAAGGCTGAATTAAACTTACAAAAGGGTAGGAGACAGTTATACAATGCTAACAGTTTCAGTCCAATAACTCTTCAATGTTTCTTATGAATTAAATCACATTAACTTGGAATACACTTAGCCCAAGTACACATGTGGTGTAGACTTAAAGTCATACACTACAAAGCATTCCAACAATCACCAGTATTTATAAATCAGCTTAGCAGTTTTCACCTTGTACAGGCATACTGTTTTTCCTATCTAAATTTATCATTCAAATATCATCTTAACAGATGGAATTGCATACTGGCAAAAGTCAGGTTGAACACAAAGAATAGTAGTCAGATTGTTAACAAAGAATTATAACCACATGGTGATAGCTTTTACCACATGGTGGCAAGCAAACTACTACATGGCACAATCATTCATCATTTTGATAGATGTCACCAAGTATTTGTACAGGGTTACACTACTAAACCACATGGCATACATATAATCAATGCCTAGATTCAAAATGTAAAACATAGTTTCAACTACATTTTTCTAGGAGAATAGTGAAACTTAGACTCAGTGATAGAGTAGAGCAAGATCAGCATTCACTTTCTCTGTTCACCCCTTCTCCGTCTTTTGGGTTTCACCTACAGCTGGTCTTAGGAACAGTGAAGTTGCAACCCTATGTGTCTGCTATTTTAACTGCTAAATTGGGTATTCTAGATTTTTCCCTGGCGACAAGCTGCCACTCAGGGCAATGAGAGGGAGGAGACTTGTCTGTCAATTGGCCCTCTTTGATTGGGGATTGGCCAATCACAAACAAGGGAATATATCTTGTGCTGCACTGAGATCAACGCGTGATAATTTATGCACGCATTTTTAGAATGAATGCTAATGAGCTAAGCACGAGTAAACACAATGTCATCACCCCAAACCTGCACACAACCATCTGAGTGTGGGCAGGTGAATATTAAAGAGGAGAGCAGTGGGGGGGGGGGGGGGGAGAGGGGATGGGGAGTGCAGAGAAGGCCAGGTGGCTTTTTGTCAAGTAAGAGAGAGGGGGGTGGGGGTGGTGGTGGAGAGTGCGGGCAACTTGCAATGCGTGGTAAACTTTCCGCAGTGTCATTCTGCTACACTAAAGTGTGAAGGGGAAGGAGAAGGTAGTAGGGGAGGAAGGTGGAGTGAGAATGGCGATGAGTCGTGTGTGCGGTGATGCAATTTTTATTACTGTGCAATACTTATCAAGGCGAGGGGGGGGGGGGGGGGGTTGGAGAGGGGAGAGTTGACATAGATTAAAAAACTATTCTGCTGATTGGGGTGTGTACAGTTTGTACAAGAGAGGGTTTGGGACCGATTGGGTGGACTTGTCAAGCGTTTCATCACAGGTAGGTGTGATGTAAACTGTTCAGTTGAGCTGGCAATTGATTGTACTTTTTCATGTGGGCATTATTTCTTCAAAGGGGTCAGAAAAAAAGTTGTGGAAGGCTGCCAAAAATAATGTACAAAGGCCTTGCTTAAGGAGTCAAGTATTTATAGACTGGCACAAGTAGGTTGTTTCAAGAATTTTTCTTGTGTCTGAATGTTGATTCTCCTCATTTTCTTTCACATGGCCATCAAGGCACAAGCCAGGTGGTTCCAAGCAGACAGATTCAAATCAAAGGAATGGGATTGTTTGGGGCGCTTGAGGCTGGTGCAGTGATTGGGTCAAGGGTGTAGTGAAAAGCCTGAAATGTGTGTCAACTAAGGGGAAGGTCATGTATTTGAAGATTTTTTGTTAACACGTCTGTGAAGACCCCCCAAAACAAGGCAAATAATTGAAGTGAAAACAAAGGTGAAAAAAACTTTTTCACCTCAGGGTCAAATTCGTTGATTAAGAAGACAAAGATGCTAAAACAGTACATTTCAGGTCATAGACCCTGCACAGGGAAGGGGGCAAGAAGTAAGAATAGAAGGCTGACTGCTACTCACAGAAAAAGAAAGCAATCAGTGGTAGGAGTGAGTAGAGTTAAACAGTGAAAGGAAAACTTAAAGTGGGAGTGGGGGGGGGTTAAGGAAAAAGGGGAAGGTGTATGTGTGTGTGTATGAGCGCCCATGGAAGCATGTGCACATGTCCGCCCATATGTGCGTGAGCGTGTGCGCGCATGTATGCGTGCGCCTGTCTGTCTGTGTGCTCGCATGGTTGTAAGAAGGTGGAGGGAAAGTGTGGAAGGGAGGAGGGAAATTGGAAGGGGGGCCGGGTGGGAAAAAAGAATGTGAAAAAAAAGGGGAGGGGGGAGGGGGAAGGGGGGAGGGAAAGGGAGTTAAACAATAAAGGGAAAGGGGGAGAGTGGAGAAGGGGAGGAGGGAGATGAAGAGAATGTGTGTGTGTGTGTGTGTGTGTGTGTGTGTGTGTGTGTGTGTGTGTGTGTGTGTGTGTGAGCATATGCGCATGCATATGCGTGTGCCTGCGTATGAGTGCTAGTGTAAGTGGTAAACAGTAAAGGGGAAGAGGGAAAGGGGAGAAGGGAGATAGGGAGGGAAAAATACAGACACACAGGGGGGAAGGGGGGGAAAGAAAAAGGGGGAAGAAGGGAGGGGGGAAGGGGGGGAGGGGAAAAAAAAAGGCGGGGGAAGAAGGAACGGGGGTGCAAGTCGAGCCGCCGAGTTCAGTCCCTTGTGTTCATGCCATATGGGGTGCGAGTGCCAAAACGGGCAATCACTGAAGACTCCATAAAGAGCCTGCAGAGTCCTGTCAACTGGTTCTGCCACACTGCTGCTACTTTGGCGTGGACAACGCAATGGTGCTGCTGGTTGAAGTGGGAGCCCACAGGGTTGTCATAATCAAGCTGCATGGAACGCAGGTGCTCGCTGAACCGTTCATCAAGGCTGTGATAGGTCTCACCTGTGTATTTCTTGGTACACAGGGTGCAGGAGATGACGTAGATAAGGTCTTTTGACTGACGCTCTTTCACTGCCAGTGGTTTTTCGGACGCCTGCGCCTTGCTGCTCATTTTGGTGAAGCATCCTTATCTGCACCTGACCCAGCAGTTCATGATGACATTGCTGCACTTTTCCACAAACCTCCCAGCACCTGGACTCCCAGCCCTGGAGCTTTCCCAGCCTTGGACTACAACATTGACGTCTGCACCCGGCAGATCACCCAGCTGCGGCCCAAGCCTCTTCGCCACTCCAATCTTTCCAGAGAGGAACAGAAGGCCTTACAAGATCTTAAGGACAGGAGAGACATCGTTGTGAAGCCTGCAGATAAGGGTGGTGCTGTTGTGGTGTGGCGCAAGGATCTTTACATTCAAGAGGCTCGGTCGCAGCTCTCCAACTCTGCCTTCTATCATAGCATTTCCAAGCCCACTACCAAGCCAGACAATGCCCTGATCAGACGAACCATCAAGAATGCCATTGACAGTGGTCATCTTCCTCAGCAAGCCCTTTATGTAGTGATGAGGGAGCCATGGGAGTCCTTGTTCTACCTACTGCCAAAGATCCACAAGGCCAACAATCCCGGCCGCCCGATAGTGTCCGCTTGTTCTTGCCCTACCACGTTGATCTCTGATTTTCTGGATGAAGTGTTCCAGCCCTAGTTTCTCAGCTACCTACCTATGTGAAGGACACTAACCACACCCTCACCCTCCTTAATGACTTCTCTTTTCCTGATGACAGTGCAGAGAGGCACATCTTCACCATGGACATTGTGTTGTTGTATACGCCAAAGTAGCAGCAGTGTGGCAGAACCAGTCGACAGGACTCTGCAGGCTCTTTATGGAGTCTTCAGTGATTGCCCGTCTTGGCACTCGCACCCCATATGGCATGAACACAAGGGACTGAACTCGGCTTGCACCCCTGTTCCTTCTTCCCCGGCCTTTTTCTTTTTTTCTCCTTCCCCCCCCCCCCTTCCCCTCCCCCCCTTTCTTCCCCCTTTTCTTTTCCCCCCCTTCCCCCCCTGTGTGTCTGTATTTTTCCCTCCCTATCTCCCTTCTCCCCTTTCCCTCTTCCCCTTTACTGTGTACCACTTACACTAGCACTCACACGCAGGCACACGCATATGCGTGCGCATACGCTCACACACACACACACACACACACACCACACACACACACACACACACACACACACACACACACACACACATTCTCTTCATCTCCCTCCTCCCCTTCTCCACTCTCCCCCTTTCCCTTTATTGTTTAACTCCCTTTCCCTCCCCCCCTTCCCCCTCCCCCCTCTCCCCCTTTTTTTCACATTTTTTCCCACCCCCCTTCCTTATTTCCCTCCCTCCACCTTCTTACAACCATGCGAGCACACAGACAGACAGGCGCACGCATGCACGCGCGCACACGCTCACGCACATACGGGCGGACATGTGCACATGCTTCCGTGGGCGCTCATACACACACACATACACCTTCCCCTTTTTCCTTAACCCCCCCCCCCCCCCCACCCACTTTAAGTTTTCCTTTCACTGTTTAACTCTACTCACTCCTACCACTGATTGCTTTCTTTTTCTGTGAGTAGCAGTCAGCCTTCTATTCTTACTTCTTGCCCCCTTCCCTGTGCAGTTGAGAAAGGGTCTGTGACCTGAAACGTACTGTTTTAGCATCTTTGTCTTCTTAATCGACGAATTTGACCCTGAGGTGAAAAAGTTTTTTACCTTTGTTTTCTCTTCACTTTTACGTCGATCCTGCGGTCTT
>CM065726.1:80056744-80066744 GCA_033310375.1 Conus canariensis
GGAGGTGTTACTGTGTGTGGAGGTATCACTGCGTGTGGAGGTATCACTGCGTGTGGAGGTGTCACTGCGTGCGGAGGTATCACTGCTTGTGGAGGTGTCACTGCGTGTGGAGGTATCACTGCGTGCGGACAAGTTAATGTACTGGTTCACACCTACTAAGCTACGGGAGCACGGTGCACATGATTTGCAGCCAATAAGAGTCAGAGAGACAGACAGACAGATAGACAGAGGGAGAGGGAGGAATGGTAGCAGTCATCGTCGTCATCGTAGTCGTAGTAGTAGTAGTCGTAGTACTGGTAGTAGTAGATAGTAGATAGTAGTAGTAGTAGTAGTAGTAGTAGTAGTAGTAGTAGTAGTAGTAGTAGTAGTAGTAGCAGCAGCAGCAGCAAACGCAGCAGAAGAAGAAGAAGAAGAAGATTACGAATACAGAAAAATCAGTCTAAGAAGACATGAGGCTACAGGAGTTGCTTATATTTCATTTTTCATGCGTTTTGGCCTGTCACTATATCCAACATTTTAAGCACTACCTTTCGTCAGCTGTTGTTGAGATCCAGTAGGTTGTCAGACCTGCACTGAAATGTACAGAGCATGTCAATGATAGATACTACACACACACACACACACACACAAACACACACACCACACGCACACACACACACACACACACACACACACACACACACACACAAGCGGCGTGCGCACGCGCACGCACGCACACACACACACACACCACACACACACACACACACACCAGAGAGAGAGAGAGAGAGAGAGAGAGAGAGAGAGAGAGAGAGAGAGAGCCTACATAAACAGACAGACAGACTCACAGACAGAAACACACTCCTCTCTCTCTCTCTCTCTCTCTCTCTCTCTCTCTCTCTCTCTCTCTCTCTCTCTCTCTCACAGAGAGAGAGAGAGATGACTGATTGATTGATTGATTGATCTTTAAAATGCAAGGATGAAGATTTTAGGCCAAAGCCTAGTCTTACAATCTGTCATTTTCATACATACATTATTTCAACATATATCATTCATACCGACAATTCAACGTAGCAACATTGTAATCTGATTCTACAATAGCAAGCAGACTGTTTATAAAAGTTATAGTGACATGGTGGGTAGTCAAACAGAAGAACACTTACAATACAAAAACAAACCAGCAAACAAACAAAACTAGACAGAGAGAGAGGTCTGAGGAAGGGGGGAGGGGGGGGGAAGAGAATGTTAGGTAGGGGGAGAAGAAGAGGGATGGTAGACAGAGTGGGAGTGCGGACGAGCGATTTAACGGTATGTTCAGCGCTTTTAGTTTTTCGTCTGTTGTTAGAGGCACGGCTGGATGGAGTACTTTTGCTGCACGTCTATGGAGAGAATTCAGCCTTTTTTGTGGACATTCCTGTCCCACACTGTTGAAGCGTAATTGATACGTGTCATTATGTGTGCATTGAAGAAAAGTTTAAGCACATTACTGTTGACGTAGCACTTTTATTCAGATAACAGGAAAAGGTGGGGAGGGGGGGGGGGGGTTAGAGGTAAGCGATCGCTCGTGCCAGCCGAATGTGTGTGTTTGGTGCTCCGCGGATTTTTTTGTGCATTCAAAGTTTACTTCCAACTTTAAAGTGGTGAAATGTGCATTTAAAATTTGTTTTGGTCGGCTGCCGCAGCAAGAGAATGGATTTATTTTTTAGATCATCAATATGTGAGCCTTGAAACCAGTGTTTTGGATTGCGCGCACTGTTGGAAGATTGGGGGCTGAAATTAGAGCATCCATGTTGGCTCCTCTTTCGACTTAGCATGTTAAGTTTTGCATGTGCAAAACATGCCCAACAAGGCGAAGAAGCGACAACGTGAACAGCGACAGAACATCCGCACTGACACGGACACAAGCCACGATGCATCAGCTCTTAGTCAACGGCCAACGAGGCGAGACTGGTCTGAAAGTAAAAGAAGTAAGGTTTCAAATTCGAGGTCTCTGTCTCAAACTAGACTTCAGTTTACGGGCGAAAAGAGCTGCCGGTGTTGTTGTTCGTCCTTCGATTTCGAAGATGACCATAACTTCGATCTCAGATGGAAGATTGCTGAGTGTGGGTCCGCAGGTGGCTGGTGAGGCCGATCTGGGCCCGGAGGGAACGCCCACATGCGGGACACATGTGGCTGGGTGCTCAAGTGGAGTTGGAGGTAGCTCTGGCCTTGCGCGCGTCTCGCTTTCTCTCAGCTTCTGCTGTGCGTCTCTTCTCTGATGTATATGCACATTTCGTGCTGCATCATCTGTTCTGTGCTGACATTGAGGGCTCAGTCATCAGCAAACAAGAAGTCCCTGATGTCGGTCTCTTTCACCTTTGTAACAGCCTGCAGTCGAGTGAGGTTGAACAGCCCACCATCTGTTCTGTATCTGACGTGTATACCACCCTGGCAGTCACGGAAGACATCAGTCAGCATGGTGGAGAAGACCATGCTGAAAAGTGTAGGGGCGAGAACGCAGCCTTGCTTTACGCCGTTAGTCACTGGAAAGGCTTCTGACTCGTCTCCATCATCTAGTACTATCACCATCATGCCGTCGTGGAACTGTCGGACGATCGTAATGAACCTGCTGGGACAGCCAAATTTCTCCATGATCTTCCACAAGCCATCTCTGCTGACCGTATCGAAGGCCTTGGTCAGATCGACAAAGGTCACAAACAGATCGCTCTGCTTCTCTTGGCATTTTTCCTGGAGCTGTCGTGCAGCAAATATCATGTCTGCAGTTCCACGTTCTGCACGAAAGCCACACTGGCTTTCTGGGAGGAGACCCTGCTCAAGGTGTAGTAGAAGGCGGTTGAGCAGGACACGAGCCAGGATCTTCCCAGCTATGGACAAGAGAGAGATGCCTCGGTGATTGTCGCAGGACTGGCGGTTGCTTTTTCTCTTGTAGATGAGGAGAATGTTGGCATCTTTCAACTGTTTTGGAACCATCTCTTCATTCCACATGGACTGGAAGAGCTGCGTCAGAGCTGCCGGTAGTGAAGTGACAATGGCCGAAACTGTGCCTTTTGAAATTTTGTAAAAAGGTTTGGACGATTTGCGTGAACGAATTGATAATTGTCAGTCAGCTTTGCCAGCCATACTTGATGAGCGAATTGGACGACTGGAGGGAGCGATATTTACTCTGCAAAAGGACTACGATGACCTTCGCACACTCTTTGGTAAAGCTTCGCGCCTCTGTCGTGACAAGGAGGAAGATATTCGTAATCTTTGAAGGAGGAAGATATTCATAATCTTCGCAGTATTGTTCTGGATCAAGAGGAAGCTTGCAACGAACTGGAGCAGTATACCAGACGGGAGTCGGTGAGAGTGATTGGGTTGACTGGAGATGGGAGAAAGGAGGCAGTGGTGCATTGTGAACGGAAGGATGTGGACCTGTTCCGTTCAAAACTGTGTGTCAGTGGAATTGACGGTAGCAGGATTTCGGCTGTGCACAGGATTGGTAGCCTAATAAGGACATGACCAGACCTGTCATCGTTAAATTTGTGTCAAGAAAGGATAAGGTGGAGGTGGTGAAAAATCGACGCAAACTAAAGAACACTGGAATTGTGATCACTGAGGACTGAACAGCACTGCATTTTCAGTGCCTGTCCAGAATCCGTCAGCATGAGAAGGTGGTGGAGGTGTGGTCGGCCAATGGTGGCAGATTGTTTGCCCGACTGCTGAACGACTCCATTGTGGAGGTGAAGCAGGGTGACACCAGTGTCATTGATGAGAAGCTCATCAGCTACATACCCACAATGCAGCAGAGGCAGCAGCAGCAGCTGAAGCAGCAGTGTCTCCAGCAGCAGCAGAAGTGGCGACAACAGCAGCAGCAACGTCACCAGCAGCAGTCACAGCCTGGGCGGCAGCCACAACAGCAGTTGCAGACAGGTGAGGGGCAGGACCATGGAGGGGGGGGGGGGGGTGAAGACCTGCACACGGGACCGGCGCCGCCAGTGTCTCACTCCACTCCTGTGGTTCCTGACCTCAGTCATCGCCCGCTGTCTGGAGGGGCGCCCATGGAGGTGGGGGGTTCACCCGAGCTGACCACCATGGCTTCTACCTTCCTTGTCAACCCTGCCCCCCGCCCCCCTCCTCGTAGTTCTTCCCCTCCCTGCGGCTCCCCCCCCCCCCTCTCCTCGTGGTTCTTCCCCTTCCTGTGGCTCTCTCCCTCCCCGCGGCTCTCCCAGAGAGCCTGACATCCAGTGACGACTGCAGCAGCTGGCTGATGGGGGGGGGGGGGGGGGGGACGGCTCGGGGCAGCCAGAGCGACACCACTTCAACACAGCTGTGAGGATGCGGCTATCCAGGTGGGGTGTGAGCAAGTGCAGGTTAGCGGTTTTTGTGTGCTGGCGTTCATTGGCCATGTGTGGGCTGTGCATAGAACATGTGTGCAGTGTGCACATATGTGCATGCATGTACAGCAAAGGGCCGACTCATCGAAGGCATACTGATGCCTATTTTCAACACACTGTTTGCTCCTTTGCAGGGGAGAACAAGGCAGACGGACTACCTTCCAGCACAGCAGACCAGGGCAGATTTATTCAACGGCAACAACACGGACACTGCATGAAAGCTGCACGCAGATCTTTGTTAAAGTGAGTGTGTATGTATCAGGATGTGGGAGTGTGTGTGTGTGTGTGTGTGTGTGTGTGTGTGTTGTGTGTGTGTGTGTGTGTGTTTGCATGCGATGTGTGTGTGTGCGTGTGTGTGTGTGTGTGTGTGTGTGTGTGTGTGTGTGTGTGTGTGTGTGTGTGTGTGTGCATTTCAGTGTGAATGTATGTATTGAACATGCGTGTATGTGCGTATGTCTATGTGAGTGTGTACGTGTCTGTGTATGTATAATGTTTTCCTTGTTTATGAACATTAGTGCATTGAACTTAGTGTGGCTGTGCTAGGATTTGGATTAGGTATATGGGCCCTTGTATGTCATTCATATGTGTATATGTTGTGATTAAAAATGGATTGAAAATATCCACATGCAGAATGACAAGTTGCTGGCAATATGCTTGTTAGGAACTGAATTGTGCATCATTGCTACAAAGGATATTCACAGACTGAGGATCAGTAGTAGCTGAACTTGATGCACTGTCAGAGAACTATTGGACGAGAGATGGTGGAGAGAATAAACTCCGAGTCTCTCTCTGTCTCTGTCTCTTCTCTGTTCCTCTGTCTCTCTCTCTCTCTCTCTCTCTCTCTCTCTCTCTCTCGCACGTGCGCACACACACGCACGCACACTCTGCCTGACTCTGTGTGTTGTGTGTGTGTGTGAGTATGTGTGTGTGTGTGTGTGTGTATGGGGTGTGTGTGTGTGTGTGTCTGTGTGTGTCTGTGTGTGAGCGTGCGTGCGTGCGTGTGTATGTGTGTGTGTGTGTGTGTGTGTGTGTGTGTGTGTGTCTGTGTGTGTGTCTGTGTGTGTGTTTTGCTCAATAATGGTACTACAAGTTGCTGGCAATTCTTTGCATTTATATTTGTTTACCATGAATTTATTTGTGAATATATTGATAGATGTGTTTTATTTTTGGTTTAGGTGGATCGATGGCTGATGGGGCGGGGGGGGGGGGGAGCCGGGTAAAGGATTTTTTTTTTGGGGGGTGGTGTGTGTGTGTGTGTGTGTGTGTGTGTGTGCGTGCGTGCGTGGTGTGTGTGTGTGTGTGTGTGTGTGTGTGTGTGTGTGTGTGTGTGTGTGTGTGTGCTTGGCCTCTGTAATCTCAGTGACATAAAATCGTTGGCATTTCTTTGCATAATCATGTGTAGATATCATGAATGGACCATTAAAAATTCTCATTGAATGCGTTATCATATGTATCATTGATAAAAATAAATAAGTCCGGCTCACTCTTAAAATGATGTATGCAATTCGTGTGCTGTTTATAGACACATAATGATTTCTATCTGGCAGATATTTCGTTATAAAAATGATATTCAAGTACTTGCTAGTTGATGCCGGCTTACAACGTTTGAAATATGCTCAGTAGATGGTGTTCGTGTGTAGCTGACTATTAGGTTGGCATTAGCAGATGGGGGCCTAGCTTGCCTTGCGCCCCCCCCCCCCCCCCTTCTCCCCCCATCTCCCCTTCCCATCCCCCGTTGTCTCCCTTTCTCCGACGTTGCACTTCCCTAGTTTGTTTGTCCGTCCCCCCCCCCCCCCCTCCCCCCCCCCCCCCCCCCCCCCCCCCCATGTGGTAATTTATGCATTAGCATGTAACTGTATGCCTTGCGCTTTGCTGTTGCTATTACCTTGCACGCTTGTAGTCGTTCATAAACAAGATTCACGAGTTGGAAAAGTCCCGTGCAAGCCGCGTACAAGTTAGTTGCACGCGCTACGGCACGCGCTCCTCTATCGCAAGTGTGAACAGATGGCTGCAGACTTGCTGACTGGGCCCACAGTCCTGTCCTTCCCCTTCTTCCCCGCCGTTGTTTTCATCCGTACTTTTTAAGTACTCACATTAATGTCTCATTATATCCTCAATGCTGTCGGTGCACGTAAGACATCGTTCCCCAAAATTTAACCATGTTTTGTTATTATAGTATTGTACTCCAAGTTCTTATAGAACATGGAGTACTTTACAATGCGAACGAAGAAATGATGTCTGTGTGTCTGTCCGTCTGTCTGTCTGTCTGTCCGTCCGTGGTCAGAATGTGTTCCACTCGCTCCAGACAAAGCTACTGGGCCGATCTTTCTGAAAATTTGTAGGCATGTTCATTATGGGTCACGGATGATGCCCGATGTTTTATTTTACCGTTATATCCGTTACTAACGGCTATAACAGCCCATAACGGTTTTCTTCTTTAAGGAATATCTCAGAAAGTACTCGGCCGATCTGTCGGAAAATTTGTAGGTATGTTCGTTATGGGTCACGGATGATGCCTGATGTTTTATGTTACCGTTATATCCTTTACTAACGGCTATAACGGCCCATAACGGTTTTTCTTTTTTATGGAATATCTCAGAAAGTACTCGGCCTATTTTTCTGAAAATGTGCAGGTATGTTTATTATGGGTCACGGATGATGCCCGATGTTTTATTTAACCGTTATAGCCGTTACTAACGGCTATAACGGCCCATAACGGTTTTTTCTTGTTTATGGAATATCTCAGAAAGTACTTGGCCGATCTTTCTGAAAATTTGTAGGTATGTTCATTATGGGTCACAGATGATGGCCTATGTTTACCAGAATAGCCGTTACTAATGGCTATAACGGCCCAAAACGGTTTTTCCTCTTTATGGAATATCTCACGCATATTCAAGATAAACTGGGAGTACTTTTATATGCTTTGCATCTTGTTTTACTTAATTATTTTTTGCTTTGTCTTATAACATGCCTGCTTTTCTTTTATACATTTGGTCTTTGTTATGTTCAACTGGAGGAAATCCTTTGTTAATTGAGATGCTGTTTTCCTTTTGTGAGAAAGATGGTGAGATTTTGTTGTCACTTAGGGACTGGTGATTTTGTTTGTATTTAGCTACCTGTATTTCAGTTGCATAGTATGTCGATTGCAGGGTAAGGATGTTTCTGCCCACAGTGGTGCATTCCTGCCTCTACTTATAAAGTTATAACATGAGTAACTCTGTAAGGTTTTGTTCAATGAACTGCCGAGGCCTAGCGGATCAAAAAAAGAGGAGGGATGTGTTTCACTATCTAAGAGAAAAAGCGTTCTCGGTGTATCTCTTACAGGATACCCATTTTGACCCCAAGCTTGAAGTGTGTATCAGAGCAGAATGGGGTTATGAAGCATATTTTGCATCATATATGTCAAATTCAAGAGGTGTAGGATTCTCTAACAATAATTTTGAATTTTGTGTAAAGAAGGTTTATAAAGATACAGGTGGAAACTACATTTTTGCTGTCGTATCCATTTTGGATAAGATGGTATTGATCATTAACCTGTAAAGACCAAATCATGATAATCCTGATTTTTTTGTTGAGTTAGAAGATCATATTAAGGATGTGGGTGTTGAGAATGTTGTAATCGGAGGGGACTGGAACCTGGTACAAGATTTTTCAATGGATTATTTTAATTATAAGCATTATAACAATGTTAAAGCACAACAGCAAGTTGAAGACATGATGCTTAATCTAGATCTTACAGATATATGGAGAATGTTGAGTCCTGAATTAAAAAGATACACATGGCACAGATCCTCCCCTCTGCAGCAAAGTAGGCTTGATTTTTTTCTAGTTTCCGATTATGTGTCCACCTTCGTCAGAGATGCAGATGTTAAGGCAAAATACAGGACAGACCATTCAACGATTACTCTACCTTTTAACCTTTGCTAGAGAAACTAAACGATACCCCTTCTGGAAATTTAACTGTTCTTTGTTGAAGGACAAACAGTACATTGACGAAATTAACGAGATCCCCAGCTGATGCATTTGTACCATAGTGTTCAAGTACTTCGACTGTTTGGATGATCCCTGGAGTCTTTTAGCCAGGGTAGTACGACGACGACAACAACAACAACAACAACAAAAACAACAACAACAACAAAAAGCTGTGATAGAAGAGTATGCAGTACTGCCCCATTCAAGAGAACAACTACCGTTTATTGAGCGTACAGAAATTCAGTTTACTGTTACAGATCAACTGTTCCTAGATGTTTTATTAATGAAAATAAGAAGTAAAACTATGGCATTTGCAACTGAAAAAAAAAAACCGCAGAAGTAATGAAAAGCAGAAGCGTTTAGAAATGAATATTGAAAAGTTAGAGAAGAAGGAACAGTTGACTGATGAAGAAAGACATGATTTAGAGCAGGACAAAGAGGAACTAGTTAGACTTAGGGAAGCTAAAATGCAGGGGGGAGGGGGGGGGTTGATTCGATCACGAGCACGTTGAATAGCAGAAGGAGAAAAAGTCAATCAAGATTTTTGCTGGCTTGAAAAAAGAAAGTTCTTAAACGAAAATATGACAAAGTCAATATCAGATGATGCTTTAGAAATATCTGATGTCAAAAGGATCCAACATGAAGTGAAGAAATTTTATGAAGAATTGTACCGGCCAAAGGAAGTTGAGGATTGCGAAATTTCTGAAATGGTTAATTTACCTCATGTCCTAACAGACAACGAAAAGGTACAATTAGAAGGAAAAATATCGATGGATGAGGCTGGCTATGCACTTAAACAGATGAAAAACAATAAAAGCCCTGGATCAGACGGATTTACTGTTGAGTTCTTCAAAATGTTTTGGCCATCGCTTGGAACATTCGTTGTGCGATCTTTAAATGAAGGTTTTAAACTAGGCGAGCTGTCCACCACACAAAAGGAAGGAATTATAGTTTGTATTCCGAGATGCCATCAAAAACTGGAGGCCTTACTCTTTTAAATGTTGTTTATAAGATAAGGTCAGCATGCGTTGCGAATAGTCTAAATATGGTTCTTCCAAGTTTGATCAATGAAGACCAAACAGGGGATTTATGGCCAATAGATATATCGGAGATAATATTAGATTAATCTATGACTTAATTAACTACTTGAAAACACACCAACTGTCTGGTTTGCTGTTATATTTAGATTTCGAGAAAGCCTTCGATTCCCTTGACTGGGGATTCATGAATAAAATACTTGTAGCATTCGGTTTAGGACCAGATATACGTAAATGGATAAGTACTTTCTATAATGATATTAAGTCAACTGTTCTTGTGAATGGCCAGGCATCTGGTTGGTTTCCTGTACGTCGTGGATGCAGGCAGGGTGACCTAGTTTCACCCTACATATTTATTTTTTTGTGTGGAAATCCTTGCTATTAATGTATTATGTTGAGAGATATTAGAATTGTAAAAGGGATGCAAATTAACAATACAGAACACAACATTTCACAATATGCGGACGATGCAGAAATCATGCTTGAAGGTGACAGAGTGACTTTCGAGGAAACTCTAATAACAGTTGATAGGTTTGGAAGAAAATCAGGTTTGATATTAAACACAGAAAAAAAAAAGTGCAATTTGGCTCGGTAGTAGGAAAAATTCCACGATTCGCTACATGCAACATTTACGTA
>CM065726.1:80071744-80094244 GCA_033310375.1 Conus canariensis
ATGTGTACCTTCCTTGAGCCAGGGCTACTTTACATGAGCTTAGGACATGCTCCACTGTTTGTTTTTCATGGCAGAGGGGGCATGCAGGATCGTCTGTTTTCCCCCACTTCACCAGGTTTGCATTTGAGGGCAGAAGGTCATATGCAGATCTGAGAATGAAGCTGATCCTGAGAGGGGCCATGCGCCAAATGTCATTCCAAGTGAGACTTCTTTGGAGTGCATTCTCCCACGTTGTCCATTGCCCTTGCTGGCTCTGCTGGACTGCTTTTTGGAGTCTTTTTTGGTCTTCTTCTTTTCTCATCTCCTGAATCATCATGTCTCTTTTGGCTTTTCCTTTGGTCTTTGACCACCATTCAGTTTTGGTCACCCCCAGTCCTTGTCTGTTGGTCTGTGTGTGTCCTGTTATTTCTCTGATCTTGAGACTTTCTTTTGCAGAATCCATCGCCTCTTGAACTTTCCATTTTCTGCCTGTCTTCAGCTGGGGCTTGATTGCTTCTACCACCTTGTCTCCTGAGTCCTCCAGCATGCTTTGAAGTCTGATCTTCCCTGCTTTGTATTCCTCCAGGATGGATTTCAGTGGTAGTTTCAGCTTTGCTTGGCGACAGTACAGCGCTATGTCAGTCAGACAGGGTGGGACACCAAGCCATTTCCTTGTGAACTTGTTGATTTTGGCTTCCATTGCCTCCACTATGCTGGTGCAGATGTCGTATATCATCAGAGGCCACAGGAGCTTTAGTATCAGCATGAACTGCAGACACCAGACCTTGTACTTGCCAGGGAGCCCACACTGGTCAATGGTCTCCAAGCCTTCCTCCGCCATCTGCTTGGTTTCTTTTGCTCTTTGTGTGTCTTTCAGCGTATCCAAGGCTCTTGACTGGTTCTTCTGTGACTGTTGGAATGGCCTGGTTGGCAACACTGAAGACCACAGATCCGGCCACTTTTCCTTTCCTCATACTATTCTACAAAATAAGCTACAAACCCCACTGTTTCACACCCCCTTCCTCCCCCCTTACCCTCACTTTTGTCTT
This sequence comes from Conus canariensis, assembly GCA_033310375.1. Classification (NCBI taxonomy): domain Eukaryota; kingdom Metazoa; phylum Mollusca; class Gastropoda; order Neogastropoda; family Conidae; genus Conus; species Conus canariensis. Next base: position 80,072,773 of record CM065726.1, read on the forward strand.
TGTCCTTGGCTGTAACTAACCCCCTCTATTTCTAAGAAAAAAAGAAAACCAATGGTTAGGCCTGAAATACTAACACACTTGTAAACAACACGTCACGGGGGAGGGGGGGGGGGATTCCGTTTGTGCCATTGGCTAAATAGATCACGGGACCTGGGACAGCCAACCGGCGAAGTACTTTTCCAAGATGGCGTTGCGTGATGCAAAAGCAGAGTTCTGGATCTGGATCTGGATCGGTACGTCGCTGACATCCATTTACTGGCATAGGCGCGACGGTGGGGGGTGCGCAGCGTGATGATATTATCGGCTTCTGGCTTTTGCCAGAGCCGACTTGAAGCTGTCGACTGACTTTTGGTGGACGATGTTATCGTCGAGGTGGTTCCACTCAGTTATTGTCTTTGGGAAGTATGAGTTACGGTACTGATCGGTTGTGTGTTTCAGGAATGCAGTAGCACCTATCATTGTTTCGTATGTAGTTCTCCACTGGGTTTTGTGTCAGGTACGTTCTGTTGTCTCTAGTGGAGCGGATGCGTCGTCCTGGTTTCTGAGGTGTGATGAAGTCACTCGGGGTGATCGCTGGCACCAGACCCTCAACCACCCTGTAAAAGAATCCCAGCCGTAGTTGAAGCCGCCGTTCTTGGAGTGTAGTGAGCTCATGTTTTCTTAGCAGACCCGTTATGAAGCCTGGCGTGGTGGAGCGGTAGTCATTTGCTATGAAGCGCACTGCATTTCTTTGTACGCGCTCCAGCATGTTGATCTCTTGCTGCATGTGCGGGTCCCAAATGATTGCTGCATACTCCAGGACAGGGCGTACAAGTGCAAGGTAGGCATTCCTTCAGCAGGAGGTAGGGCTGTGCCTGAGGTTTCGCCGGAGAAATCCTAGTGTGCTATTTGCCTTCTTTGTGATGGAGGCGATGTGTTGAGACCACTTGAGGTTGTCAGCGAATTGGATGCCGAGGTATGGGTTATGAGAGACTTGCTGCAGGATGGTATTATTTAGGGAATAGAAGTAGGAGGAGGTAGAGGATTTTGCAGTGCTCATGATGTAACATTTTGAAGCATTGAACCGCATGCCCCATTTGTCTGCCCATGACTCTAGTGACTTGAGGTCCTCTTGTAGAGTGTGGTGGTCATTAAAGTCGATGATCTCCCTGTAAATGAGGCAGTCATCTGCGAATAGGCGTACTTGGGATTTGACTGCTTCTGGGAGGTCATTTATGTGGCACAGGAATAGGAGGGGGCCGAGCACGGTGCCTTGTGGGACTCCTGAGTCGACAGTTGTGGCGTTGGATGTAGTGCCCTCTACCACCACTTGCATGGTTCGCTCTGTTAAGAAGCAGGTAAGCCAGGTGTGGAGGGTGCCGGTGATACCATAACTGGTCAACGTATGGAGGAGACGGTCATGGGGTACTGTATCAAAGGCTTTCGAGAAGTCCAAAATAGCCATATCCACTTGCTTCCCTTTGTCGAAGGACATCAGGAGATCGTTAGTAGTGGTGAGCAGTTGGGTCTCGGTGGAAAAGCCTGAACGGAAGCCGTGGTTGAGATTTGTGAGTATTTTTTGTTGTTCTAGGTGGGACATGATACGGCGGCACACTATATGTTCAAGGAGTTTACAACATACAGATGTCAGTGAGATCGGGCGGTAGTTTGATGGGGTATGCCGGTCACCTTTCTTGAAAGCACAAGATATGTTGGCTCCGAGCCAATCTTGTGGTAGGCGGCCGGTGTCCAGTGAGGTCTGAAAGATTGTGGTCAAGATTGGTGCGATGTTGTCGGCCAAGTTCTTAAGTATCCGGTTTGGGATGTTGTCCGGTCCTGAGGCTTTGTTGGGGTTTAGCTGGTGAAGTAGCTTGGCTACACCGTGGGTGTCGACATGGATGGGTTTAATATGGGCTGTAGGCTTCTTTAAATTTGGTAGGTTGGACGTTACTGCTGTGGTGAAGACAGATTTGAACTGTTTTAGTAGAATGTTTGCCTTGGTCTGACTGTCACTGTGGAGTTGGCCGTCCTCTCTAAGTGGGGCTACCCCAGAGGAGTCTTGTTTTCTCGACCTGATGTAACGCCAGAAGGGTTTCGTGTTGTTGTTGGCGAGGCCTTCCTGAATGGTTCCGTTGATATATTGCCATTCTGCTCTCCGGAGCTCCCGCCGGCAGTGTTTCTGGAATTGACGGAAGGCAGACCAGTCATTTTTCGCCCTGGCTTGTTGGAACATCCTCTTCTTCCGTTTAATCATCTTCCTGAGTGGGGCAGTCAGCCATGGCAATGTGCTTGATGGTCTGAGTAGGAAGGTGGGTATGTTTGTCTCCACTGATGTATTCAGAAGGTTTTTGAAGGTAGTCCAGAGGCTGTCGATGTCCTTCCCCGCTCTCTTTTCTTCCTCAATGATGTTCGCTGCATTTTCCATGTCTTCTTTGAGCTTCTCCCAGTTTGCCTTCCCAAATCTGTAGCATTTACGTGCTTTCTGGTGGTGTATCTGGGGCTTTGCGTCAAAGTCTGAGACTACAACATCATGGTCCGAGATGCCTGGGACATTCACTGAGGTCTTGACGAGGGTGGGGTTTGAGGTGAACACCGGGTCTAGGACATTGGGACCTCGGGTCGGGGTTAGCTGGATTTGGGTTAGCAGGTGGTCAGATGTGACGTCGACCAGGGACTGTTGTACATCATGGTCCTTACCCGACGATCCAACACGAGATCTCATTAAATTCTGCACGATCTGCTAATATTTTGAACCCAGAAAACTCGGGGGAACTGGAATCTTTGATTTTCGACTATTTTGCAAGCGATGTAAGTGACAATGGGGATGATTTGAACGAAAACGAAGAAGACGACGATGAAAACACGACGAAGAGCCTGGGGAGAATGGTGCTGAAAAGAAAACAAAGCGGCGTAGGGAAACACAAACGATGACGAGCACAGCAGTGACTCCGATCCAAACGGTGAAGGAAGTGATTAAAGATGTAGTTATTCCTGTTGTTCATGTTGACATTCAAGAGTCTGTTGATCTGAATGCGGACATGGAATTGCAGAAAGTTCATTCCTTTGACTGCAAAATTGATGCAAACTCCTTGGAACCAGCAAGAAGGCCAAGGTGCTGAAAACGGATTCCACATGCAAGGAGGCAGCAGCACAAACCAAACGAGGCAGCATTTCACAGTGTTCAGCAGAAGAACTGGTGGCAAAGAGATTGAGCATGACAGAATTTAATGAAGGTGTTGTGTGTGTGTGTGTGTGTGTGTGTGGTGTGTGTGTGTGTGTGTGTGTGTGTGTGTGTGAGTGTGTGTGTGTGTGTGTGTGTGTGTGTGTGTGTGTGTGTGTGTGTGTGTGTGTGTGTGTGTGTTTTGCACATGACAAGTATGTAGGGATGTGTGTGTGTGTGTGTGTGTGTGTGTGTGTGTGTGTGAGGTAGGGAGAGAGAGAGAGAGAGAGAGAGAGAGAGAGAGAGAGAGACTGACTCAGCGTGTGGTCAAGATAACCTGTATTCATGTTGTAATTAAATGAACATTTATATTACATCGGGATACACCCAGACTGACAAAAGTACTTAAGTATGCACACACACACACACACACACACACACACACACACACACACACACACAACATACACACACACCACACCACACACACACACACACACACACACACACACACACACACACACACACACACACACACACACATTTAGTGTACATACTAAATGTATGTGAAGGAAAACTCTGAAGAGAGAGATTGCGGAAGGGGGCAGGAAAGGGGCACGCAAACTATGATTTTTATCTTGGATGCTTTTATTCTAATAGAAAACTTGTTCAAATTTTGTGTTTGTTGTTTGTTGCAGTTGTTCAAGGAAACCCCAGGAACTGTGGTCTTTTTGTTGTTTGTTTGTTGCTGTGTTATTTGGGTATACAGTTATTTTCCCATTAAAGATTAACATAATATCAGATTAACATAATATCACTTGTTTTTAAGCGGAGAAAGACAGTATCCTACTTGGGGTTCTAGAAGGCATGCCAACCAACACCAGTGAACTGACCTGCCTAGCACCTTGTCATCACACCAGTGAACTGACCTGCCTAGCACCTTGTCATCACACCAGTGAACTGACCTGCCTAGCACCTTGTCATCACACCAGTGAACTGACCTGCCTAGCACCTTGTCATCACACCAGTGAACTGACCTGCCTAGCACCTTGTCATCACACCAGTGAACTGACCTGCCTAGTACCTTGTCGTCACACCAGTGAACTGACCTGCCTAGCACCTTGTCATCACACCAGTGAACTGACCTGCCTAGCACCTTGTTGTCACACCAGTGAACTGACCTGCCTAGCACCTTGTCATCACACCAGTGAACTGACCTGCCTAGCACCTTGTCGTCACACCAGTGAACTGACCTGCCTAGCACCTTGTTGTCACACCAGTGAACTGACCTGCCTAGCACCTTGTTGTCACACCAGTGAACTGACCTGCCTAGCACCTTGTTGTCACACCAGTGAACTGACCTGCCTAGCACCTTGTTGTCACACCAGTGAACTGACCTGCCTAGCACCTTGTTGTCACACCAGTGAACTGACCTGCCTAGCACCTTGTTGTCACACCAGTGAACTGACTTGCCTAGCACCTTGTTGTCACACCAGTGAACTGACCTGCCTAGCACCTTGTTGTCACACCAGTGAACTGACCTGCCTAGCACCTTGTTGTCACACCAGTGAACTGACCTGCCTAGCACCTTGTCATCACACCAGTGAACTGACCTGCCTAGCACCTTGTCATCACACCAGTGAACTGACCTGCTAGCACCTTGTCGTCACACCAGTGAACTGACCTGCCTAGCACCTTGTTGTCACACCAGTGAACTGACCTGCCTAGCACCTTGTTGTCACACCAGTGAACTGACTTGCCTAGCACCTTGTTGTCACACCAGTGAACTGACCTGCCTAGCACCTTGTTGTCACACCAGTGAACTGACCTGCCTAGCACCTTGTTGTCACACCAGTGAACTGACCTGCCTAGCACCTTGTCGTCACACAAAACGAAAACACCAGAGGACCACATACCTTCATGATAACAAGACTGTATGCAGGGAAACATTCAAGTTCATTTATGGGTAAATGCAGTGTCTGCTCATGAAAATAGCATGTAAATTTATAACACAATAGGAAAGTTATGCTTACGTTTATCTGATTTTTTTATATCAGTGTGTGTGTGTGTGTGTGTGTGTGTGTGTGTGTGTGTGTGTGTGTGTGTGTGTGTTGTGTGTGTGTGTAATAGTTGTATTTTTGTTATTCATAGTTGTAATTTTCTGAAACTACAATTTGACAGGATTAAATTTCTGTACAACCACAGTATGCTATTTTCAGTGTCATCACTTTCATTAGAGTTTTTTTTTAAACAGGGAGCAATAATTTGTCGTGTGTGTGTGTGTGTGTGTGTGTGTGTGTGTGTGTGTGTGTGTGTGTGTGTGTGGTGTGTGTGTTGTGTGTGTGTGTGTGTGTGTGTGTGTGTGTGTGTGTGTGTGTGTGCGTATTCTGAGTTTTAATTTTCTAAAACTCTACAATTTGACAGGATTAGATTTCTCTGCAGTGTGCTGTTTCCATTACAATCACATTCATTCAACAGAGAGCAGTGATTTGTGTTGTTGTTATGTTTCAGCATCAGCCAAAACAAGCTTACAGTATTGCTGAAACATTACCATGAGGATGGAGTCACACCCAGGAAGAAGAAGTGGGGCCGTAGAAAGTGCAACACCGATGCTCTGACTGTTGAAGACACGGAGAGGACTGTGATGTTCATTCGCCAGTTTGCTGAGGACCATGCCTTACTACTGCCTGGGTGAGTTCCAGGCTTCACAAGGAGTGATGTGAAGATTCTTCCATCTTCACAAACAAAGATGAACATCTGGAGACATTGTCAGAGAACTGCACATGCACAAGGTAAATTTTCACCACTGAAGTTCAGCAGTCTTTGTTGTTTAAGAATGATAGAAGATAGTCTTTGTGTTGTAATCTGGCAACAAAGTAGTCAGACAAAAAATCAAAGTGGACCCTGCTTGTTCACCTTGTTATGTCATGTACCTTAGTGTATATTTACATTTTTGTAATTGAGTTTTTATAAGTGACTAGCATTTAAAGCTGTGAAAGTTATTTTATAAAATTCTGTGCGCTGCATACAAAAATGGCTATACTCTCAAGTCTATAAAATTTGGTTTGCCATTTTTTTTTCCATCTGATTGTTTTTTTATTATTCACCAGAGAGCCTAAAAATGGCGACTGAAAATGTATGGGAACTCCGACACCTACTTACTTTGAATTTGTGTGGAGCCTTCCAGACGTGCTGATGGCAGTTTGTATTTCATGGAAATTGTGTTTGAATATCATAAAATCAATGTGTGAAACTTGAAATAAAGTGTTTTAACAAAAATTGCCTATTTGAGGACGCCAAACTTAGTTTAACATGTGCTATGCATGATGTCCTACATCGACAAAAAAAAAATCGCTCAACTGAAGTTCGTCACTCACCATTGCCACAATGTTTTTTTCCAACAGTATTTACAACTAATAGTTTACAAAGGCACATACATAACAAATTACATAAGAATAAATGTTTCATTATATAAAAAAAAAAAAAAAAAAAAAAAAAAAAATCTCTTCACTCCGTCCCAAATGATGCATCCGTAACGCCGAAACTTTTTATTTGAATTTTGAGCGAACAAAAGCGTTTTGAGTCTCTGTGGCCAGTCGGGGAGTAAAGTGTGTAAACATAAAGTAATGATAAACCAATGTCAGTGACACTGTACACAGAAAACTGTACAGGAAGTGAGAAATTATGCCCCAAAGTCATGATGTCCCTTTCCAATTTTACTTTAAACATAAAGTAATGATAAACCAATATCAGTGACACTGTACACAGAAAACTGTACAGGAAGTGAGAAATTATGCCCCAAAGTCATGATGTCCCTTTCCAATTTTACTTTGATGCGCCCGAGATGCATGTGGGGCGCAAGTCAACTCCACAAAACAAATCTTCATAATTGTTCTTTCCAAGTAAGTTATTTGATATTCTTCTCCGTTTAATATATTGTTTTGCTACAATTAAAAATAGTAATACTTGTCATTCATGCTTGCAAACCACTCTGAATCTTGGAAGCGTGGCTTTTTTCAACTTCCAGGCATTGTCCCCATGACGCACACGTAAAACAAATCTTAAAATGTTTAATGATTGCTCATGATTGTTAGCAGTATTTCATGAACACATGTGCACTTCATATAACTCCGTATATTCAAATTATTCTAGTATAATAATGTAGTGTTTGAAAAAAAAAGGATTGTTATCCAAAGACAATTGATATCATAGTTTTGTGTCATTCATGGGACTGAGTCAGTTACTGTCCCATGAATCACACATCATGTATTTGCGATTGACAGCATTACTTTTCAGACAGAAGCAACATTAACATGTGGTACTGTATCAGTTTTCCTGTGGTGTGTGTGATGCACAGTTTTCTCCTTAAATTCTTTGATGAAAACATTTGTCTTATCACATGCTCATCTGTGCCTCATCTCTAAAGCCATCAGAATTGTAAAAACTGTAAATACATATCATTGTTTCTTTTATCTTGCTTTTAGTTAATAGCCAACACAAACAGTTTTTGTGTTATGAGTGTTCTGTTTCTGTGTTTATTAAATAGCCAACACAAACAGTTTTTGTGTTATGAGTGTTCTGTTTCTGTGTTTATTAAATAGCCAACACAAACAGTTTTTGTGTTATGAGTGTTCTGTTTCTGTGTTTATTAAATAGCCAACACAAACAGTTTTTGTGTTATGAGTGTTCTGTTTCTGTGTTTATTAAATAGCCAACACAAACAGTTTTTGTGTTATGAGTGTTCTGTTTCTGTGTTTATTAAATAGCCAACACAAACAGTTTTTGTGTTATGAGTGTTCTGTTTCTGTGTTTATTAAATAGCCAACACAAACAGTTTTTGTGTTATGAGTGTTCTGTTTCTGTTTTTATTAAATAGCCAGCACAAACAGTTTTTGTGTTATGAGTGTTCTGTTTCTGTTCAGTCTTTTCGCCTTTCTTCTGCCAATGCTGTCCCACGAAACATCATAACACTTTTTGGAAATAATGGTATTTGAAATTTCACTAAATGGTTGGTTGTGGGCTAGTGACAAAAAAAATTCTCTGAGGACTGTTACGTGTGCTGCGGTGTGCCACGTTTTATGTTGCTGAAAATAGTTTGCCTTAATTCTAAATTATCATTTTTTAGATGTATGTGTTTTCTTTCAACATATTCAGATGTAACGAAAACTGATTTGAATTAAACTGTATTTATTACATTGTTGTATAGTGATGTCCCAGTGATAAACATGTCACACAGGCTACGCCACCCTACATTCTAATCTTTTTTTTCAGAAACATCATTGTTGATACTGATATTTTCTTTTCATAATGTGAAAATGCATATATCAAGCTACCAACCACAGGTATCAGAACACTCCAAGTCTGATGTTTAATTTTGTGGTCATGTTCCCACATTTGGTCACAAGTACTGGTGAAACAACTCAATTATGTTTCTGAAAAAGAAAAAAAAAAGATTAATGGCAGTTAGGATGAATACTTTCAAATCAAACACACACCACATTTAAAAGCAGAGCCTTCCACCACTATATTGGCCACCACCCCCAACCCCTCCTCTCTTGCTTTCACTACGCATTTTCGCCTGTCCTTTTTTTTTTAACCTCGCCATTTTTCTATCTGTCCCCCTCCCCCCTCTCTGTCTCTCTCTCCCATTTTTATTTCCATCCATGTCTTCCTCTGCCATCATCTTTCTCTCCCACATATAATGTTTTCTGGATCTAATTTTACCTTTTTTTTCTTCTGGACATGGTGCTGTGGGGAAGTCGACCTTCTCCAATGAATGGAAGAAGTATGTACCAAACATTGTTGTTGGTAAACCCATGTCTCCAATGAATGGAAGAAACATGCACCAAACATTGTTGTTGGTAAACCCATGTCTCCAATGAATGGAAGAAACATGCACCAAACATTGTTGTTGGTAAACCCATGTCTCCAATGAATGGAAGAAACATGCACCAAACATTGTTGTTGGTAAACCCATGTCTCCAATGAATGGAAGAAACATGCACCAAACATTGTTGTTGGTAAACCCATGTCTCCAATGAATGGAAGAAACATGCACCAAACATTGTTGTTGGTAAACCCATGTCTCCAATATGCACCAAACATTGTTGTTGGTAAACCCATGTTTTTTTGTTGTTGTTTTTTTTTTTACTCCACCTGTGATGTGGAGTGAATACTATGTACATTTGAGAGAGCAGCTATGTGTTTGTGTGAGAACACCAATGTTGTGAAAGATCTGGATTTGTGTGCTTTTGTAAACTTTACAAGGTAAGAATGTCTTTCTGTTCTTATCATGTAGAATATTGCTTATCAAGGGTTTGAAATTCGATGAGAAATCGATAGTATCATCTTTGAGGGTTTTTTTTTTAAGTTGATAGTGAAGTTTTATCACAGTCTAACAGCTGCATAGAAAATTGAAATTTCACAAATTGTTATTTCTGAATAAGAAGTCCCATTTTAAACGTAATGCCTAAAATAACACAAAAGTTTGCAGTTATGCAGTTGTTTATATGATTAATGAATGCTCAAAATTTCAGGAAGATTGAGTATTGGTTGCTATGGAAAATATGAAGCTGAATGTGTGCATCTGTTTTTGTTCATTTTCTCAGAAGCGCTTCTCAGAGGACTACTATCGTTAATACACTATCTTGAAAACTAAAAGCCCGATTTTAAAATGGTTTTCACCATTGAAAAGAGCGGAAAAAATACTTTGAGAAAATATAATTTTAGAAACACTTAATTATGACAAGAGACTCATTTTGTGGTGGACGGTCACCATTATTAATGGTGTGACTGTGGTTGTTGGTGAGCCCTGGAAGTGAGGAATGGAGTATAAATTATTGGAAAATGTATTCTGATCCCTGTTGTATTATTGATACTTTTAAAAGGGTTACGTGAGAAAATCATGGTTGTGTTCTTCAGTGTAATCACTCATGGTGCTAACTGTTCTGTTCTCCAGCGTAATCACTCATGGTGCTAACTGTTGTGTTCTCCAGCGTAATCACTCATGGTGCTAACTGTTGTGTTCTTCAGTGTAATCACTCATGGTGCTAACTGTTGTGTTCTCCAGCGTAATCACCCATGGTGCTAACTGTTCTGTTCTTCAGTGTAATCACTCATGGTGCTAACTGTTGTGTTCTTCAGTGTAATCACTCATGGTGCTAATTGATGAGTTTTCCTAACGTAATACACACATTGTATTGAAACTTTGTAGACTTCTATATCATGGGTATTTTTTCCCCAAATTGTAGTGAAATGTATTATGTGGAGAGTGACTGTTAGTAAGAAGACAAGGACGATAAATATGCAGGTAGTAGGCTAGGTAACCAATGTAGTTATACAGTTCCACAGGTAATGGTGAGGCCCTGAGTCCAGTCTGGCTGGAACTGGTTACCACCAGGTGTGGGGATGCAGCGCAAGCCCCGGCCGCTGTCTCCATCACGACGATGTAGAGAGGCTGACCGCCAGGTCGGTAGTCCGACGTGATTTTCTGCTGTGTGGGTGTGCCCTGTGGGACACCACTTGGAACTGTGTTCTCGAGTGGCTCTGCTTGCCGTGTGAGTAGCCTGGTTGATGCTACAGACTGTGACCTGGGCTCTGCTTGCCGTGTGAGTAGCCTGGGTGATGCTACAGACTGTGACCTGGGCTCTGCTTGCCGTGTGAGTAGCCTGGTTGATGCTACAGACTGTGACCTGGGCTTGGTGCAGCCAAGTGTGTGGACTGTCTGTTGGGACACCACTGACGGTACCAGTGAGGTCTGTGCCAGAAAAAAAAAAATTGCTGTGACAGTTTTTGCGAATGTTGTGTGAGAGCGAAGGTTAAAGCTCCCTGTGCTTATTACATACCTTAGATGATGTGAATTGTTGATCTGCACGCTGTGTAGAGGCGTGCATTGTTTTATGTCTGCTGATTTATATCAGTTATTTATGGTGATATGTGTTTGTAATGTCCTGATGGTTCAGGCAGCATATAAAAGAAAGAAAACTTAGTTTGCATGTTGCCTGGCCGTCCATGTTCATGTGTGTGTAGGGAATGATCAGTGCACGCATCCAAACTTTGAAAGTGAGCCAGACAGTAATATACACACTACCACACCATCCGTAACAATGTGCCTGCGTACACGTGTGCGCGCGCACTCACACGCGCGCGCGCACACACACACACACACACACACACACACACACACACACACACACACACACACACACACACACACACACACTACAGTCATATTACATGGAATATGACCCAAAATCAGATTTACAATTTGTTCAAAGCTCTGCTTGTTTTTAATGCCAGTCCACGGGTGCCCTAAACCCTTTTAAAATGTTCTATCCGCGCATAAGGCGTTCTAAAAAAGTTGATATTTGATGCACAGATTTTGTTTCGATGCGTTTTGAACAAGATTTTTCTCAAAATATGCATTGCATGTGTGGCAAACAACTTGCCATAGATCAGTAACTAGCAACTTGCCATAGATCAGTAACTTATTCACTGCTCAGTAGTGAGATGGTCAGTTTCTGTAGCATTAGTTGATTATTGTTCAGTCAGTAAACCATTATATGCTCAATGAATTGAATAATTACTCATTACTTCGATTTTCCCCCGAATTCTTTTATTGTGGTCCAATCGATGTGTACCTTTGACATGCTCTAGTTAAAGTTGCTTCAAAGAAATTTTGTTGTTGTTGTTGTTGTTGTCCCAACCTCCGCATCACCTCAGAGGCAGTGCACCCACGCAGCTCATTCCGACACCCCGTCCACAGCCACAGCCCGGTCGGCCCCGCCGCAGCCCCAGCACCAGCAATCCACAGGGAGCAGTCAATGTCAAGTCGTCAAGAGGCAACCCACCGGAGGAGACACTGCACTGCTGCCGAGTCACTTTGGTGGTGTTCAGTGGCACCTGTTCTGATCTAACATACGCAGGACACCACCCACTAAGCCCCCTTCTGACGACAATTATTGCTTAGTCGCGGAGCTGGCGCGAGTGAGCTCTCCCTCCAGAGGGCGCCACCACGTCCGTCCAACGACAGCCTCCATGGACTCGCTGATACCAGTGACCCCGACGGAACCAAACCAAGGCCACAGACGTGGAGAGGACATCGAAATTGAGGTCACCATGAGAGCAGGGCATGAAGAGCCACAGAATTTGAGACATTTTTGTTTTTTATGCTGATCGATGAGAATGAGGATGATTAAGATGATGCTACGGATTTCCATTTCGGTCTGAGACTACATGACAGGGCTGTATTCTACGCTTCCTTTCATAATATATCCCGGCGTCAACCAGGCCCGCGAGATACAGGTACCTGCAGTGTTGGTCAGGAAATTTGAGCAACACTCTCAGAAACGCATCCATTAAGTGGATGAAACTCGACTGTGTGGTCCCAGTCTTCCCAACTGAGACCGCAGCAAACTCAACTCTGGGTAGGAGCCGGTCGGGGCAGAAAAAACCCACATGACTCTGATGGGATTCGAACCCACGACCTCCCAGCCGGGAGTCTGCGACGCTAACCACTTCGCCACGGCGGCTGGTAAAGAAATGTTATTACTGATGTGAAATGTACAAAAAAAAATATCTTTGGTACAAACTCAGGTGGTCTTCTTTTTTTTCTTTTTTTTCTTTTTTTTGTTGTCATTTTCTTTCACACTGCATACTGTTCTTCTTTCTTTAACCTTTTACTCCACATAACAAAAATACTCAAGATAAACAAGTAGATCATTTACAAGCAAATGTGTAATCCCCCCCCCTTGCACACACGCACGCACACACACACACACACACACACACACACACACACACACACACACACACACCACGCACACACACACACACACACACACACACACACACACATACACACACACGCACACACTCACACACACACAAACACACTTCTCCCATCCTCATTCCCTATCCTTCACATACCCTCAAGAAATCAAAACACATACATACAGAGACCAAACAGGAAAGCGCATGCGCGGGCACACACACACACACACACACACACACACACACACACACACACACACACACACACACACACACACACACACACGTCCATATGCCTGTAAGGGAGCGTTTTAATGTGTGGACAGTGAACGTACCTCCTCACCTCTACCCCTTCTTTCCCCTTTCTTCCCACACATCTGTGAGACATACCATCATCAAGACTGCATCACCACCTCCCACCATCACCGCTATTGTCATTGGGCCCCCTACTCTCTCTCTCTCTCTCTCTCTCTCTCTCTCTCTCTCTCTCTCTCTCTCTCTCTGTGTCTCTCTCTCTCTCTCTCTCTCTCTCTCTCTCTCTCTCTCTGTCTGTCTGTCTGTCTGTCTGCCTGCCTCTCTCTCTCTCTCTCTCTCTCTCTCTCTCTCTCTCTCTCTTCGTGCCCACATCGCCTAAGTGGGCCACATGAGTGTGAGTAAGTGTGTGTGTGTGTGTGTGTGTGGAGGTGGGCGTTCTGTGATCCTGTGTGGGCAGCCAATGTTTGGGACTGCGTCAATGTTCGTGGGCAAACTGCTGAAGTGCTGCATTGTGATTGGACGGTGTGTGCAGGAAGCTGCTTTGCCACGTGGGGATTGGTTAGTGCTGTTGGGCATGCGCGGTCCTGCTGAAGCTATACACATTCAGAGGAAAAGCGTCATTATCATTCCACGTCTGACAGCCACCTTAGTCTACACACCGAGTTTTTTTCACCGCACAAGATCGCAAGTCGACAGCCAAGCTTTTCCTGTGCACACCACACAACCAGTCTGCTCGTGTCTGCCTCTGCACAGCTGTGTCTTGGGTAGAGCACCAACAGCTGCCTTCAGTCACCATGAACTGTCTTCAGCCGCTGCTGGTTCTTCTCCTGATTTCAACCATCACTGCGTTGTATCAAGGTTAGTTCAGTAGTCTACCATTTGCTGTGTATAGACATGATGTTATTCTAAGGCACAGTGTTACAATGACAGCCATTCCCTGCGTTTAGACATGATTTTATTCTAAGACATAGTGATATAATGACAGTGATTAATGTCACATAGTCCCTCCACCCCCAACCCCCACCCCCACCGCACCCCAAGTTATTCTCCTCCTTCGGTGGAAATGGTGGGAGCATTCTTTGAAAGTAACAATGTACATATGTTTAACCATTCACCTTTTTTTTTTACCATTTTACGCGCGCATAATATTGTGAACTGCTTCCAGTTTATACTGTTGGGATTGTATCATGCACGTGTGGATGGTAAGAGGGTTCTGTCTTCATTTCTATAGTTTTTGATTCCATCATAACCCATACTCCCTCAAGGTTGTACATGTTTATTCAGGATCAAAAGCACGTTCAATAGCTTATGACGAAATGTGAACATTTTTCTCTTTGTTATTTAATATCAAAACTGGCATGGATAGGATGTCTGTATGGCACTGGAAAAATGTTGAACTAAACCTTAGTTGTTGTTTTTTTTCGTTTTTTCCTCCAACTAGTCTCTTACACACCATGCATAGTCTGTATGTTCTCTTACAAATGGCCATATTTTTGCTGATTTTAGTGTTTTGGTGTTTGATACAAAGAGTCTGGGTTTGTTAATGTTCTACTGTGTGGTGTACTGGCACACTCACTCTGATAGAAATTGAAAAAAGAAAGGGCAGTTTGATTTTTCTGCGTTCACGTTGATGAAAAAAAATTATTTTAAAAGGAAGTTTTTTTTGTTGTTTCCTTTGTACAAAAAAATCGTTTTAAATTTTTTTTTTTTTGTCATCAACCTGAACACAGAAAAATCAAACTGCCATTTTATTTTTCAATTTTTACGCAAGTATTGTAGCCTTGAAATAAAAAACAAACCTTGAATTTTGTTCTTGGGAGTCTGTAGGAACCCTGTCAGCAAGTTTTCCCTCCGTTATGGCGCACATGTCCCCGTGCTAACTCCACCACTCACTGTTCCATCCTGTTAGCATGCATACGTGTGTTTGTACTTCGAAAATTCGTACACTTGAACTATAAGAGTGCTAGTGAACTAACTGCTGTAGAAACTTAGAGATGGGTTTCCACGTTACTACAGGTTGAGGAAAGTTCACGGTCAAGCTCCGCAGCGTAAACAAAGAATCTTTTTTATTTTGTCTTCAGCGCTGGTTTTTCTGCCACGCTGGCTCCGCTCCCTGCTCCCTGCAGGCCAGATTTCATCTGCTAGACAAAACGTATGGCAGCTATTTTCACAGCTTCTTTCACTTGAACAGGTGATCGAGCAATGTTTACAAGGCAGTTTGGATGATGAAGGAGAGTTTATTGAATTTATTTTCTATATTCTGATAAGTAGCAGTTGCGAAACTCTGGTCTTGTAATTTTTTTCTCTCTTTTTTATGTTGAGGCTGCAACTTATTCAGGTGAAAAGTACTTGATTTTCTCTTTCCAACCATACCAAATATGCTGCTACAAGGTATAAAAACGCGTCCGTAAAAAAATTAGAAAACTGTCGAAATCCTTATGTACACAGGGAACTGAACGGCGCTGAGCGCCTGCAGAAGGAGGGGAAGGCGCAGGCGCTCAGCCTACGTGTGGATAATGTTAAGATATATTAGCTACCATTAGGAAAATGTGTGACTTGTGAAAGTCAACAAAGTGAAAGTGCACAGCCCCCTCCACACCACACAACTCTCCTCCCAGCAGACATTTTGCACAGGCAATTCCCCTTCCACTGACATTTTGTCACAAGAGCTTTTGCCTCAGAAAGCAGGAAAGGGTAGTGACATAGAAGTATCCACAGCGGTGGAACACATCTGCACCTGGACACACATCATGGGAGACGTTCTATCTTGACACACATCATGGGAGACGTTTTATCTTGACACACATCATGGGAGACGTTTTATCTTGACACACATCATGGGAGACGTTTTATCTTGACACACATCATGGGAGACGTTTTATCTTGACACACATCATGGGAGACGTTTTATATTGACACACTTCATGGGAGACGTTCTATATTGGCACACATTATGGCAGACGTTCTATATTGACACACATCATGGGAGACGTTTTATCTTGACACATGATGGCAGACGTTCTATCTTGTTTTGTGTGCAGATGGTCGATGGCAGACGTTCTATCTTGTTTTGTGTGCAGATGGTCGATGGCAGACGTTCTATCTTGTTTTGTGTGCAAATGGTCGATGGCAGACGTTCTATCTTGTTGTGTGTGCAGATGGTCGATGGCAGACGTTCTATCTTGTTTTGTGTGCAGATGGTCGATGGCAGACGTTCTATCTTGTTTTGTGTGCAGATGGTCAATGGCAGACGTTCTATCTTGTTTTGTGTGCAGATGGTCGATGGCAGACGTTCTATCTTGTTTTGTGTGCAGATGGTCGGGCAACACCAAGAAGAGGCAGGACCACAAGGACGATGTCGAATCGTTTGAATATTCAGACAAGGTGATTTTTGTCATCCCATATAACGGTTAATTTTAACCCCTCTCTCTCTCTCTCTCTCTCTCTCTCTCTCTCTCTCTCTCTCTCTCTCTCTCTCTCTCTCTTTTGAAGACCCGGGTTTGCTAGATGTGTTTATGATTGAGTGTGTTGGAGGCGTGTGGCTGGGATCATGCTTGGTAGCACTAGTTGTGTGTGCCAGGTGTCGTGGCACAGTGTCAGGTGGAGGGCGTCAGTTTATTGTGTGTGCCAGGTGTCGTGGTACAGTGTCAGGTGGAGGGCGACAGTTTATTGTGTGTGCCCGGTGTCGTGGTACAGTGTCAGGTGGAGGGTGGCAGTTTACTGTGTATGCCAGGTGTCCTGGTACAGTGTCAGGTGGAGGGCGACAGTTTATTGTGTGTGCCAGGTGTCGTGGTACATTGTCAGGTGGAGGGCGACAGTTTATTGTGTGTGCCAGGTGTGGTACATTGTCAGATGGAGGGCGACAGTTTATTGAGTGTGCCAGGTGTCGTGGTACAGTGTCAGGTGGAGGGCGACAGTTTATTGTGTGTGCCAGGTGTTGTGGTACATTGTCAGGTGGAGTGTGACAGTTTATTGTGTGTGCCAGGTGTCGTGGTACAGTGTCAGGTGGAGGGCGACAGTTTATATGTGTGTTCCAGGTGTCGTGTGTACAGTGTCAGGTGGAGGACGACAGTTTTATTGTGTGTGCCAGGTGGTACATTGTCAGATGGGGGGCGACAGTTTATTGTGTGTGCCAGGTGTGGTGGTACAGTGTCAGGTGGAGGGTGACAGTATATTGTGTGTGCCAGGTGTCGTGGTACAGTGTCAGGAGGAGGGCGACAGTTTATTGTGTGTGCCAGGTGTGGTGGTACAGTGTCAAGTGGAGGGCGACAGTTTATTGGGTGTGCCACGGTGTCGTGGTACAGTGTCAGGTGGAGGGCGACAGTTTATTGTGTGTGCCAGGTGTCGTGGTACAGTGTCAGGTGCAGGGTGACAGTTTATTGTGTGTGCCAGGTGTGGTACAGTGTCAGGTACAGGGTGACAGTTTATTGAGTGTGCCAGGTGTCGTACAGTGTCAGGTGCAAGGTGACAGTTTACTGTGTGTGCCAGGTGTCGTTGGTACTGTGTCAGGTGGAGGGTGACAGTTTATTGTGTGTGCCAGGTGTGGTACAGTGTCAGGTAGAGGGCGTCAGTTTATTGTGTATGCCAGGTGTCGTGGTACAGTGTCAGGTGCAGGGCGACAGTTTATTGTGTGTGCCAGGTG
The DNA here is from genome assembly GCA_033310375.1 of Conus canariensis. Classification (NCBI taxonomy): domain Eukaryota; kingdom Metazoa; phylum Mollusca; class Gastropoda; order Neogastropoda; family Conidae; genus Conus; species Conus canariensis. The sequence goes on from CM065726.1 coordinate 80,090,580, forward strand.
TCGTGGTACAGTGTCGGTGGAGGGCGTCAGTTTATTGTGTGTGCCAGGTGTCGTGGTACAGTGTCAGGTGGAGGGCGTCAGTTTATTGTGTGTGCCAGGTGTGGTACATTGTCAGATGGAGGGCGACAGTTTATTGAGTGTGCCAGGTGTCGTGGTACAGTGTCAGGTGGAGGGCGACAGTTTATTGTGTGTGCCAGGTGTTGTGGTACAGTGTCAGGTGGAGGGTGACAGTATATTGTGTGTGCCAGGTGTCGTGGTACAGTGTCAGGTGGAGGGCGACAGTTTGTGTGTGCCAGGATGTGGTGGTACAGTGTCAAGTGGAGGGCGACAGTTTATTGGGTGTGACAGGTGTCGGGGTACAGTGTCAGGTGGAGGGCGACAGTTTATTGTGTGTGCCAGGTGTCGTGGTACAGTGTCAGGTGCAGGGTGACAGTTTATTCTGTGTGCCAGGTGTGGTACATTGTCAGGTGGAGGGCGACAGTTTATTGTGTGTGCCAGGTGTTGTGGTACAGTGTCAGGTGGAGGGGACAGTATATTGTGTGTGCCAGGTGTCGTGGTACAGTGTCAGGTGGAGGGCGACAGTTTGTGTGTGCCAGGTGTGGTGGTACAGTGTCAGTGGAGGGCGACAGTTTATTGGGTGTGACAGGTGTCGGGGTACAGTGTCAGGTGGAGGGCGACAGTTTATTGTGTGTGCCAGGTGTCGTGGTACAGTGTCAGGTGCAGGTGACAGTTTATTCTGTGTGCCAGTGTGGTACATTGTCAGTGGAGGGTGACAGTTTATTGTGTGTGCCAGGTGTCGTGGTACAGTGTCAGGTGGAGGGCGACAGTTTATTGTGTGTGCCAGGTGTGGTACATTGTCAGATGGAGGGCGACAGTATATTGTGTGTGCCAGGTGTCGTGGTACAGTGTCAGGTGGAGGGTGACAGTTTATTGTGTGTGCCAGGTGGTACGTGTGTACAGTGTGTCCCGGTGGGAGGGGCGACAGTTTATTGTGTGTGCCAGGTGTCGTGGTACAGTGTCAGGTGGAGGGCGACAGTTTATTGTGTGTGCCAGGTGTCGTGGTACAGTGTCAGGTGGAGGGCGACAGTTTATTGTGTGTGCCAGGTGTCGTGGTACAGTGTCAGGTGGAGGGCGACAGTTTATTGTGTGTGCCAGTGTCTGGTACAGTGTCAGGTGGAGGGCGACAGTTTATTGTGTGTGCCAGGTGTGTGGTACAGTGTCAGGTGGAGGACGACAGTTTATTGTGTGTGCCAGGTGTGGTACATTGTCAGATGGGGGGCGACAGTTTATTGTGTGTGCCAGGTGTGTGGTACAGTGTCAGGTGGAGGTGACAGTATATTGTGTGTGCCAGGTGTCGTGGTACAGTGTCAGGAGGAGGGCGACAGTTTATTGTGTGTGCCAGGTGTGGTGGTACAGTGTCAAGTGGAGGGCGACAGTTTATTGTGTGTGCCAGGTGTCGTGGTACAGTGTCAGGTGGAGGGCGACAGTTTATTGTGTGTGCCAGGTGTCGTGGTACAGTGTCAGGTGGAGGGCGTCAGTTTATTGTGTGTGCCAGGTGTCGTGGTACAGTGTCAGGTGGAGGGCGACAGTTTTTGTGTGTGCCAGGTGTCGTGGTACAGTGTCAGGTGGAGGGCGACAGTTTATTGTGTGTGCCAGGTGTCGTGGTACAGTGTCAGGTGGAGGGCGACAGTTTATTGTGTGTGCCAGTGTCGTGGTACAGTGTCAGGTGCAAGGTGACAGTTTATTGTGTGTGCCAGGTGTGGTACAGTGTCAGGTGCAGGTGACAGTTATTGAGTGTGCCAGGTGTCGTACAGTGTCAGGTGCAGGGTGACAGTTTACTGTGTGCCAGGTGTCGTGGTACTGTGTCAGGGAGGTGACAGTTTATTGAGTGTGCCAGGTGTGGTACAGTGTCAGGTGGAGGGTGACAGTTTACTGTGTGTGCCAGATGTCGTGGTACATTGTCAGGTGGAGGCAACGTTTATTGTGTGTGCCAGGTGTGTACAGTGTCAGATGGAGGGCGACAGTTATTGTGTGTGCAGGTGTGGTACAGTGTCAGGTGCAGGTGACAGTTTATTGTGTGTGCCAGGTGTGGTGGTACAGTGTCAGTGGAGGGCGACAGTTTATTGTGTGTGCCAGGTGTGTGGTAAGTGTCAGGTGGAGGCGACAGTTTATTGTGTGTGCCAGGTGTGTGGTACAGTGTCAGGTGGAGGGCGACAGTTATTGTGTGTGCCAGTGTTGGTACAGTGTCAGGTGGAGGCGACAGTTTATTGTGTGTGCCAGGTGTGGTACAGTGTCAGGTGGAGGCGACAGTTTATTGTGTGTGCCAGGTGTGTGGTACAGTGTCGGGGAGGGGACAGTTTATTGGTGTCCGGTGTGGTACATTCAGGTGGAGGGACAGTTTATTGTGTGTGCCAGGTGTCGTGGTACAGTGTCAGGTGGAGGGCGACAGTTTATTGTGTGTCCAGGTGTCTGGTACAGTGTCAGTGGAGGGCGACAGTTTATTGTTGTGCCAGTGTCGGGTAAGTGTCAGGTGAGGGCGACAGTATTGTGTGTGCCAGGTGTCGTGGTACGTGTCAGTGCAGGGTGACAGTTTATTGTGGTGCCAGGTGTGTACAGTGTCAGGTACAGGGTGACGTTTATGATGTTCCAGTGTCGTACAGTGTCAGGTGCAAGGTACAGTTTACTTGTGTGTCCAGGTGTCGTGGTACTGTGTCAGGTGGAGGGTGACAGTTTATTGTGTGTGCCAGGTGTGGTACAGTGTCAGGTAGAGGGCGTCAGTTTATTGTGTATGCCAGGTGTCGTGGTACAGTGTCAGGTGGAGGGCGACAGTTTATTGTGTGTGCCAGGTGTCGTGGTACAGTGTCAGGTGGAGGGCGACAGTTTATTGTGTGTGCCAGGTGTGGTGGTACAGTGTCAGGTGGAGGGCGACAGTTTATTGTGTGTGCCAGATGTCATGGTACAGTGTCAGGTGGAGGGCGACAGTTTATTGTGTGTGCCAGGTGTGGTACAGTGTCAGGTGGAAGGCGACAGTTTATTGTGTGTGCCAGGTGTTGTGGTACAGTGTCGGGGGCAGGGTGACAGTTTATTGAGTGTGCCAGGTGTGGTACATTGTCAGGTGGAGGGTGACAGTTTATTGTGTTTGCCAGGTGTCGTGGTACAGTGTCAGGTGGAGGGCGACAGTTTATTGTGTGTGCCAGGTGTGGTACATTGTCAGATGGAGGGCGACAGTATATTGTGTGTGCCAGGTGTCGTGGTACAGTGTCAGGTGGAGGGTGACAGTTTATTGTGTGTGCCAGTGTCGTGGTACAGTGTCAGGTGGAGGGCGACAGTTTATTGTGTGTGCCAGGTGTCGGTGGTACAGTGTCAGGTGGAGGGCGACAGTTTATTGTGTGTGCCAGGTGTCGTGGTACAGTGTCAGGTGGAGGGCGACAGTTTATTGTGTGTGCCAGGTGTCGTGGTACAGTGTCAGGTGGAGGGCGTCAGTTTATTGTGTGTGCCAGGTGTCGTGGTACAGTGTCAGGTGGAGGGCGACAGTTTATTGTGTGGTGCCAGGTGTCGTGGTACAGTGTCAGGTGGAGGGCGACAGTTTATTGTGTGTGCCAGGTGTCGTGGTACAGTGTCAGGTGGAGGGCGACAGTTTATTGTGTGTGCCAGGTGTCGTGGTA
>CM065726.1:80104244-80115362 GCA_033310375.1 Conus canariensis
TGATTTTGTCTGAGAAGACCCCCCCCCCCCCCCAAAAAAAAAAAAAAAAAAAAAAACAAACAAACTAGGAAAATAATTGGTGGGGAGTTGTTCTTTTGATCAAAGATCAGTTTAACATTAAATGCTGGCTCAAACTTATGGTAGGGCTCAAAATACTGACATGGAGGACGCAGTGTTTTAGGACAAAACCCTCACTGCGGCGGCGTGTGACGTCGGCCGAGAAGAGAACAAGGGAAACTAATCCATCGAAATGATTCCGGTGTCCGATAAGCTAGATTTATTTCCCTTACATTGAGGTTCATGGAGACAAAGCAAAAAAAAAAAAGCTCTCCGAATTCGGCGAATGACGTAACCCTACACGCACGCACGCACGCACGCACGCACGCACACACACACACACACACACACACACACACACACACACACACACACACACACACACACACACCCGCGCGCACATACATACGTGCACCTCGTACGGTGGCACACGCTCACACATGGATCCTTGCCCACACACCCATGCACACACATATAGACACAGTCGTGTACACTCACCATACACATACCGTGATAATAATAGCATAATGTTAGGTAGCTACTCAAGGTCAGACCAGCGTATACACACAGTCGTTTACACTCACCATACACACATACCATGATAATAATAATAGCACAATGTTAGGTAGCTAGCTACTCAAGGTCTGACCAGCGCGTTGGGTTAATGCGTAGGTCAAGACATCTGCCAAGTCGTTGCCACGAGACCCTCTTCTTAAATTCTCTCATCTTGATCATAAATTCATTTATCCAGCGGCTCTACATCATGCGCGGTGTGGTTTACAAACTTAGCGAATGTGGTGTAGCGTCTATGGACTGGCCTGGACGCAGTGACACCTCCTTGATGAAACTGAAACTCCTCATGACTATATAATATCATTGCTGGGTGCTCGCAGGTGCATGTGTTTGTGTGCATGTGCGTGCGCATATGCATGCTTGTCTCTGCATGGACCTGAACAATTAAGGCAAAATACATAAACGCATTCATGTACACTGACGTACATGTATATATACATAAGAGCAAGCTTTGTTTATAATTGAATATATCTTGCAGTCATTGCAACACCAAGCTGCTCTGTAAGTTGCTAGAACGGTGCTCGGTTATTTATCCTTGGAATTTATTAGTCTATTATAATTTAGTCCCTTGTGGATTCATTCCAAGAACTGGCCCTCAGCACTTGTGTCTTAAGAGGTTATCTTTTTTATATTTTCTACTTTTCACAAGAAAATGTAGCTTGTTTTGTTCCTTCATGATTTCCTTTTGCTTCTTAGGTGGCAATTTTGGTTGGTTTTTTGAAAACTCACAAACATACTACGGTATTGCACACCAGCCTTTTCTGGGATAGCATTCTTCTTAAAACCGAAAAGGCAGAGGAGTCAAGTTACTTCTTTCCGCCGTCACTGAAGAGAAACAATCAGGTTTCAAAATACTGGTATTTGACCAGTTACATGTTAGTGAGTTTCCTCCCCGTTGGAGATTGTCTCCCCACTTGGAGACTATAAGCTTGCTGAAGGCTCATTTTGAGAAGCATTTATTATTCCCCATTCACCCTCTCAAGCACATACTGTTAGTTAGGCAGAATTACTACCACTGCAGATATGAATGCTTATCTCCCGTTATTTCTTTAATCTAAGACATAAGAGCAAGCTTTGTTTATAATTCAATATATCTTGCAGTCATTGCAACACTAAGTAGCTGGGACGGTGCTCGGTTACTTATCCTTGGAATTTATTAGTCTATTATATATATATGTGTGTGTGTGTAATGCTGAACAATTAAGTAGTGGGGGGAAACAAGTGCAGGTTAACTATTCTTCCATCATTATAGGAATGACTTGGCAAAGATTTGACATTTTTAAAAGGAAGGGTGCAAACGTTTGCTCTATTGCAGAGTTTCTACTATAACTATCAATCTCCACTTTTGTTTAAAGGCTGAGTTAAAGATAGGAGACAGTAATACAATGCTAACAGTTTCAGTCAAATAACTCTTCAATGTTTCTTATGAATTAAATCACATTAATTTGGAATATACTTAGCCCAAGTACATATGTGGTGCAGATTTTTTTTTTTTTTTTTTTTTTTTTGCTGTCCCAACCTTTGCGCCACCTCAGAGGCAGTGCACCCACGCCGCTCATTCCGACACCCCGTTCACAGCCACCGCCCGCTCGGCCCCGCCGCAGCCCCAGCACAGGCAATCCACAGGGAGCAGTCAATGTCAAGTCGTCAAGAGGCAACCCACCGGAGGAGACGTTGCACTGCTGCCGAGTCACTTCAGTGGTGTTTAGTGGCGCCTGTTCTGATCTAACATACGCAGGACAATACCTACTAAGCCCCCTACTGACGACAATAATTGCTTAGTCGCGGAGCCGGCGTGAGTGAGCTCTCCCTCCGGAGGGCGCCTCCACATCCGTCCAACGACAGCCCCCATGGACTCGCCGATACTGGTGACCCCGACGGAACCAAACCAAGGCCATAGACGTCGAGAGGACATCGAAACTGAGGTCACCATGAGAGCAGGGCATGAAGGGACACAGAATTTGAGACATTTTTTAATGCTGATGGATGAGAATGAGGATGATTAAGATGATGCTACGGATTTCCATTTTGGTCTGAGACTACATGACAAGGCTGTACTCTACGCTTCCTTTCATAATATATCCCGGCGTCAACCAGGCCTGAGAGATACAGGCACCTGCAGTGTTGGTCAGGAAATTTGAGCAACACTCTCAGAAACGCATCCATTAAGTGGATGAAACTCGACTGTGTGGTCCCAGTCTTCCCAGCTGAGTCCGCAGCAAACTCAACTCTGGGTAGGAGCCAGGTCGGGGCAGAAAAACCCACATGACTCTGATGGGATTCGAACCTCCCAGCCGGGAGACCGCGACGCTAACCACTTCGCCACGGCAGCTGGTATGTGGTGCAGATTTAGTCATACACTACAAAGCATTCCAACAATCACCAGTATTTATAAATCAGCGTAGCAGTTTTCACCTAATACAGGCATACTGTTTTCTGATCTAAATTTATCATTCGTTTATCATCTTAACAGATAGAATTGCATACTGGCAAAGGTCAGGTTGAACACAAAGAATAGAGGTCAGATTGTTAACAAAGAATCATAACCACATGGTGATAGCTTCTGCCACATGGTGGCAAGCAAACTACTACACAGAATAATCATTCATCATCTTGATAATGTCACCAAGTATTGTCACAAAGTTACACTGCTAAACCACATGGCATACATATGATCAATGAATAGATTCGAAATGTAAAACATAGTTTCAACTCATATTTCCTGGGATGAATCAGTAACTTCAGACTGGGTTTTTCAGATCAGAGAGAGATTATCATTTCCTCTCTCTTGATTTACCTCTGACATCTGTTTTGTTACTTAGTTCTGATCTAGAGCTGGTCTTCAGGAAAACTTAGTGGGAAAGGCTCGGTGTCCTTATTTTAACTGCTAAATTGGGTATTGTAGAGTTTTCCCTGGTGACAGGCTGTGACTCTGGGCAATGAGAGGGAGGACACTTGTCTGTCATTTGGCCAATTGCAAACTTGGGAATCTTCCCTTGCACTGATCCAAGATAAACGACCGATAATTTATGCACACGTCTTTAGAACGAATGCTAATGAGCCCAGCGAGGGTCATCACAATGATCATCATCAGCCACCTGTGTGCATGGAGTGTGACGATCAGCACCAACTGTCCGGTGCAGGGAGATGGAAGTGGGGGGGGGGGTGTTCAGAGAAGGAGGGGTGTGAGCAAGAGAGGGAGAGGGTTCTCTGTGGTGCGCCGATTATTATTCAATCGCTGGCAAAGTAGATGTGCGAGAGAGAGAGAGAGAGAGAGAGAGAGAGAGAGAGAGAGAGAAGGGGGAAAGGCGGTGACATCTACACAAGTGACGTAAACTTTGTTTGTAACATATGGTGTTAAGCTGGGCGGTCCATGTCATTTTAAGAGAGAGGGAGGGGGGGGGGGCAGAAGGCCTGGTGCCTTTGTGTCAAGTGACAGGAGGGGGGGGGGGGGTTGAGAGGGGAGATTTGGCATAGATTTGAAATCTATTCTGCCTTTTGTGTGACAGACAGCACAGAGAAAGGACAGAGAATGGCGTTTGTGTTTGTACAGTTTGTACAATTGGGACTGATCGGATGGATGTCTCAAGTGTTTCATCACAAAAGGACAACCAGATCAACGACAGCAGTAACAGACCTGGTCAACTGTGGAGGAGAAGACTACCAGATCAACAACAGCAGTAACAGACCTGGTCAACTGTGGAGAAGAAGACAACCAGATCAACGACAGCAGTAACAGACCTGGTCAACTGTGGAGAAGAAGACAACCAGATCAACGACAGCGGTAACAGACCTGGTCAACTGTGGAGAAGAAGGACAACCAGATCAACAACAGCAGTAACAGACCTGGTCAACTGTGGGGGAGATGACAACCAGATCAACGACAGCAGTAACAGACCTGGTCAACTGTGGAGAAGAAGACAACCAGATCAACATCATGTCATTCTCAATGCTGACGTCACCGTGGTCACCACAGCTCAGGGAGGGACTTCACAGATTCCTGTTCTGCCTCGTGGACTGCTTCCCTGACCAGTAACCCACCCCGCCCTCCGCCAGGCACTCTCCCCTTCTCTATGACCAATGTTAAGAAAAGATACCCCAACAAACGGTGAGAGGGATGGTGTGGGTGGTGGTGGTGGTGGTGGTGGGAGTGTGGTGGGCTACAGACACCTTCTGATGAAGATGGGAATTCAGACAGGCTCCTCAGCAGTGACCACCACCAGCCGAACAAGCAGTAACGGCAAACCCTCTGCACTTCCCGCCAGCCCATAGACTCCCTAATGACTGGCACCTTTGAAATGCTGAGACCATCAGACTCGATGCCGATGGCAGGTGAAGGTCGGGTCGAAGCCCGTTGACCTCTGTCACAGGTGATTTAACCAGTCCTACTCTGGGTAATACGCGCATTTGCCTTGATCCTCTATCTGATTCAAATTTCTATAACAAAATCTGATTGGTTGATTTTAAACCTGAAGGATTTTGGAGCTTAGAAAGCGAATTATGCATCTTTTTCTCGTTCAGAGTCATGATGTCATACTCTTGCTTAGAAAGCGAATTCCACATCTTTTTGTCGTTCAGAGTCATGGTGTCATACTTACTCTTGCTTAGAAAGCGAATTCCGCATCTTTTTCTTGTTCAGAGTCATGGTGTCATACTTACTCTTGCTTAGAAAGCGAATTCCGTATCTTTTTCTCGTTCAGAGTCATGGTGTCATACTTACTCTTGCTTAGAAAGTGAATTCCGCATCTTGTTCTCGTTCAGAGTCATGGTATTTACTTAATCTTGCTTGAAATATTTCCTGACAATGTGCCTGAGTCCTTTTCCTCCTCCTGTAGACCTTTGAATCCTCCAGGAGTAAACTTTACTGACAGTGATCATGGAGATTTGTCTCGCGGTATCGTTCTTGTGAGAAACGAGCTTATCAATCATGTCGAAAGAATTGACATTGAAGATGATGATATAATGGGTACTAGGTACAGATTATAATTGTTTGTTACTTTGAATTTATTTGCTTCCAGAAAATTAAGCTCACAATGCAGAAACAGATAAAAACAATGGCGTTTCCCCTTTTGGGGGACTGTCTGAACAGGTAAAGGTTTGTGGTGATTTGAAGATCACTGGTTAGGGTGACCTAAATTGAAGAACTGTAGATGAAATGTTCGACATGGTTTCTCATATGGACACTGAACCTATTCCAAAGATGATGTTGTCAGGGATATTCAGCAGAACGTTTAAACACACTTGAACTAAAGTCACACTTGGAAGACAACCGGAGACTGATTTACTGAAATAATTTTGAATGACTGATTAAGAATGATAATTAGTGAACACTGGAAATGAAGATGCCAAATCAATAAATGAAGAAACAATGTTCTCTGTGGAGAGTATCCAAAACGGAGATGCAGATACTTGAACTGAACAATGATGTCAAACAAACAAAAACGGAATACCGACTAAGACTGAATAAAACAACGTCCGCACTTTCTAACACACTGACACAGCCATCCAAAACCTCTAGTAAACAACCAAAGATAGATGACATCTACCATAGGAATTGAGTAATAATTAATGACGTAAAACTATGAATTGATGAGTTACTCGGAACAGAAGGAATATCTAAAGTAAAACAACAGACGATAATGTAAACTACAGGTAAGTTCAAACAAAAATCTGACGACTAAAGTAAAAGTAAGAGTTTGATGATTGAAGAATACGAACGGGACAATGGTGAAAATGGATTTCAACAAAATAAAATACTCATTTCAGCACTGAGAGATGTAATGGCCACGTTGTCAACTCATCTGGTTGTTATTTGACAGTGTGGATGAGAGATACTGACATCATGGCTAGATTGTCTAGAGAGATAAGACTGCGAACTGATTCGCTTGTTATGTGATTAGTGTATGTGAAATATCTGGCTGGTTTTACATATATTTCATCAAAAGGAAAAGTGTAATGGATTATTTCATTGTTTCTCGCTGTTTACTTTCCCAGTGTGCTGTTCTCAATGTCGCCCACGTGGAAGAGTCTAATCGTGCTTTCTTTCAATGTTGTCCACAACGTCATTATAGAAATTTAAGCGTGCTGTGGTCAATCATTTCTGTTTGTGGTTGGTAACATTGAAAACATAGCAGACACTAAACATAAAAGAAATACTACCTTTTTTTCTTTCAAATACGATGGCACAACCACAAACTGAACACACGTTTTGATGTAATGCATGATGTGTATTGTCAGGCAGTCACGAATGAAGTTATGTCACTGATCGATTAGAATATCGATCTTGCTAAAGTTTCACGAGTGTTTTCAATACGCTGATGAATGCATGGAGAAAACGAGATTCACCAGAGGTGAAGTAAGTTAGCTTTGATCTTGAATGCAGGCACAGCAGACACAACATGAGTTAATCAGGCATTCCCGATGTGTGAATGATTTCGACAGAACAATCATTTGTCGAAAGAAGAGAATGATTTAAACAGAACAATCATTTGTCGAAAGAGGAGAATGATTTAGACAGAACAATCATTTGTCGAAAGAGGAGAATGATTTAGACAGAACAATCATTTGTCGAAAGAGGATGAATGAATTTAGACAGAACAATCATTTGTCGAAAAAGAAGAATGGTTTTAGACAGAACAATAATTTGTCGAAAAAGGAGAGCTTACGCGGAACTTTTAAGGCCAAAAAAAAAAAGAAAAAGACTGACGGACATAACGGAATACGAGATCTACAGGATCAAGCTGCTGATTTTGCTCTTTGCTGATGATGTTATATTGCATCCTGACAGTGTCCTGGATGTGCAAACCTAGTTTAAATACACTGTACAATACATCAACATAACTTGTATGTCTCACATCATGCAGTTTGAATATGCTGTACAATACATCAAAATAACTTGTATGTCTCACATCATGCAGGTCATGGGTGGTGCATGACATGGAATACAGAGGTCATGGTCATGGGTGGTGCATGACATGAATACAGAGGTCATGGGATCATGAGTGGTGCATGACATGAATACAGGGGTCATGGGATCATGAGGTGGTTGCATGACATGGAATACAGAGGTCATGGGCTCATGGGTGGTGCATGACATGGAATACAGAGGTCATGGGGTCATGGGTGGTGCATGACATGGAATACAGAGGTCATGGGGTCATGGGTGGTGCATGACATGGAATAGAGGTCATGGGATCATGGGTGGTGCATGACATGGAATACAGAGGTCATGGGGTCATGGGTGGTGCATGACATGGAATACAGAGGTCATGGGGTCATGGATGGTGCATGACATGGAATACAGAGGTCATGGGGTCATGGGTGGTGCATGACATGGAATGCAGATGTCATGGGGTCAACAGAGACCGCTACAAGCTCGCTCCCAAGGCCCCACCCCCCTCCCTCCCCCAACCCTCAACCCCTCCAATAAAATTAGAGATGATGGCAACTCCAGGCGGGTGGGGATGGATGATTCGTGTGAGGAGTGGAGATCTTCGCGGTTGCCTGCCCCCCTACCCCCCCCCCCCCTCCCCTCCTTCTCCCAGCGTCTGCTACTGACAGCAGTGTGTGGTCTGGCTAGACTGGACAGCGAGTGTGTGGGTCTGGCTAGACTGGACAGCGAGTGTGTGGGTCTGGCTAGACTGGACAGCGAGTGTGTGGGTCTGGCTAGACTGGACAGCGAGTGTGTGGGTCTGGCTAGACTGGACAGCGAGTGTGTGGGTCTGGCTAGACGGACAGCGATGTGTGGTGGCTAGACGGACAGGAGTGTGTGGGTCTGGCTAGACGACAGCGAGTGTGTGGGTTGTTGGGTCTTAGCTCTTCTTGTCTCTCCTTCCCTCTCTCCTCTCTCTCTCTCTCTCTCTCTCTCTCTCTCTCTCTCATCATGCGCGCGCACGCCACACACACACACACACACACACACACACACTCATACTCGCAGACACACACACACACACACACACACCACACACACACACACACACACACACGCGCGCGTGCACGCACACATATACGCGTGCGTGCGACACACACAACATGACACAACACAGCACCACCCACACACAACACACACACACACACACACACAAACAACACGTGCGCATGCACACACACACACACACACACACACACACACCACACACACACACCACAACACCACAAAAACGTGCGCATGTACACACACACACACACACACACACACACACACACACACACACACAAGAGAGAGAGAGAGAGAGAGATGATGAGAGAGAGAGAGAGAGAGAGAGAGGAGAGAGAGCACGTCTAGTATGTTCCCCACAATCGATCGACATGCATATAATTATCCTCCCTCTCTCTCATCCTTCCCTTCTCCATCTGCGCGTCATGCCTCTAACAACCTAAAAAATAATGAGACACCTCTCTGTCTGTCTGTCTGTCTGTCTGTCTGTCTGTCTCTCTCCTCTCTCTCTCTCTCTCTCTCTTCTCTACTCTCTCTCTCTCATAAGGTTAAGTGTACTACTGAAGATATGCTTCTCTTTTTCTTTCTTCTTCTTCTACATTATAAATTGTTTACACCGGTAGAGGTACTGAAAAGGACTAAGAAAATGAAAGAAACCTAAAATGGTTCCAGATTAAAATATGCCACAGAATTCTGATAACAAATAGCGTTTTGAAAAGTATGCAAATTATTGATAGCGACAAATATAATTTCTGTATTAGAGAGAAAGACTCAATTAATTATTACCTGTGGGAATATGAGTTTACCCGTACTTTCTGGAAAGACCTTGAAAGAGTTCTTAAAGTTAATTGTTCACACTGTGTAAGATTATCCCTTAATGTGGTGATTATGTTGTTTGGTGCGGATGAGAAAACAAAAACCGACGATATGCTAGACCTGATAATTTTAATGGGAAAATATTTCATATAAATGTAGAATTAACAAGACAAAACCTAATCTAAACATGTTTTTGAAGGAGCTGGACTATAGACATAAAATGGAGAAATATTATATGTCCTTACTGGAGATGAATCATGCAACCTACCAAACAAAATGGTCACCTTATATTAAACTACTAGGGGACTAATGGTTATATTATGTATCATATGCATGTGTACGTAAGTGTGTGTGTATGCGTCTGCATAAATTTTAATGATAAGTACTGTATACTCTCTTTGCTTTCTATTTAATGTCGTCCGCAGCCTTGTCCACAGGATGAATGCCAGAAAATTGGAATTTATTCGGTATGAGTGCCCTTGTAAAAGAATAACGAAAATTCTAGAATTGAAAAAAAAATGGATGTACATCTGTATGCGTTAGATGGGTGCCACCGTGTATCAATGTATTGATTTATGGATGTTGGTTATCATTGCATGTTTGGACAATTTAAAAAAAAAAATGTGTACACCGCATTACATTAGGTCTTTTTGCTTTGTTCTCTAAAACTGTATCTAGTTGCACGTCAACGACGAAATGAATAATTGCGTATAAATTTCCTATCGCCCAAAGTCCTCTATCATAGAATGATTTATGTTAACTGACTGTATTGGTAAAGTAGGGTAAATCATGACAATATAAACAAAAAAAATAAACAAAAAAAGAACCATGCACTCACAAAGGACAAATGAATAAATAATGAATAAACAGACCTTGGCAAGTTGGAGATATTCAGGAACATTACAGAACATCATGTTTGCGCAGGTGTGAATATTGAAACAGACCTTGGCAAGTTAGAGACATTCAGGAACATTACAGAACATCGTTTTGCGCAGGTGTGAATATTGAAACAGACCTTGGCAAGTTAGAGACATTCAGGAACTTACAGAACATCGTGTTTGCGCAGGTGTTGGAATATTAAAACAGACCTTGCAAGTTAGAGACATTCACGAACAAATTTCAAACATCATGTTTGCGCAGGTTTTGGAATATTGAAATGGAAACACTATAATGGGTGTAAAAAAATAAACAAAAAAAAACGAGACTGTGTGTGTGCGTGTGTGTGTGTGTGTGTGTGTGTGTGTGTGTGTGTGTGTGTGTTGTGTGTGTGTGTGTGTGTGTGTGTGTCTCCAGACACACAATCAGGAATTTCATCATCAGTATTCGTAACTGTTTTCGTGCTAAAAAGAGTATAATGAAGGGGGGGGGGGGGGGGGGGGGGGGGGGGGGGGGGGGGGGGGGGGGGGGGGGGGGGGGGGGGGGAGTGGGGGGGAGTTTTTCAATCTTTTGGAGCCAGCAATGGGGGCCACTACTTTTTCCCTGTGACTGATAACCCTCCACGCTGTCTCTGCTTCCTTTCCCCCCCCCCCCCCCCCCCCTCCCCCCCGCCCCCCCCCCCCCCCCCCCCCCCCCCCCCCCCCCCCCCCCCCCCCCCCCTCCCCCCCCCCCCCCCCCCCCCCCCCCCCCCCCCCCCCCCCCCCCCCCCCCCCCCCCCCCCCCCCCCCCCCCCCCCCCCCCCCCCCCCCCCCCCCCCCCCCCCCCCCCCCCCCCCCCCCCCCCCCCCCCCTTTTCCC
>CM065726.1:80115462-80120462 GCA_033310375.1 Conus canariensis
AAAAGTGGGAAATTCAACAGCCCCTCACATGACCACCACCACCGAACAACGTAACGGCAAACCCCTGCCTTCCCCACCCCATACCCCCCCAATGACTGCCCCTTTTGAAATGCAAACCCATCAACCGATCCGACAAAAAGGGTGGGGTCGAAGCCCGTTCCCTCTGTCACGGGTGATTTAACCATCCTACTCGGGTAATACCGCATTTCCTTTGACCCTCTATCTTTTCAAATTTCTATAAAAAAATCTTTTTGGTTGTTTTTAAACCTAAAGGTTTTTGGAGCTTAAAAACCCAAAGCCCCCCGTTCAACAGAGTCCAACTCGCAAAAACGTTTCCCATCGTCCAACATGGGCATACAAACCGCAGAAAGCGAATTCCGCATTTTTTCTTTTTCGCCCTGGGCATACTTACTTTTTCTTAAAAACGAATTTTTTTTTTTTCTCTTGTTGGTTCATACTTCCCCTTGCTAAAAGGAATTCCCATCTTGTCCTTTTTTGAGAGGGTTTTAAATTAAAATTTGCTTAAATATTTCCTGCGTGCCGAGCCTTTTTTTCCTCCCCTGTAGACCTTTGAACCCCCGGGAAAATTTTTCCCTGACAGTGACATGGAGTTTGCCCGGGGGTATCGTTTTGTAAAAAACGACTTAAATCAGTCGAAAGTTTGCTTGAAGAGTGTAAATGGGTAAAAACGATTAAATTGTTTGTTACTTTGAATTTATTTGCTTCCAGAAAATTAAGCTCAAATGCAAAACAATAAAAACAAGGTTCCCCCCCTTTTGGGGGGACTTTTCTGAACAGGTAAATTTGTGGTGATTTAAGATCACGGTTGGGTACCTAAATTGAAGAACTGTAGATAAATGTTCGACATGGTTTCTCATATGGACCTGAAACCTATTCCAAAGATGATGTTGTCAGGGATATTTCACAAACTTAAACCCCTTGAACTAAAGTCACACTTAAAAGACAACCGGAACGATTTACTAAAAATTTTTTGAATGACTGATTAAGAATATAATTAGTGAACACTGGAAATGAAGAGCAAATCAATAATGAAAAACAATTTCTCTGTGGGAGTATCCAAAACGGAGTCAGAACTTGAACTGAACAATTTCAAAAAAAACAAAAACAGAATACCGCAAAAGACTGAATAAAACAACGCCCCGCACTTTCTAACACACTGCACAGCCATCCAAAACCTCTAGTAAAAAACCCAAAAGATGATGACACTCCATAGGAATGGTAATATTTAATGACGTAAAAACAAGAATTGATGATTACTCAAACAGAAGGAATATCTAAAGTAAAACAACAGACGATAATGAAACTACAGGAAGTTCAAACAAAAAATCAGACTAAAAAAAAAGGAGTTGATGATTGAAGAATACGAAACGGGACAATGGTGAAAATGGATTTCAAAAAAAAATAAAATACTCTTTTCAGCACTGAGAATGTAATGGCCACTTGTCAACTCATCTGGTTTATTTGACATGTGGATGAAATACGACATCATGGCTAATTTGTCAAAGAATAAGACTGCGAACTGATTCGCTTGTTTGTGATTATGTATGTGAAATATCGCTGGTTTACAAAAAATTTAAACAAAAGGAAAAGTGTAATGGATTATTTCATTGTTTCTCGCGTTTACTTTCCCATGTGCTGTTCAATTCCCCACGTGGGAAGAGTCAATCGTCTTTCTTTAATTTGTCCACAACGTCATTGTAAAATTTAACGGCTGTGGTCAATCTTTCTGTTTGTGGTTGGTAACTTTTGAAAACTACAGACACTAAACATAAAAGAATACTACCTTTTTTTTTTCAAATACAGGCACAACCCACAAACTAACACACTTTTTGATTAATCATGAGTTATTGTCAGGCATCCACGAATGAAGTTATGTCCTGACATTTTAAAAACGATCTTCAAAAATTTTTCGGTGTTTTTTAATACGCTGAGAAAACATGGAAAAACGGAAATTTACCAGAGGGAAGAAGTTAGCTTTTTTTAATGCGGACAGCAACAAACATGATTTAAACAGGCATTCCCATTGTGAATGATTTCGACAGAACAATCATTTGTCGAAAGAAGAGAATGATTTAAACAAACAATCATTTGTCGAGAGAGGAAATGATTTAACAAACAATCATTTGTCGAAAGGAGGAAATGATTTCGACAGAACAACATTTGTCGAAAAGAAAAATTTAAACAAACAATCATTTGTTTGAAGAGGAGAATGTTAGACAGAAAATCATTTGTCGAAGAGGGAATGATTTAGACAAACAATCATTTGTCGAAAGAGGAAAAGATTTAACAAACATCATTGTCGAAAAAGAAGAATGGTTTAACAAACAATAATTTGTCGAAAAAGGAACTTCGCGGAAATTTTAAGGCCAAAAAAAAAAGAAAAAGACTGACGGACATAACGGAATACGAGATCTACAGGATCACGCTATTTTGCTCTTTGCCCGATGATGTTATATTGCATCCCGACTTCCTATGTGCAAACCTAGTTTAAATACACGGTACAATACTCAACATAACTTTATGTCTCACATCATCAGGTTTTTTAAAATGCGACAATACATCAAAAAACTTTATGTCTCACATCATCAGGTCATGGGTGGGGCATGACATGGAATACAGGTCATTTTCATGGTGGTGCATGACATGAATACAGATCATGGGACTGAGTGGTGCTGACATGAATCAATTGGGCGAGGGTCATGGGGGAGTCATGCAGGGTGCATGAAAGGAATCAGAGTCATGGGCTCATGGGTGGTGCATGACATGAATACAGGTCATGGGTCATGGGTGGTGCATGACATGGAATACAGAGGCATGGGGGCATGGGTGGTGCATGACATGGAATAAGGTCATGGGGTCATGGGTGGTGCATGACATGGGAAAACAGAGGGCATGGTCTGGTGGGCATACAGGATCAAGGGCATGGGGTCATGGATGTGCATGAATGGAATACAGAGGTCTGGGTCATGGGTGGGGCATGACAGAAGCAGAGTCATGGGTCAACAGAGACCGCTACAACTCGCTCCCAAGGCCCCACCCCCCCCCCTCCCCCAACCCTCAAAACCCCCCCAATAAAATTAATGATGCAACCCACGGGGGGGATGGATGATTCGTGTGAAGTGGAGTCTTCGCTTGCCTGCCCCCCTACCCCCCCCCCCCCCCCCCCTCCCCTCCCGCCCCCTTTCTCCCAGCTGTGGTTTAGAAATGGCAAACGAGTGTGGGGTCTGGCTGACTGGACAGCGAGTGTGTGGGTCTGGCTAGACTGGACAGCGAGTGTGTGGGTCTGGCTAGACTGGACAGCGAGTGTGTGGGTCTGGCTAACTGGACAGCGAGTGTGTGGTCTGGCTAGACGACAGCGAGTGTGTGGGTTTTTGGTCTTAGCTCTTCTTGTCTCTCCCCCTTCCCCTCTCTCTCTCTCTCCCCTCCTCTCTCTCTCTCTCTCATGCGCGCGACGCACCGCACCACCACACACACACACACACCACCACACACACACTCATACCCGCAGAAAACACACACACACACACACACACACACACCACACACACACACAAACAAAAGTGCGCAGACAACAAACAACACAACCCCCGACCAGAGAGAGAGAGAGAGAGAGAGAGAAGAGAGAGAGAGAGGAAGAGAAAGAGAGAAGCACGTCTAGTATGTTCCCCACAATCGATCGAACATGCATATAATTATCCTCCCTCTCTCTCAATCCTTCCCTTCTTCCATCTCGCGTCATGCCTCTAACAACCTAAAAATAATGATGACACCTCTCTGTCTGTCTGTCTGTCTGGCTGTCTGTCTGTCTCTCGCTCTCTCTCTCTCTCTCCTCCCTTCTCTCCTCTCTCTCTCTCTCTCAAAAGGGTTTAAGTGTACACTGAAGATATGCTTCTCTTTTTCTTTCTTTCTTTTTCCCTACATTATAAATTGTTTACACCGGTAAGGTACTGAAAAGGACTAAGAAAATGAAAGAAACCTAAAATGGTTCCAGATTAAAATATGCCACAGAATTCTGATAACAAATAGCGTTTTGAAAAGTATGCAAATTATTGATAGCGACAAAATAATTTCTGTATTAGAGAGAAAGACTCAATTAATTATTACCTGTGGGAATATGAGTTTTACCCGTACTTTCTGGAAAGACCTTGAAAGAGTTCTTAAAGTTAATTGTTCACACTGTGTAAGATTATCCCTTAATGTGGTGATTATTTGTTTGGTTGGGATGAGAAAACAAAAACCGACGATATGCTAGACCTGATAATTTTAATGGAAAAAATTTCATATAAATGTAGAATTAACAAGACAAAACCAAAATCTAAACATGTTTTTGAAGGAGCTGGACTATAGACATAAAATGGAAAATATTATATGTCCTATACTGAATAATCATTCAACCTACCAAACAAAATGGTCACCTTATATTAAACTACTAGGGGACTAAGGTTATATTATGTATCATATGCATGTGTACGTAAGTGTGTGTGTATCGTCTGCATCATGTTAATGATAAGTACTGTATACTCTCTTTGCTTTCTATTTAATGTCGTCCGCAGCCTTGGTCCACCAGGATGAATGCCAGTAATTGGAATTTATTCGGTATGAGTGCCCTTGTAAAAGAATAACGAAAATTCTAGATTGAAAAAAAAATGGATGTACATCTGTATGCGTTAGAAGGTGCCACCGTGTATCAATGTATTGATTTATGGATGTTGGTTATCATTGCATGTTTGGACAATTTTTAAAAAAAAAATGTGTAACACCGCATTACATTAGGTCTTTTTTGCTTTGTTCTCTAAAACTGTATCTAGTTGCACGTCAACGACGAAATGAATAATTGCGTAACAATTTCCTATCGCCCAAGTCCTCTATCATAGAATGATTTATGTTAACTGACAGTATTGGTAGAAGTAGGGTAATCATGACAATATAAACAAAAAAAAAACAAACAAAAAAGAACCATGCACTCACAAAGGACAAAT
>CM065726.1:80125462-80127962 GCA_033310375.1 Conus canariensis
ACGGGGAGCTGCAGCACGGGCTTGGGGTAGACGTTGCTGAAGAGGACGGTGTCGTGGTAGTGGCAGAGCAGCTCCTCGTCCACGCTCAGGCCCCCCTCTTCTGCCTCTCCGGGAGCCTCGATCAGCACACAGCTGACGGCAGCACAGCTGGTGTCCCCCCCGCCACACTCCGGGTGGCCGCCGCTGGGGGCGTTGCTGTTGTTCGTGCTGGTATGGTGGTGGTGGTGGTGGTGGTTGTAGTAGTAGCAGAGGCAGCCGAGTTCAAGAGATTCTGCAGTTTGTCCGAGTTTTCCACCTGAAAGCAGGAAAGATGCAAATCTCCTAAAGTCACGTAGGCTGTGAATATTGAAATCAATCTTTAAAAGCGTGAGAGAGGAGAGAGAGAGAGAGAGAGAGAGAGAGAGAGAGAGAGAGAGAGAAGAGAGATCGCTTGAGTCAGAGCAACACCCACGCACACCACGTTTCCAAGTCGAAGGTCACAGCCAATCATTATGTTCATCAGCCGCCAGCGCACGTTGTCCTCTCCAGTTTCTTTCCAAGAAAAATAATACGAGGAAAGAAAAACACGGAGCCGGAAGCCGCCGACTCGCGACCTTGAGCTCCGGAAACTGCCGGCCGGCCGATTGACAATCGTGACGCTCCGCTTGTGCTCGCTGCCTGTCGGCTGCACACCACAAAATGAATGCGCCAAGGCCTTGCTGAAGGAGTCGAGTATTTATAGACTGGCGCAGTGAGGCGGTTTTGAGAGTTTTCCTTATTGTGTCTGAAAGTGGCTTCTCATTTTCTTTCATATGACCATCAAGGTACGAACAAGCCAGGTGGTTTCACGCAGACAGATTAACGTCAAAGGATGGGAACTGTTCTCTTATTTTTTTTTTTCTTTTTTTTTTTTTTTTTTTTTTTTTTTTTTGGGGGGGGGGGGGAGGGGGGGATCCACCTGGCGCACAGATAGGGTCACGGGTGAGTGAGGCAAATGTCTGAAATGTGTTGTCAACTCAAAGGAAGGCCATGTCTTTGAAGACTGATTTCATCGGTGAAAAGTCCCCCTTAAAAACAAGGCAAATCGTTGGTGAGGAGTTGTTCTTTTGATCAGTTGAACATGAAATGCTGGCTCCAAGGTATTTACGGTCGACCTCAAAACGCTTCCATGGAGGATAGAGAGCTGTGGTGCCGAATCCTAACGCTTCCATGAAGGATAGAGAGCTGTAGTGCCGAATCCTTCCATGGAGGATAGAGAGCTGTAGTGCTGAGTTCTAATTGTGGCGTGTGGCTCAAAACGCTTCCATGGAGGATAGAGAGCTGTAGTGCTGAATCCTTCCATGGAGGATAGAGAGCTGTAGTGCTGATTCCTAATTGTGGCGTGTGGCTCAAAACGCTTCCATGGAGGATAGAGAACTGTAATGCTGAATCCTTCCATGGAGGATAGAGAGCTGAAGTGCCGAATCCTTCCATGGAGGATAAAGAGCTGAAGCGCCGAATCCTAATTGTGGCGTGTGACCTCAATCTCAAGAGGGGGTCGGTCATCAGTGACGTCAATCATTCTCTTACAATTATCTCCACAAGCCAACCAACCACGAACCTCATGGCTATGTAGGCTGCTCGGATGCGAGGGAAACGACTAATAGCCTCTTTTCCCGAAAAAAAAGAAGAATAAAATAGAAAAGAAAAAGAAAAATCCACTGAGAATTGTCTTCAAAAGTGGCGTCCAGTTTCATCATCATCATCATCACACGTCCTCCTTACACATCCCAATTATAAACAAATAAATCATACATTCCTTTTCTTTTCTTTTCTTTTTTTAAATTCTCTTCAGAGCAAGAGAGAATGCTGGAAGCTCAAGTCTTCCACACTGTACTTTAAAAATGAAAAACAAAAACAAACAAAAAACAAAAAAAAACGTTATGAGCGGCGGAGCAGGTGTCATTCATGGTTCCATTCCAGTTTTCAATGTTCCAAGTGACGTCACCGACGGGATACCCCCCCCCCCCTCCCACCACCACCACCCTAAGGAGAGGGTGGGTGGTGGTGGGGGGTGGGGAGGACCTCGATCTACCTCCACGACCAGAGCGATATGCGACAGTGCATTCAAAGCTTAAGGGGGGGGGGGGGGGGGGGATGCCCATTTTTATTTAACACATTCGGCGCCGACTGGTTTTCCATATTTCCGCCCCCACCCCCGCCCCAACTCGATCCCGTGCGTCGATATCGCTCTCACCAGAAAACCTCTAAGAGGTGCAGAGAAACCCCCACCACCACCCCCCCCCCCCCCCCCCCTCCTTCCCTCCACTTCCCCACAATCTAACGGGAAAGTCCTGGTTGTCCTTGTGGTGAGTGTCTCTTCCGTGAAGCTTGCTTTCCCGAAAAGAACAGCAGACCCAGTGAGTGGGAGAACGACTACAGGGAAGTCAGGAAAACGAAACGCACGCTCTTCAAAGTCCTTGGCGGATGACACAATGCCATCTCGTCTAACTGCTGTCTGTCCGTCTGTCTGCCCTCCCCC
>CM065726.1:80137962-80140462 GCA_033310375.1 Conus canariensis
ACTACTACTACTACTACTACTGCTACTACTATTACCACAAGCAAGCTGGTACATAATTATAATACAGCACACCTACTACTACTACTACTACTACTATACTATATACTACTACCACAAGCAAACTGGTACATAATTATAATACAGCCTACACACTACTACTACTACTACTACTACTACTACTACTATTACCACAAGCAAGCTGGTACATAATTATAATAGAGCCTACACACTACTACAACTACTACTACTACTACTACTACTACTACTATTACCACAAGCAAGCTGGTACATAATTATAATACAGCCTACACACAGTCTGGCGACGGGCCTGACTTTCATTATATGGAGTAAAAAACAACAACAACAACAACAACATCAACAAACAAACAAACAAACAAACAAAGAAAAACAGTATCCCTCCTCTTATTATTTACGTTTACATCATCGCCATTATTATCACTATTATTGCTGTTGTAACCATGATTATCATTGTCATCATCATTATTTATTTCAACTCACATGAACCCCTTCTAAAAGCTTCGCGGTTTTTTTGTTGTTGTTTGTTTGTTTGTTTGTTTGTTTGTTTTATTCTAACAGCCATTTTGCGCCGAATATGAGAAGATTAAGTGGTTGCTCGTTCTTCGTGTTCATTGCCCTAAATGTTGTTCGTTTTTCGCCTGAAGAAGAAGACCCAAGAAATGCATTGTGTTTTGTCCTGTAATCTGTTGGTCTGTATCGTCTGGTGGTTTCTGTTTCAAATTTGCTTTGCAGAAGGCTTTCGTCTGCACACCCCCCCCCCCCCTCCCCCTTTGTGACAAATGGCTTTATTTCCTACTGGTCAGTTGGGCCTTTGTCTTACAGGTGTCCGCCCCCCCCCCCTCCACTCCCTACCCCCACCCACCACCCGTGCACTTGACCGTTCCAAGGTCGGCCCGCTTCGCTTATAGGCAGATCAGAGCTACCAGGCTTTGTTTCCTTTTGGCACCACGGTGTGTGTGTGTGTGTGTGTGTGTGTGTGTGTGTGTGTGTGTGTGTGTGTGTGTGTGTGACCGTCTCTCTCTTTGTCTCTCTCTCTCTCTCTGTCTCTGTCTTTGTCTCTCTTTGTCTCTCTATTTGTCTCTCTCTATTACTCTCTCTCTCTCTCTCTCTCTCTCTCTCTCTCTCTCTGTGTGTGTGTGTGTGTGTGTGTGTGTGTGTGTGTGTGTGTGTGTGTCCCGCCCTCTTTCTCTCTCTCTCTCTCTCTCTCTCTCTCTCTCTCTTCTTCTCGTCTCACTCTCTCATTCTCTCTCTCTATTTGTCTCTCTATATATCACTCTCTCTCTCTCTCTCTCTCTCTCTCTCTCTCTCTCTCTCTCTGTCTTTGTCTCTCTCTCTTTCTCTCTCTTTGTGTCTCTCGTTCTCTCTCTCTACTTCTCCCTCTCTCTATCGCTCTCGATCTCTCTCTCTCTCTCTCTCTCTCTCTCTCTCTCTCTCTCTCTGTCTGTCCGTCTCTCTCTCCGTCTCTGTCTCTGTCTCTGTCTCTTTCTCTCTTTCTCTCTTTGTCTCTGTCTGCCTGTCTGTCTGTCTCTCTCTCTCTCTCTCTCTCTCTCTCTCTCTCTCCAGTGTTTTATAACATCATCGCCCTCAGAAGTCACAAGCAAAAGAAGTCTCCATGCAGAAGGATGTCTATGGTCTTTTGATGGGATACGTTGGTTTCTAAGCGTATCCACGGCAGGACAGCAAAACAAAAAATGAACCTCGCTTTCACGAGCCTCTTTACACAATGAACAAACAATTGCCGTCTATTGATGTATGGTGTTCCAAACCCGCTCTTTTTTACACAATGAACAAACAATTGCCGTCTATTGATATATGGTGTTCCAAACCCGCTCTTCTTTACACAATGAACAAACACTTGCCGTCTATTGATATATGGTGTTCCAAATCCGCTCAATTGGCTGTATCTGATTGATATCGTTCTCCTTGTCTTTGTGGTCAGTGTAGGATTTCTCGTGTTCATGGCCGATATTGTTCTCGAGCTTTGGTTGCATAGGATGTACGATTTCTTGCATTGTATATGCCACCCCCTTCACGAGAAGCTAAGGCGTTTTTTGTATAAATGATCTGGATCCGGATCCGTATCTCTCTCTAGTGTTAGTTTGAAGCTCGGTCATACACAGAAGAACCGGGCCAGTTACCTGAGAAGGGGAAGGCGGGGGGGGGTTGGCTATCAGAAGAGTCAGGGTGTCCTCCCCCCACCCCCTCCCTCCGCCTGGGTCGACGAGGCCAAAATGCAGTTGGTTCCAACCAGGATAGGAGGTGGGGGGGGGGGGGGGGGGGGGTTGGAGGGGGGGGGGGCTCAGAGCTGACGTCATTCGAGCTCCTTGAAATGAGAGTTATTTTCCTGGTCTTTGTGATAGGGTTTAAGAGTTCCTCCTCTTGTTGTTTGGGAATAACCGTTTGTTTTTCATGTGGATCTGTTTCTGAGGCGCATATTAATAACTCGGCAACCAAACTCAAG
>CM065726.1:80155462-80168932 GCA_033310375.1 Conus canariensis
GGGGTGATGGTCATGTATTTGAAGCACATTTCTTCAAGGCTTCCGACACGTACACTTCAATCAGTCAGTCGCTTTCGCTTCATCAAGCAGGCGGCACGCCACAATGAAGATTTTGCTCCAAAACACTCTAATAATCCATGTGCGCGTTTTGAGGCCTACCGTAAATCTGAGCCAGGAATTCATGTTAAACTGATAATTGATCAACAGAACAACTCCCAACCAATCATTTTCCTTGTTTGGGGGGGGGGGGGGGGGGGGGGTCTCTTCACCGATGAAATCACAAACAGTCTTCAAACACATGGCCTTCCCCTTAGCTAACAATACATTTCAGACCTTTGCACTCACCCGTCGCGCTATCCTTGTCCCAGCACAAAATAATCCCATTCCTTTCATTGTAATCTGTCTGCTTGGAACCACCTGGCTTGTACCTTGACGACCATATGAAAGAAATGAGGAGAATCAACTTTTAGACACAATAAACATTCTCAAAACAATCGAATTAATTGCGCCAGTCTATAAATACTCGACTCCTTAAGCAAGGCCTTGGCGCTTTCGTTTTTGGTGTGCAGCCAGCTGCCAGAACGAATGAACCCAATCTGTTTAGCTTTCATCCTGCTCGCTTTATCAACACGGATTTATCATTTCTTTCTTCTTTTTTTTTCTTTCTTGAAACTCAACAGTTACAAACTTTGTTCTCTTTCACCGTTTCACCGAATTTAGGCAGGAACATCCTGTCTCCCCCCTCCCCCTCCCCTCATCTCCCCCCTCCCCCTCCCCCTCATCCCTCCTCTCTTTTGCCCTCCTCATCTTTAGAGATGCATATCTTTGATTCGTTAATTCTTGATTGGTTGTTTAGCTTTTTTTTTATAGCTTTTTTTTCACTTTGTTTCGTTAATTCTCGTTTGGTTGTTTAGCATGTTTTTCTTTTTCACTTTTTTTTAAAGATACACAAATATAAAATTATGTTTACCAAATGCCTCATATTTTCATAAGCGTAATATTCATAGAACATTGTCGTATAAATGTATAAAGAAAGAGCAAAACAACTATTGAAAGAATTATCAAAACCAAAGATACTAATGTAAAGGTGAGTGGATGAGGGGAGTAGGAGATGGGGAAGAGAGAGAGAGAGTGGGCACATCATCTTCCACCCCAACACCAGCTCGTTGGTTTCCTCTCTCTTTTATTTCAAATCGTGGTTGGATCGAACCAACCATACCAACCACCGACCTTTACATTTACAAACATCTGAATAACAGAACCAGCGTCACAGCCTTCACCACACTCTGCTCAGTGAAGAAATGATCTCAGAGCCATAACGCCGGGAATATATAGGCCTTCCATCCCCTTTCAACGAGATCTTTCGATAAACTCCTTTGTGGCCTGAGTCACAATGGGACCACTAGAAACGTCTAAAGTGCCTAAGATCTGGCTTCGCTGGGCCGCTCTTGAACAGACATTCTATCCCCCAGGGCCCAACAACCCACGGGGCCGACCGCCATGTAAGTGGCTGGGTCTGGAGGAATGCAGAGGAAACAGACCCTTCAGACTCCATACCTAGGGCAAATACAGCAACGACTCCCACCTGAGGATGTTTACCTCCCTACAATCTCAAGTCCACCTCAGCAAAAACAACACCAACCACGGTTCTACGGTCTCCCGGGGCTGTCTCCTCGGCCTATACTTAGCCTTCCAGACCAAGCCATCCAGACCAGCCATGGTCAAAGAGGCTCAAAATCCTCCTCAGCAAAAGCGACACCAATTACGATGTGGCTGAAGTCCAGTGGCTGTCTCTGCAAAACCAGTCTGCCCAGACCAGCCGTAGGCAAATTGTCTGCTGAGTGACCAACCTCTTAATTGGCATTCCAATTACCAGCTAGGTTGCCCCTCACTGCAATTGTAGGCCGCGTTTGAGGGGTTAACCACCACAAACTCTCTGTTGGGCAGAATCGTACCCTTTACACTAACAAACAAAACCCTTTTTCCTTTTCTTAATTCTATTGTCTTTTATTTACATCATAACGTTTTCATTACTAATTAAAAAAAAAAACAACCATTATGTCTTTGAAACCTTTATAATACCATCGTTTTCATGATTTACCAATGCAGGCCTATTATACTAAAAAAAAAAAAAAAAAAGGGACTGTATTCCCTGTGTATTGAAGCTGCGTGTTTCTCCATTCTATACTCATTTCGCAGCATCTGATGTTGTGTAAAATGTTTGTCCCGTCCAGTTTCTTTCCAGGCGACGGCGGTCGTGAGGGACACTGGAAGGTCACGGTCGTGGAGTGAAATTATTTTTGCTAGCTTCACGAAAAACAATCGTTGAATGCCGGGAATCCTTTTTTTTTTTTTTTTTTTTTTTTTTTCTGGCGATTGGTTGTGTAGCTCAAAAAAACATTGTCCTCCAAACTTACGTGTAAAGAGTGTGTGTGCGTGTGTGTTGTTGTTGTTGTTGTTGTTGTTGTTGTTGTTGTTGTGTGTGTGTGTGTGTGTGTGTGTGTGTGTGTGTGTGCGTGTATGTGTGTGTGTGCGTGCGTGCGTGCGTGCGTGGGTGTGTGCGTGTGAATGTTACGTGATTCTCTCTCTCTCTCTCTCTCTCTCTCTCTCTCTCTCTCTCTCTCTCTCTCTCTCTCTCTGATGCTGGAGTGCACACGGCAAGTGGACCGTGACCCATTCCCACCTGTCGGCTGGAGTGTGTCTGGGTGCAGTCATGCATGCAGTTAGCAGTCTGTGCTGGCGAGGATGCGACCCCTCTGTCAGTCTGCGTGTCTGTCTGTCGTCGGTCTGTCTGGTCTCAAAACACTCCCCGCGCATCAACAAGTGGTGGACTATTTATCACGTCTATGCAGAGGCGAGACAGGAGATCTGGGGGTGAGGGGTGAGGGTGGGTGGAGGGAGGGGGGTGAGTGGAGATCTAGGGTGAGGGGTGGGGGGTGGGGAGGGAGGTAAGACCATCCGGGTGTAATTGGGGGGGGGGGGGGGATCAAAGGATGGTGGAGTAGTGGTGGTGGAGGAGGAGAGGAAGAAGGGGTTGGGTGCGGGGGGAGGGTGGGCACACGAGAGAGAGAGAGAGAGAGAGGAGAGAGAGAGAGAGAGAGAGAGAGAGGAAATGCACTCCTTGCCAAACCCCAACAGCCACCCCCAATCTACCACCCTTATCACCAAGAGCGTGACAACAAAAACCTCCAATGACGTCAACGAGAGATAAAACCATCGTCACCGCTGTAATAAGCTCTCTCTCTCTCTCTCTCTCTCTCTCTCTCTCTCTCTCTCTCTGCACTCCTTTCGCTCCTGCGTCTATTCGCTCCACCCCACCCCTCTCTCTCTCTCTCTCTCTCTTCTCTCTCTCTCTCTCTCTCTGTCTCTCTCTCTCTCTCTTTCATTTGCTTTTCTAAAAACTAATTCCGTATCTAATTTTTGTTCTAGCCACTTTTACATGCTTCTTTTGGTGCCTGATCTCATTTTGCATTGTTGACCCTACTCAGGGCGAGGACTGGACGTCAAAAAGCACATCAGTGCTTATCTATTATCCTCGTAAATAAAGACTTTTGTCTTGTCTTGTCTTGTCTTGTCTTCTCTCTCTCTCTCTCCTCTCTCTCTCTCTCTCTCTCTCTCTCTCTCTCTCTCTCCCATCCCCCTTCCCCCGCCCCGCCCCACTCCCCTCCCCTCCCCTGCCCAGCGTCGCACGCACGTCGCCTTCTAATTTTGGCACCACCACAGCAGACACAAGCTGTATCCGTCTTGTGTCCTTTCTGCTCCTGAGCTATTGGTATTTCGCACACATATCAACCCCTCCTTCCCTCTCTCGTCTGTTTTGTCTGTTTACACTTCTTCTTCTTCTTCTTCGTCGTCGTCTCTCTTCTTCTTCTTCTTCTTCTTCTTCTCAGCATTATTCTTGGGCCATGCAGGGAAGGATGCTTTATTTCTGAACACACAAATTGACAGCCAAACCGACCACACACGCTAATATTCTGAGCGAATAAGAATATCTTGCTGGCTTTCTTCCTATTTTTTTTTCTTTCTTTCTTTCTTTTTTTCTGCCAGGAACTTCAGGCACCAAAATAACAGGGGTGGGGGTGGGGGTGGGGGGGGGGGGGGTGGCGGGGTGGCTTATTCTGTTTAGGATGAAGACAGGTCTTTCTTACGCCAGTGGCAAGGATTGAATGGGGGGGGGGGGGGGGGGGGGGGGGAGAAGGGGGAGGGGGCTGAAGGGGGGGGGGGGGGGGCTTAAGAGGGGGGTCGTTTCGAGAAGTTGCTAGGCTTGTAATTAGTTGGCGCCAACTTCCATACTTCTCTTCTTCCAGATGTGCTTCCCAGCGTAGACAAGAAGTAAGAACAGAGCTATAGCTCTAGAAATGGCATTAGCGTGAGAAAGGGCCGTTCATTCTGGCACGCACGTTAGTCGCGCGGACAGACAACAATCATGCGGACGTGACACTCCCTTCTTCATGCTCACTTACGGTACAGAGTTAGAGTTAGAAGGAGGGCTAGAGTTAGAAGGAGGGCTAGAGTTAGAAGAAGGGCTAGAGTTAGAAGAAGGGCTAACGTTAGAAGTAGGGCTAGCGTTAGAAGTAGGGCTGAAGTAGGGCTAGCGTTAGAAGTAGGGCTAGCGTTAGAAGTAGGGCTGAAGTAGGGCTAGCGTTAGAAGTAGGGCTAGCGTTAGAAGTAGGACTGAAGTAGGGCTAGCGTTAGAAGTAGGGCTAGCGTTAGAAGTAGGGCTAGAGTTAGAAGTAGACTGTAGTGAAGGCATATGTTCGAAAAGAAAGAAATCTCCTACAATGAAACAAATATTTTGAAAACATAGTGGACAACACACACACACACACACACACACACACACACACACACACACACAACACACCCCCACGCACGCACGCACACACAACACACACACACACACACCACACACACACACACATGCGAACGTCGAGAGAGAGAGAGAGAGAGAGAGAGGAGAGAGAGAGAGAGGAGGAGGAGGAGGAGGAGGAGGAAAGGAAGGGAGGAGACGAGGTTGTGGATGTTAGATGTTGATCTCTCCTTGTCATGATGATTCATGTCTTGTCTTACACAGTGACGTCAGAGCTCCAACGAAGTGTGTCCGTGCACTAGATACGGAACAACACTTCCCCTCTTTTGTCTCTGTCTCTCTCTGTCTCTGTCTCTGTCTCTCTCTCTCTCTCTCTCTCTCTCTCTCTCTCTCTCTCTCTCTCTCTCTGTACTTCTCCAGTTCAGCGAACTCTCCGTACATTCATCGGAGCCTGTCTGTACCCAGGTACCTTACCTGTCCGAAATGAACCCGTCTTTCATTGACGAGCCGTTGCCTCCCCCCCCCCCCCCCTCCCCCTCCCCCCCTCCCCCCTCCCCACCCTCCATTCCTGCTCCCTTCCCTCCTCTCCCCATTGTTTTTCTTTTTTCTCCAGGCTATCGTGGTTTCTATGCAGAGAGAGAGAGAGGAGAGAGAGAGAGGGAGAGAGAGAGAGAGAGAGAGAGAGAGAGAGAGAGGAGGGAGGAGAGGAGAGAGAGGAGAGAGGAGAGAGAGAGGAGAGAGAGAGAGAGAGAGAGAGGAGAGAGAGAGAGAGAGAAACAGACAGACATGATGCTATCATTGTACCCCCTCCCCCCCTTCCCCTGCTAACAGTTTTTAATTGCTATTGGCAATTAAAGTATGTTAGTCCCGTCGCTCCATCTGTCCCTCCCTCTCACGCATAGACACACAACACACACACTCACATACATACAGAGACAGACAGACAAACAGACAGACAGACAGACAGACAGGCTGAGTGACTGACTGACGGACAGACAAGCGTATACAGGGAAGAATAAAAAGAAAAAAATGCTGTAACAGTAAAGAACACGCACAGTGTTGAGTCTTTAACAATACCGATGATTACGTCAATAAAAGAGACGAACTACACCGACAAACAGCCGTCACAGCTGGTTGGACCTGTTACTGTGTGTGTGTGTGTGTGTAGCTGTGTGTGTGCAGCCAGCTGTGACGGCTGTTTGTCCGTGTAGTTCTTTTTGGCACCGAGACCGACGTCCGCACCTATTTTTAGCACACTGACGTCACATCAGACATGCGCTGCACGTCATGACTTTGTTGGATAGACGCTGTCCGAATCTCGCCTACAACAGCGTTGGAAGTGACGTCAAATCGGGGTGGGGGGGGGGGGGGGGGGGGGGGATAGCTCAGTGGTAGATCGCCGGATTCGTAATCTTGGTGGTCCTGGGGTTGCGGGTTCCAATCTCCGCCAGGCCTTTTCGGTACAGGGGGATTTTTCCCTTGGAGTTAACATTGGTTCTGACTCCATTTCCCATACAGTCCTTCCAATGAGACTATAAACCGAGGTTCCGTGTGTGAACGCACGCATAACATTTTGCACACGCGTCAAATCCCATCAGCAACTTTCGGAAGAGAAGACCAGTTTGGCCGTTGGTATGGATGACACGCTACACATAGCATGCACCTTCCCCTAAGTTGGAGTATGGCTGCCTTAATGGCGAGATTAAAAGAAAAAAAAAAAAAAAAAAACGGTCATACACACAAAACTCCGCTCCCTTTGTTGGGTAGATGGGACTAATCCTTGCCTGTCTATACAGTGAGTGTGTGCAGGAGTATCAGCCTGTATACGCAGACAAACGAAAAAAAAGAAAGAAAAAAATCTGGTTCCATCTTGTTGAGGGTCGAACGGAAGTGAACTGATGTGTACATTCAAATCCCGGGGCTAGCGCCATGAGAACACAACTCTGACAGTAGAGGGGCATCTGGGAGTCATGACCTGGATGCGGCCCGGTCCCCTTAGAGTGTAAGGTGTTCAGGGCCCAAACAGTGTGGTGTGGTGTTAGAAGTTGCCCAGCTTGAAAGAAAGACAATTTCACTGTTCATATCAATGTCTTTGTCATTCTGGTGGTACCAGTGTGGTGTGGTGTGACAAGTAAAGGCAATTTTGCTGCCCCATCTCAATTATTTTGTCATTCTGGTGGTCCCAGTGTGGTGTGAAAAAAATGCCCAGATTGAAAGTAAAGACAATTTTGCTGCCTCATCTCAATTATGTTGTCATTCTGGTGGTTCAGCCTGGTGTGACAATTGCCCAGCCTCTGTTTTGGAATCCTTGGCAGCTTTCCATGGCATTATCCAGTGGAGTTGTGTGTGTGTGTGTGTTTGTGTGTGTGATTGTGTGTGTGATAGTGTGTGTGTGTGCAATAGTGTGTCCGTGTGTGCATTTGTATTGTGTGCCATAGTGTATGTGTGTGAGATTGTGTGTGTCACTGTGTGTATGTGTTACGTGTGTCATAGCGTGTGTATGTGTGTGTGTGCATGTGTGTGTGTGTTTGTTGTGTGTGTGTGTGTGTGTGTGTGCGTGTGCGTGCGACTGTGTGTGTGTATGCATGTGTGTGTGTATGCATGTGTGTGTGTGCGCGCGTGTGTGTGTTTGTATGAGAAAAGACAGACAGACACAAACACATAAAGGCAGGCAGACAGACAGACTGGCAGACGAATTCCAAACACATCAAAAAACAAAAAACAATGAAATGCCTTGTTTCAGCTTGTCATTATTTATTCAATAATGAAATCATGCATCATGATTATGATGGAAGTACACAATGGCTTTATCAATTACACGTGTACAAAGGACAGCATTCATTGTCCAGT
Source organism: Conus canariensis (assembly GCA_033310375.1). Lineage (NCBI taxonomy): Eukaryota > Metazoa > Mollusca > Gastropoda > Neogastropoda > Conidae > Conus > Conus canariensis. The sequence continues at coordinate 80,163,123 of CM065726.1, forward strand.
GTCACTGTGTGTTTAGCATCTCCTCCTTTCTTCATCGACATCAAACACCATTCTTTTCCTTGTCACTCTATCCATTTCCACTATAAAAAAAAAATTAAAAAAAAATAAAATAAAATAAAAAGAACCTCGGGGGAAACATGTACATGCATAAAGTTCTCAAGAGTTAATACAAGTACAGGTTGTTGTCAGAATCCCACACACACTTATGCCAGAAAGACATTCCAACTCTACGTATATGGCAAGTTACACCCTGCAGGTGACCCCTTCACAATCAATGATTCTTGTAAGCAATGGAAACTTTAAAAAAAAAAAACAACAACAACAACAAAAAAACAAAGACAATGGAGGGGAGTGGGGGGGAGGGGATATTCAGAAATTAAAGTTCAAGGGGATGAAAAGAAGACATCTCTTACGTCAAAAGAATAGCTGGGTTTTTTTCTTTTTAGCTGGGGGGTAAAATACATTGAGGATGTACGGTGGTAATGTGCGTGGGGGGATGAGGTGGGGGGCAGTTGGACTGAAAGCATTTACACCCAATTATCATTATGTTCAGTTGACCAATAAAGGACTAAACTATATACAATGCATTTTCTATCCATATCTAATAAGGGCCAACATGCACCTAACATCATTTGGGTTTTTATTTTACAATATGTTATCATATATATTCAAAAAACACTCCCCACCCCCCACCCCTCCACCCCCTTAAAAAAAAAAAAGGCTTAACATGTTTTCATTATTTTCATTGAATTTATGATCTAAGAAACAATTTTTGAATTATAGAAATTCGTGAAAAACAACTAAACAAAACCTGGAGGGGTTGGCAACCATGCAAAATGAATCAAATCAAAAATGAATAAATCAGAAATTAAAAAGTTGATAGCAATCACAAAATTAAAGTCAAAATGAATAAATCAGAAATTAAAAGAAAAAGGATAATAAAAACAAATATTCACAACCTTCAGAAGAAAGACTAAAATAATAAAGTTACGTCAAAAGGAACCAGAAACTAATCATATCCACAGCAATCACAACTCAAAAAGGGAAATGATCAGTCACTCAAATCCAATCACAACTCAAAAGGGAAACGATCAGTCACTCAAATCCACATCAATGGACAACACATCAACATTACTGGGACGAATAAATCAGAAATCAAACTGAAAAGTCCACAGGAACTGGCGATGGAAGTTGAAGGGAACGAATCAGTCTTCAGGAACTGCACATAGAAAGTCCACCAGACTGCTCCATCCTGGAACTGCACGTGCGGGGGGGGGGGGGGGGGGGGGGGGGGGGGATGACGAAGTTTTCACATGGTTCTGACACACGGCGTCGTGGTCCAATCACACCATGAGATTCGTCTGTTGAAGGGTCGATATAGAGATGGACGACCTGATGTGGAGTCCAGATGCGAGAGTCGACACAGTGATGGACGACGCCCTGATGTGAAGCCCTCGATGACTGAAGAACCGGGTTATCCGGCCATGCAACGACGATCTGCGGCGACCGTCAAGATAGCAACATATCCACAGCGACTTGGGTGACGAGTCCGCTGTCTGTCATCATAAAAAGAGAGACAACGCCGTCATTTACCTGGGCTAAAGCCAGACCCGTCTCCATCACCGTTTAATTAACGCTTTCTCCCAGAAAGCACAAAGACACGTAGAAATAACATTACAAAAAATATTGTCAAATTAACTGTTGCATCAAACAACTGTCCAGTTCATCGTTTCCCCATCGTTTCTGAATGAATGTGTTGCAGTACTTCAAATGACTCATAGACTGTCACCTTCACTGTTTACACTTTCTCCCAGAATGCCCACACATATCGAAATAACTTAACGAAAAATACTGTCGGATTAACTGTTGCATCAAATAAATGTCGAGTTCATCTGCTCCCATTGTTTCGCTATGCCTGTGTTGTACCCGACATCTTTTTTTGCTGCTTCTTTTCTTCCGTTTTTGATATACGTCGCTTCTTTTCTTTGTTTTTGAAAATTTGTCACCTCTTTTCTTCTTTTTTGGAAACTTGTCGCTTCTTTTTTTTCCTTTTTGGAAAGTTGTGGCTCCTTTCTTCCTTTTTGAAAGTTTTTGTTCCCATTCTTTTCATTACAATTATTCTTTGTTTCTTTGTGTGCTTTGTCATATGGCAGTTACTGGTTTATATACACGGAGGAGATGTTCAATTTACCTTGGTCAGCAGAGGGGGGGTCAGGTTCTCAGTCGGGCAGCTCGATGTAGGGCACCGTCTGCGTCTGCCCGAACAGCTGTTCCTTGCAGAAGTTAGCCACAAGCTCATCTTCCGGACTGGCATCCTCGGGGTACTGTTGGACAAAAAAACAGCAACATATCATTACATGGATGTCCAGAGTCAAAACCGTTCTATGCTTTGAAACATTACATATATTTAATGTACAAGTCACTTCTTTCCAAAAAAAAATTACATACAGTAATGTATACATAAGTTCTTTATAAAAAATTACATGCATTAATGTACACATCAGTTCTTTCACACTTAACAGAGACTAATGCTTTGTATTAAAAGTTAAAACATTAAACACACACACACAGACAATGTGTGGTGAGTATGGGTTGGTTTCAGGCGGGAAAAAGTGGAAAATGTAGGATAGAGGCCCCACTAGTTTAAAAAAAAAGAAAAGAAAAGAAAAAGAAAAAAGCGGGAAAAATTTGAAGGCTGGAGGACTACCAACTCTCAACTGTTTGAGTTCTATTCATTCTTTTTTTTTTCAAATTAAAAATGAACACACATCGCCACTACTGCTTTACAAATTCCCCCCCCCCCCTCCCCCCCCCTTAAAAAACCAGCCACAAGGGCTTGAAAGCCCCCACTCCCAACTCACCTCCACGAGGACGCAGGGAAAACCCATGATGGGCGCCAGGTTGTCGCAGCCCGTGATGAGCAAGGCGTGGTCCTCGCTGCATGGGGACGGGATCTTCAGCACCTGGTTGCAGTTCTCATCCACCTCCTCCCTCTCCACCCCACCACCACTCCCTCCTGTTGCCACCTTCGTCGTCTTCTCCGGCACCTGGCACACGGCCTTGGTCAGTTTGACGTCGCAGTCCACCGTCAGCACCCGGATGCAGTGCTCCTGGCAGACGGCGCGGATCAGCGTGCTCTGGATGTTGGCAGCGGCGTCCACTGGCATGGGGGCGGGCATGACACACAGCATGACGTCGTCAGGGCGTGTGCTGAGCAGGTGGACGCTGGCGGTCAGACTGCAGGTGGCGCGGCCTTGGGAGGCAGCTTGTTGCAGGACGGCCTGCAGAGCCTTGCCCAGGGTGCTGCCGCCGGTGCTGCTGCTGCTGCTCTCTGGAGGGTTGGGCCTGCAACACGTGCAAACAGATCAAAATTAAAGGTCCTGAATACTTTCTAGTGAAAAACATGCGGGAAATTCCAGAGCAACACAAACGTGTGTTCTTCATTCACACACACTGCACACACACACACAACACACCATGCACACACATACACAATTTCTTCATTCACACACATACACACACTTTGCACATACTATGACGCATTAACATACCCTTGCATTAATGTATCTATGTGCCAAAACACTGTGCGAGAGAGAGAGAGAGAGAGAGGAGAGAGAGAGTCTGTCCGTTTTTTTTTGTTTTTGTTTTTCATGAAAACATCACTACTCTTTAAACAGAAACAGAATGGAAACCTCAATGTTCTGTATGTTGCAGTCTGCTATTTCGTGTTCACAACATCATCATCATCATCAAACCAGTCACTGCCCCTGATTCATCACTGACGCACCCCTTGACACCCCCCTCCCCCTCCCCCCAGTCATCGATGGGGGGGGGGGGAGGGAGGGGAAGGGGAACTAGAGGAGGGGGGATTAGGCGGCGACTGAAAGAGTGGTAGGGCAGAGGGTGGAAAGAAGGGGGAGAGGAGGGGGGGGGGGGTCGGTCCAACACAGACCAGCTGGACCCCGCCCAGGCTGGTGAGGGCTGCGGCGGGACATTCGAGAGCACAGAACAGCTCCACCATCTGACCCCATGACCAGCCCGCTTTGTGACCCCTTCATGTGGTCGGCACGAGTGCAACTGACGTAACAATGACTCAGCGAAGCAAGCAGTTAGCTCCCTTTCCCCTTCCACCTCTTCCCTACCATAGTCCCTTCCCAGGCATTTTCCCTATCTCCCATCCCTAATAGCGGATGATGGCACACGTGAGACCCTCCCTGCTTCGAACTCGCCCCAACTAGTCTACCACTAGCACGCCAGTGGTTAACCCGACAACGATTTCAGACTTGTGGATTTCGCGGAAATTGTGCAATCGCTCGCTGAGCACTGCGAGCCCGGGACGTCCGGGTGACGACGGGTCTCTTCACGATATGGGTTTTCCGTTGACGAAACCTGGATGACTCAGTCTACTTGTGCAGGCCGATTGATTTTCCCGAAAAGTCCCAGGAATTAACTGATGACTAGATCTGCTCCCGATAATTAAATGAGTAAACTTTCCTTGCACTTTCAGCTGTCTCTAGAAGCAAAAAAACTCACGTGGACCTACCAAAGCTACAGTCATGCATTCGCAGAACGACAATCTTACCTGCACGGTTACATTCACAAACCCGTTCAACAGACCCATAGCACAAACTGTGACAAAGCCTACCCCACACTAGCACTTAGTTAGTAGTTACATGTGCACAAACTGATCAGAACCGAGAATTCAACAACGCTGTGCATTACAATCAAAAGCCTAGGTGTTTAATTAAGCGACTGTCTGAGTGAGATCGTAACAACGCATGGCTATCAACAAACAAAGCAACCCCTCAACAACCATGTGTCAATCGAGCATCAATTCTCTAGATCACACAGTAACCACGATAATGGCAACAGACTAAAAAACTTCACTTACATTTTGATTTCTGGTTGTTCGTTCGATTCACACAGTTCTGGTAGAGTCATCGTGCAAATTATGCTGGGGTGAAGCAGTACTCCCGGCAAATGACTTGTGCACAACACAACTTCGTTGATCTTTACCGTACAATCGCTGGATGGAAAGTGCTGGACACACAAAGCCTACGTTGGCATTTAAACCAGTCCCCGAAATGTAACATCAGCTATGATTGGTCGGCTTGAATGCACGTCAGTACGTGTACTGAACGTCGGACATTGCAGATATTGGAAGAATTCTTCATCAATGCATGTTCTCCTCTGCTTCTTTCGACCCAATATTCAGTTAAAAATAACACTTAAACATACTTTTAACCATTATGGTCCAAATGCAATGAGTTGTTCGTCGCAACAGGCAAAAACTTCGACTCCAAATTCTCCCAACCTGTCCTATGCAAATTAGAATCGAAACCGAGGCACAAAGCCAGCGAAGTGGGAAAGTCCCAACAGGCTAGTCTCGGATCATTCACGATCCACGCTGGCCACATGAAACGTCAGGCTGGCGTTCGTCACACAGGCTTGACTCAGCACGGCATGACGGCGCATGCGTGAGAGTGGAACAGACAAGCTGCAGCCTACTCTTGTTGAGACTTGTCGTTTGACCGGTGAGCTACCGGGGAGGTCGGGAGCATCAGGTGCAAAATAGGCAGCCAGTTCCGAAAAATGGGAGATAGTCAGTTACAAAGCTTTTGGGGGGATCATGCACTTTTCAGTGAAAAGTGTGTCAAAGATAAACAAGTACATGTGCGTGCGCGCGCGCGCGCGCGCGCGCACACACACACACACACACACACACACCACACACACACACACACACACACACACACACACGTATACACTCACATACAAAGGCATACATACACGCTTATATAACATATAGG
>CM065726.1:80169032-80174032 GCA_033310375.1 Conus canariensis
CAACTCAAAAAGGAAAGATCAGTCACTCAAATCCAATCAAACTCAAAAGGGAAACATCACACTCAAATCCACATCAATGGACAACACATAAACATTACGGGACAATAAATCAGAAATCAAACTGAAAATCCACGGGAAACTGGCGATGGAAGTTAAGGGAACGAATCAGTCTTCAGGAACTGCACATAGAAAGTCCACCAGACGCTCCATCCTGGAACTCACGTGGGGGGGGGGGGGGGGGGGGGGGGGGGGGGGGGGGGGGATGGAGGGGGGGGGGGGGTGGGGGGGGGGGGGGGGGGGGGGGGGGGGGGGGGGGGAAAAGTTTTCACATGGTTCTGACACACGGCGTCGTGGTCCAAATCACACCAGAGATCGTCTGTTGAAGGGTCGATATAGAGATGGACGACCTGATGGGAGTCCATGCGAGGAGAGCGACACAGTGATGGACGACGCCCTGATGTGAACCCTCGATGACTGAAGAACCGGGTTATCCGGCCATGCAACGACGATCTGCGGCGACCGTCAAGATAGCAACATATCCACAGCGACTTGGTGACGAGTCCGCTGTCTGTCATCATAAAAAGAGAGACAACGCCGTCATTTACCTGGGCTAAAGCCAGACCCGTCTCCATCACTGTTTTAATTAACGCTTTCTCCCCCAGAAAGCACAAAGACACGTAGAAATAACATTACAAAAAATATTGTCAAATTAACTGTTGCATCAAACAACTGTCCAGTTCAATCGTTTCCCCATCGTTTCTGAATAATGTGTTGCAGTACTTCAAATGACTCATAGACTGTCACCTTCACTGTTTACACTTTCTCCCAGAATGCCCACACATATCGAAATAACTTAACGAAAAATACTGTCGGATTAACTGTTGCATCAAATAAATGTCGAGTTCATCTGCTCCCATTGTTTCGCTATGCCTGTGTTGTACCCGACATCTTTTTTTGTGCTGCTTCTTTTCTTCCGTTTTTGATATACGTGCGCTTCTTTTTCTTTGTTTTTGAAAATTTGTCACCTCTTTTCCTTCTTTTTTTTGGAAACTTGTCGCTCTTTTTTTTTCCTTTTTTGGAAAGTTGTGGCTCCTTTTCTTCCTTTTTGAAGTTTTTGTTCCCATTCTTTTCATTACAATTATTCTTTGTTTCTTTGTGTGCTTTGTCATATGGCAGTTACTGGTTTATATACACGGAGGAGATGTTCAATTTACCTTGGTCAGCAGGGGGGGGGTCAGGTTCTCAGTCGGGCAGCTCGATGTAGGGCACCGTCTGCGTCTGCCCGAACAGCTGTTCCTTGCAGAAGTTAGCCACAAGCTCATCTTCCGGACTGGCATCCTCGGGTACTGTTGGACAAAAAAAAGCAACATATCATTACATGGATGTCCAGAGTCAAACCGTTCTATGCTTTGAAACATTACATATATTTAATGTACAAGTCACTTCTTTCCAAAAAAAAATTACATACAGTAATGTATACACAAGTTCTTTATAAAAAATTACATCATTAATGTACACATCAGTTCTTTCACACTTAACAGAGACTAATGCTTTGTATTAAAAGTTAAAACTTAAACACACACACACAGACAATGTGGGGTGAGTATGGGGTTGGTTTCAGGCGGGAAAAAGTGGAAAATGTAGGATAGAGGCCCCACTAGTTTAAAAAAAAAGAAAAGAAAAGAAAAAAAAAAAAGCGGGAAAAATTTGAAGGCTGGAGGACTACCAAAACTCTCAACTGTTTGAGTTCTATTCATTCTTTTTTTTTTCAAATTAAAAATGAACACACATCGCCACTACTGCTTTACAAATTCCCCCCCCCCCCCCCCCCCCCTTAAAAAAAACCCAGCCACAAGGGCTTGAAGCCCCCACTCCCAACTCACCTCCACGAGGACGCAGGGAAAACCCATGATGGGCGCCAGGTTGTCGCAGCCCGTGATGAGCAAGGCGTGGTCCTCGCTGCATGGGACGGATCTTCAGCAACCCCGGTTGCAGTTCTCATCCACCTCCTCCCTCTCCACCCCACCACCACTCCCTCCCTGTTGCCACCTTCGTCGTCTTCCTCCGGCACCTGGCACACGGCCTTGGTCAGTTTTTACGTCGCAGTCCACCGTCAGCCACCCGGATGCAGTGCTCCTGGCAGACGGCGCGGATCAGCGTGCTCTGGATGTTGGCAGCGGCGTCCACTGCATGGGGGCGGCATGACACACAGCATGACGTCGTCAGGGCGTGTGCTGAGCAGGTGGACGCTGGCGGTCAGACTGCAGGTGGCGCGGCCTTGGGAGGGAGCTTGTTGCAGGACGGCCTGCAGAGCCTTGCCCAGGGTGCTGCCGCCGGTGCTGCTGCTACTGCTCTCTGGGGGTTGGGCCTGCAACACACGTGCAAACAGATCAAAATTAAAGGTCCTGAATACTTTCTAGTGAAAAACATGCGGGAAATTCCAGAGCAACACAAACGTGTGTTCTTCATTCACAACACACTGCACACACACACACACCCACCATGCACACACATACACAATTTCTTCATTCACACACATACACACACTTTGCACATACTATGACGCATTAACATACCCTTGCATTAATGTATCTATGTGCCAAAACACTGTGCGGGGGAGAGAGAGAGAGAGAGAGAGAGAGAGAGAGGAGAGTGTCCGTTTTTTTTTTTTTTTTGTTTTTCATGAAAACATCACTACTCTTTAAACAGAAAACAGAATGGAAACCTCAATGTTCTGTATGTTGCAGTCTGCTATTCGTGTTCACAACATCATCATCATCATCAAACCCAGTCACTGCGCCTGATTCATCACTGACGCACCCCTTGACACCCCCCTCCCCCTCCCCCCAGTCATCGATGGGGGGGGGGGGGGGGGGAAGGGGAACTAGAGGAGGGGGGGTTAGGCGGCGACTGAAAGAGTGGTAGGGCAGAGGGTGAAAGAAGGGGAGAGGAGGGGGGGGGGGTCGGTCCAACACAGACCACTGGACCCCGCCCAGGCTGGTGAGGGCTGCGGCGGGACATTCGAGAGCACAGAACAGCTCCACCATCTGACCCCATGACCAGCCCGCTTTGTGACCCCTTCATGTGGTCGCCACGAGTGCAACTGACTAACAATGACTCAGCGAAGCAAGCAGTTAGCTCCCTTTCCCCCTTCCACCTCTTCCCTACCATAGTCCCTTCCCAGGCATTTTCCCTATCTCCCATCCCTAATAGCGGATGATGGCACACGTGAGACCCTCCCTGCTTCGAACTCGCCCCAACTAGTCTACCACTAGCACGCCAGTGGTTAACCCGACAACGATTTCAGACTTGTGGATTTCGCGGAAATTGTGCAATCGCTCGCTGAGCACTGCGAGCCCGGGACGTCCGGGTGACGACGGGTCTCTTCACGATATGGGTTTTCCGTTGACGAAACCCGGATGACTCAGTCTACTTGTGCAGGCCGATTGATTTTCCCGAAAAGTCCCCAGGAATTAACTGATGACTAGATCTGCTCCCGATAATTAAATGAGTAAACTTTCCTTGCACTTTCAGCTGTCTCTAGAAGCAAAAACTCACGTGGACCTACCAAAGCTACAGTCATGCATTCGCAGAACGACAATCTTTACCTGCACGGTTACATTCACAAACCCGTTCAACAGACCCATAGCACAAACTGTGACAAAGCCTAACCCCACACTAGCACTTAGTTAGTAGTTACATGTGCACAAACTGATCAGAACCGAGAATTCAACAACGCTGTGCATTACAATCAAAAGCCTAGTGTGTTTAATTAAGCGACTGTCTGAGTGAGATCGTAACAACGCATGGCTATCAACAAACAAAGCAACCCCCTCAACAACCATGTGTCAATCGAGCATCAATTCTCTAGATCACACAGTAACCACGATAATGGCAACAGACTAAAAAACTTCACTTACATTTTGATTTCTGGTTGTTCGTTCGATTCACACAGTTCTGGTAGAGTCATCGTGCAAATTATGCTGGGGTGAAGCAGTACTCCCCGGCAAATGACTTGTGCACAACACAACTTCGTTGATCTTTACCGTACAATCGCTGGATGGAAAGTGCTGGACACACAAAGCCTACGTTGGCATTTAAACCAGTCCCCGAAATGTAACATCAGCTATGATTGGTCGGCTTGAATGCACGTCAGTACGTTACTGAACGTCGGACATTGCAGATATTGGAAGAATTCTTCATCAATGCATGTTCTCCTCTGCTTCTTTCGACCCAATATTCAGTTAAAAATAACACTTAAACATACTTTTAACCATTATGGTCCAAATGCAATGAGTTGTTCGTCGCAACAGGCAAAAACTTCGACTCCAAATTCCCCAACCTGTCCTATGCAAATTAGAATCGAAACCGAGGCACAAAAGCCAGCGAAGTGGGAAAGTCCCAACAGCTAGTCTCGGATCATTCACGATCCACGCTGGCCACATGAAACGTCAGGCTGGCGTTCGTCACACAGGCTTGACTCAGCACGGCATGACGGCGCATGCGTGAGAGTGGAACAGACAAGCTGCAGCCTACTCTTGTTGAGACTTGTCGTTTGACCGGTGAGCTACCGGGAGGTCGGGAGCATCAGGTGCAAAATAGGCAGCCAGTTCCGAAAAATGGGAGATAGTCAGTTACAAAGCTTTTGGGGGGATCATGCACTTTTCAGTGAAAAGTGTGTCAAAGATAAACAAGTACATGTGCGTGCGCGCGCGCGCGCGCGCGCGACAACACACACACACACACACACACACACACACACACACACACACACACACACGTATACACTCACATACAAAGGCATACATACACGCTATATAACATATAGGATTATTCACTTAGTCATTCATTCCTTCAGTCATTCTCTTCATTCATTCACGTCTAATATCACTCAAAGTGAACAGACGTTAAACCCCCTCTCTTTCTAAATTATTTAGAAAGAGAGGGGGTTAGTTACCGCCAAGGACATTGACAAACAAAGCACAGGAAAGACACAATGC
>CM065726.1:80179032-80191532 GCA_033310375.1 Conus canariensis
GACAGACTGGTGTGTCGAGTGTTGTGCCCAAACCATATCAGCTTGCGTCTCTTCACAGTTGAAAGGAGAGGTTCCTGAGGTCCAGCAAGGTTCTCAATTCTGCTCCGTACATATTGATTGGTCCTGTGCTCTATCCAGGAGATTTGAGGGAGCTTCCTCAGGCATTTGCTCTCGAAAGCCTGGATCTTCCTTTCAGTTTCAGCCGTCATGCCTCGTAACCATACAGTACAATGGAGACCACCAGGGCTTTGTAGAGTTTGAATTTTGTGGAGAATCGAATGTTAGGCTACTTTTCCACACTCTGTTCAGTTTGGTCATGGCTGCAGTGTTCAGTTTGGTCATGGCTGCAGTGTTCAGTTTGGTCATGGCTGCAGTGGTTGTGCCAATACGAATTCTTATTTCTGCTTTGCAGCTTCCATCCTTTGTCAGGGTTGCTCCTAGATATTTGAAGTTTCCGACATCTTCCAGCTGTTCTTCGTTCATGAAGATAGTGGCATGGTCCATGTTCTCGCTGTTTACCATGGTTTTGGATTTCTCTGTGCTAATCTCCATTCCGTAAGCACCCGCTCTATCAACAAGTCCATGTGTCAGTCTTCAAACGTGTTTCATAATAACACCGCCAACCAACATGGACAAACGAATCACAAGACAAAACACGACTGCGTGTTGACCTCTTGGGTCTTCTTTAGGCAAGATAAACAAACCTTAGGACAACGAACATAAAAAACGATTAATCACCTATCTTGTTCAAAATTCGGCGCAAAATGGGCGTTGAAAACATGACATCTTGTGCCGAATTGGACAAGATAATGATTGCTCGTTCTTCTTTTTCGTTGTCCTGAATGTTGTGTATCTTGCCTGAAGAAGTCCTAAGAGGTCGAAACGTGTCGTGTTCCGTCTTGTGATTCGCTTGTCCATCTTGTTTCGCGGATTTATTTCAAACACCTTTTTAAGATTTGTTCAGATTTCCGCCTGCAGTCGCCTTCCCTTGGCAGCTAACTTTGCTTGTATAAACAAGTAGGGTATCCCTTGCTCCCACAAGAAAATATAACTCCAAAGGAATGCTGCTTACGACACTGAATCGCATAGCAGACATGACAGCACAGAACAACACAGATCAAACCAAAAAAAACATCCCAAAGAAAAATATTGGTAAACAAACTTAAATATATATCCCATACCGACCACATCTACACAGCAACAAGCGCTGGATAAATAAATAAATATAAAATAACTTTTATTCAAGATTAGCCTAGTTCTTGATTTTGAATAGATCAGAAAAGGAAAAAAAATACAAATTTAAATAAATTCCAATAAATTTGATTTAACTTAAATAAAGTTAAATAAAAATGAGGCAGAATACAGTAAATAATAAACAATAAAAAGGTAGGGTAACTCTTGCTCCCACATTCCCTACTTGTTTTATTGTTTATTATTTACTGTTCCCTGCCTCATTTCATATTTAATTTTGCTTGTAGAGTGTTAAACATGAAAACATACAAACTTGTAAAAAAAAAACACACCAAACAAACAAACAAACAAAAAAACGAACAAAACTATTGCACATCCAAGATTGAGACTGGCGGTTGTGATGTCAGACCTCAAGATAAACTGATGTTTTTTTTTCTGTCATTTCTCCTTCCTTCCTTCCTTCCTTCCTTCCTTCCTTGTTTCTTTGTCATCTGTGTTGATCAATTTGTTCAGTTTACTGCGTGAAATCAACAACCACATCATCAGTTCGCCGTCGATGCATTAGCATTGATTAATGAAGTGATTCGGTTATGAAGAGTGACAACCGAGAAGGAAATTACTGTCTCCCCGTTGTTTCGATCTGGTTTTCCTCTTCCAGTTGTGGTTTTATACCAATAAAAAAAAGGATTTTCCCCCAAAGTGAACAAGTGATTGTCTCCTCATTGTTTTATGTATACTTCTCTTTGACTGATTGCAAGTTGTGATTTAAAAACAAAACAAAACAAAACAAAACAAAAACGGGTTTTCCCGAAAAGTGACCCACTTCGACTTGGTGACAGTGTGAGCAAGACGTGTCAGGTTTGATTGACATGTCAGCCTGCAACTGAGTAGCTTAGTTAGCATCATGTTGCCAAGATCACGTAAACCACGTTGTGGTCAGCAGAGTTACCCCCCCCCCCCCCCCCCCCCCCCCCCCCCCCCCCCCCCCCCCCCCCCCCCCCGCCTGTTGAACAGATTTGTCAGCTGATATCATCAAGAAGAAGAAGAAGAAGAAGAAGAAGAAGAAGAACAACAACAACAACAACAACAACAACAACAACAACGCGCGCGCGCGCGCGCACGCACACACACACACACACACACACACACACACACACACACACACACACACACACACACACACACACACACACACACAAACACACACACACACACACACAGAGTAATTCAAGGAATACGTGCACACGAAGAAAAGTCAAGATAAGAAAATGGTGAATGAAAAATTTAAGGAAATGAAACACGCAAATATACATAGTAATAGAGTTATGGAACAAGCCAAAAAAGATTATTCGGATAATTTTTTCCAAAAGAAACACATTCGATCATAAAGATGGTAGAATGGTATGGAAAGAGATAAAAACGATGAAAAAATGGAATCAAACTCCCAGAATATCCTATCATTCTTGATAATAACAAGTTACCATCATCTACAGACAAAGCAGAAGCGTTTGTCGACCAGTTTGCTAAAGTGAGCAGGTTAGATGGGTTGTCTGAAAACCAAAGAAAATTCAGAGAGGATAAAGAATTTACCCATGTCTTTAATCATATATCTGATAATGACACAAGCGACATCAACGCCCCAATGACATTACAAGAGGTGAAAGATGCCATAGATTCTCTCCCAAACAAAACCAAAAAAAAAAAACAGCTGTTGGGATTGACGCCATTTCTAATGAAATGATTAAACATTTTCCAGACAAATGGATAAGCATTTTACTTAGTATATTTAAAAAATGCTGGAGCTCAGGTCATTTGCCACAAATATGGAAAGAATCAATAATAGTACCGATTCACAAGGAAGGTAAACTGACAGAAAGTGTAGATAGTTACAGACCTATTTCATTAACTTTTCATGTATGTGAACTTTATGAAACAATTGTTTTAAGTAGACTAAACTACTTTTGTGAAAAGAACAAAGTTATCCCGACAAACCAAGCAGGTTTTCGAAAGGGTAGAAGTGCTATTGAACACTTAGTCAAACTTACCACTCAAATTAAGCATCAGTTTTCCAGGAGAAAATGTTTACTAGCGACCTTTTTTGATATCACTAAAGCTTATGATCAAGTATGGCACTCTCGCTTGTTTTATAAACATAAAGAGATTGGATTGTCAGGAAACATTTATGATTTTCTTAAAGACTTCTTAGAAAATAGATATATTAGAACAAAGGTAGGGAACTCCTATTCTACAAGAAGAAAATTACACATGGGCATTTCTCAGGGGTCTGTTATTGCACCTTTACTTTTTAGTATACTGACTGTACGATTTACCCACAAAAATTACTAAAAATATAGAATTAGCCCAATATGCAGATGATATATGCATATGGATGAAAGTGACATTAAAAAAATGTACATCTGTCAGATCACAAAACTATATTAAAAAGTTATATCAAAAAGAATTAAATACCTTTTCTGCTTACATGACTGAAAATGGTTTGCAAATATCAACTGAAAAAACACACATGATGTTATTTAATACTGGATCTGATCCAGTTAATATGCCTTCATTTCAAGTCAACGGCATACCCATCAAATATACCAAAATAGTGAAATTTCCGGAGTAAATTTAACATCAAAGTTGTCATGGAATTTTCATATCGAGCATATTCTAACAAAAGCTCGAAAAACTTTAAATCTATTAAAGATTATTAGTAAGCATGCTTGGGCTCAGGACACAGTTACTCTTTTGCACCTTTCTACTGCACTGGTTAGATCAAAATTAACGTATGCACAAGAGGTGTTCTTCAGTGCACCCACATACTTACTGAAAAAACTTCAAAGTATTGATTCCAAAGCATATAAGATAGCCATGGGACTACCAGCCCATGCCTCTTGTACAAAAGCATACAGTGCTGCTGGGATATTACCACTGGAAGAATATAGGAATCTTGCATGCACCAAATTTGTTATAAGAAGTTCTACTATAGACAACAATATAGGCCCTGAAATAAATATTAAATCGGACTCTGATTTTCCCAAAAGGGCAAAAAAATATATCATCTCAAACGACTCTAAGAACATATGCTTCCTCGATTTCAGAATCCTCAGATATCAAACTAACATCTATTGCAAAAAGATCTGTTGTGTCTCCTATCCCTCCCTGGAAACTAACACGGGCACATTTTGATATTGAGCATACAGATTTAACAAAGACTGCAAATACTAATTTGTTATTATCCAATATCAAAATGCATTTGCATGATCACTATTCCAACCATTTAAGATATACACTGATGGATCATTAATCAATGAACATGCAGGTGCAGCATACATGATCCCAGGCCTCAACAAAGAAGTCTTATTATCTTGGAAAAAAACAAATCTATATTCATTGCTGAGCTAACTGCTATAATTATGGCTTTAAAGTTTATTGTTGATTTCCCTCAAAATTTATTTGAAGTTGTTTTATGTGTAGATTCCAAGTCAGTTCTTACTGCAGTGAAGAATTTTAAATTAAAAGTCGACCTGAGATGATCATTGAAATAAATAATTTAGTACATTTCCTCTCAGTCAGAGACACTGAAATAACATTTCTTTGAGTGCCCTCCCACTGTGGGTTATATTATAATGAAAAGGTTGATGTTCTAGCAAAGAGAGGAGCAAAACGATCATCAGATTCGCATTTTTTGAACTTCTCTATGTCAGTGCAAGAGTGCTATACTCTGGCAGAAAAAGTACAATTTTCTAATTTTCATTTGATAGAAAGAGAAATGGGTGTTTTGGTTTACACGAAGAAATGAAAAATATTCATGAAAAGTTAAGTAAGTACGATCAAAACATTGATCGTAGACGACAGATAAGTTCCTTGATCTGTAGATGGAAACTGGATTGTTTTAAAACAAAGTATGTAAAAAATATTCATTGTATATGTGGTCATAGCATATCAACTGATCACATTCTTCCGTGTACGTTAATGAAAACATTCATTCCAAATACGTCTGTACAACCTATTCAAAATGTTTTCCTGTCAGCAAGTGAAATATATCTTTTCTTTTCGCACTTAGCTAAAAGTCCAGTTGGCAAATACTTATAATAGATAATAGTCAGTACTGAGAAAAGAAGAGGGTTTTTTTTTTTTTTTTTTTTTTTTTTGAGGGGGGTGGGGGTGGGGGGATGGGGGTTCATCTTTGGTTAAGTGGGCTTTCCATTTTTGTGTTATAGCTGTAGATAAGTTAATTCTTTTGACTCGTTGTGTTAGCCTTTTTCCCGGCCCCGATTTTTAATTTTATTTTTTTCGTCTAATATCACTTAATGTGGAAAGACGTAAAACAAAACAACAACAACACACAGAGTTTCAGTTTCAGTTTCAGTTTCATCAAGGAGGCGTCAATGCGTGTGGACTAGTCCATATGCGCTACATCACATCCGCTAAGTTTTGAGACCACACTACGCATGATTTGAAGCTGATGGATAAATGAATTAACAACTAAGAAGAGAGAATTGAAGAAGAGGGTCTCGTGGCTACAAATCAGCGGATGTCTGACCTACGCATTAGGCCAACACGCTGGTCAGACCTTGAGTGCCTACCTACCATGCTTTTTTTTTTTTTTTTGTATGTGTGTGTGGTGAATGTACACGTGTGTGTATGAGTGTGGGCATGGGCCCATATGTGTGCGTGGGCGCATATGTGTGTGTGTGTGTGTGTGTGTGTGTGTGTGTGTGTGTGTGTGTGTGTGGTGTGTGCCTGCATGTACGTGCATGTGTGTGTGTGTGTGGCAGAAGTGCGTGCATGTGTGTGTGTGTGTGTGTGTGTGTGGTGTGTGTGTGTGTGTGTGTGTGTGTGTGTGTGTGTAATTTGTGGGTTTGTGTAAGTAAACGTATCTGCATATATATGTGTATATATCTGTGTGTATATGCGTGTCTTTGTATGTGGGCGTGTACGCACGTGCGTCTGTGTGTGCATTTATGCGTTCATGTGTATGCGTGCATGTGCGCACGTGTGTGGGTGTGGACGTGCACATGCACGCATGTGCGTATATGTGTGTGGGTAGGAGCGAGCGAACGTACACGCACACGTTTGTATGTGCGTGTGTGTGTGTGTGTGTGTGTGTGTGTGTGTGTGTGTGTGTGTGTGTGTGTGTGTGTGTAGTGACTGCGTGCGTGAATGTTCAGAAGATGACTTAAGATCAACACACACACACACACACACACACACACACACACACACACACACACACACACACACACATCGCTGGACAATTGCCAGGAAAGAAAACCATTGCCAGATCATTCGCTCGTCAGTTCGAGTCATGATGAATGATGACTGGTTGATAGTAACACAGTTTACTGCCCAGCTAATTATAATCGCTTCCTTTGTCAACTGCGTCAGACCGACTAAGACCGCAAGTATAGGACTACCATTCTTGGTAATCCCAGAACTCTGCTGGTTTTAACACCCTACAACAGTGAGAAGTTAGATCACCTGACCGTACATAGTGGTACCGATGATTTGCTCGGCCTCGTTTCCTTACAAAGACAGCCATTGGTTCATTCTTGGACATTAATATTCATGAGAGTGTCCGTATATGTCGTTGCTTACAACGATCACACGCCACCATTCGGATGTGACTCTAATAAATCACCGTAATAATGCATGTAAGCGTTTTGAGGCCGACCATAACTCGAGCCAGCCATGAACAGAAAATGAGGAGAATCATCTTTCAGACACAACGAAAATTCTCAAAATAGTCAAACGAAAATTCTCAAAACAGTCTAACTGCGTTAGTCTATAAATACTCGACTCCTTAAGCAAGAGTTCGGCACATTCATTTTTGGTGTGCAGCCACAGTGTCCGTATATGTCTGTGTTGCACAGTTCGACCACGCCGTCCTAATCATTCGGTCCAAGATCGGCCAAGAGTTGACTTGTTACCGTCTTCGATCGCTTCGATCCATTCTTAGGCACGCTTGTGGCATGCGACTTTGACATGTTCTGATTTTGAGGTGCATGTGCACCGCAACGCTAAGTGCGGTCAGTACTCAGTCTACCCTTTTAGGGTCACAAGAGTTGATTTCTGTTATGTTACTCTTTTCGGTCGTTGTTCAAGAGATTGTTTGACATAGTATGTACATTGTGTTTGACATAGTATGTGCATTGTCTTTTGGTCAGATTGATATTCATATTCATGCACAAACACACGCACACTTATACTACTCTCTCTGTCTCTGTCTGTCTGTCTCTCTCTCTCTGAGAGAGAGAGAGAGAGAGAGAGAGAGAGAGAGAGAGAGAGAGAGAGGCCTAGTCAACTTTTAACAACAAGCGTGAGTGATTTACAAAACAATACAGCTAATGCTCGCAGAATAACATAAAAGTTATACGGCCGTCATTGTTACAAATGTTTGTATCTCCTGAATCCCGTAATTGGGGGTTCATTGTATACATTTTAATTGCTTTTTTTATGTGGGTGACATCATCTTCTTTTCCTTTTTTTCTGCGTACACAGGCTGATACTCCTGCAGACACTCCCTGTATAGACAGGCAAGGATTAATCCCATCTACCCAACAAAGGGAGTGGGATTTAGTGTGTATGAACGTTTTTTTTTTTATCCCGCCAGTAAGGCAGCCATACTCCAACTTCGGGGAAAGAGTGCATGCTATATGTAACGTGTCACCCATACCAACGGCCAAACTGGCCTTCTCTTCCGAAAGTTGATGATGGGATTTGACATGTGTGCAAGATATTATGCGTGCGTTCACACACGGAACTTCTCTTTATAGTCTCAGTCGTAGGACTGTATGGGAAATGGAGTCAGAACTAATGTTAACTCCGAGGGAAAAATCCTACTGTACCGAAACGGCCCTGGCGAAGATTCGAACCCGCTACCTCAGGATCACCAATATTACGAGTCCAGCGGTCTACCACTCAGCTATTCCACCCCCCCCCCCCCCCCCCCCCCCCCGCGGACATTATAGAAGTACTTGAATCTCCTTGACCTGACCATGAGAGCTGGTTGTGACCACTTGGTTGGTTGTTTTGTTATATCAGAGACAGACACTGGAGATCTGTGTAACATGTCCCTGGTTATATAAGCAGGTATGTTTGCTCCTCACTGTTACTGATATTAAAATGACTTGCTTTACAGCTTAAGACATTGCAGGTGTGTGTGTGTGTGTGTGTGTGTGTGTGTGTGTGTGTGTGTGTGTGTGTGTGTGTGTGTGTTGCAGTGTTGTTGCTGTTATGTTGTTGTTTGATTCATTTAGGTCCCATTTTAGCCTGTTTGCAATCCTGACGGGGCCTTGGCGGTCGGCTAAGCTACAAACAACATGACATGAAAGAACAGTATCCTATCTGTGGGCAATGTTTTTGTGAGGTCCTGTCATAATTTATGACTGTGCATGTTACTGACTGTCAGTGTGTGTTTAGTTGCCCAAGTGTGTGTGTGTGGTGTGTGTGTGTGTGTGTGTGTGTGTGTGTGTGTGTGTGTGTGTGTGTCCTTCATTTAACGTCTATCCACTATTCGTGATATTAGACCAAAAAAAAAACAAAAGAAAAAAAAAGTGAATGTGTACGGAAGTAATTGCGAGCGTGCACATAATGTGTGTATGTGTATATGTATGGGTGCACGTGCACGCGAATGTGTGTGTGCGTGTGAGTGTGTGCGCGCGCGCGTGTGCGTGTGTGTGTGTGTGTGTGTGTGTGTGTGTGTGTGCGTGTGTGTGAGTATGTGTGCCTGTGTGTGTGAGTGAGAGAGTTGTGGATGTGTAAGTGTGTGAATATCTTTACACAAGTCATAAGTGAAGATTAACATGAAACAAAATACTTATAACCAACAACTAACTTATCAATTAAAGTCAAAACGGATGACAGTACTAAAGAAAAAAGGGAAAAAAAGGAAAAAAAGAATAAACAAACAAACAAAATCCTTTGCTCCCCCCCCCCCCCCCCCCCCCCCCCCCCATTTTATCCACCCCACCCCCCTTCCTTTCTTATCCCCCGCAAATAAAGTTAATAAAAATATTATAAGTATTTTCCAATAGGGGTGCGCTCTAAGTGTACAAAGAATTCGTACGTTAAAGCTGGTGACTGAAAAATGGCCTGCACAGTATTTTGCTTCAATACTGGAATGTTTTTTTTCATATCATTGCATGAAACAATATGAATTGGAGTAATTTTGTTTCCACATACGCAAACTACGTTTTTTACATATTCTGTTTTAAATGCATTAAGTTTCCACCTGTGCATTAATGAGAGTAATTTTCTATTAAGATTAAAATTCTCTTTGATTCTTTTAATATCAAACTGTTCTTTATAAACGTGATCTACCATACTATATTCGAAAGCTTTCCAGATATGCGACTTAACTAAGTTACACTGTTCATGTACTGATAAGGGGAAATCAAACAGTTCTGAACCAAAACTATTTTTGGCTCCACGTTTAGCTGCCCTGTCTACTTTTTCATTATAATGAAAAGAACAATGTGAAGGAATCCAACAAAAAACTACATGGGTTCCTCTTGCAATCAACATGTGTATCATACAAATTATCTCTATGACCATTTCAGGTCTTGTGTGCAATTGAGAAACTTTTAATGCCTGAAGAGCTGATTTAGAATCAACACAGAACAGAATTTGAAATATTGTTTTTGGAAAGTTTAAAAGATAATTTAAAGCCAGGAGTATCGCTGTTAATTCTGCTGTAAATATCGATTTGTTAATTCCGATATAAAACGATTTCTCTACTCTTAAGTCTGGTATTAAGAATGCACAACCTGTTTGTTTATCAATGCACGAACCGTCTGTGTATATTTTCAAATAATTTGAATAGTTCTTTTCAATATGGCATTTGATACAGCTTGCTAACATGTTTATGTTTTCATCTTTTTTCATATTAGTATGTTCAATATCAAAATGTGCTTTATTAAGCTCCCATGGTGGTATAGGAGAAAATAACGGTCTAATGGATAGAGCATCGTTATCGATTGAAACTCCAGAATCAGTAATACTTTTTGACGTGTACGTTGCCAGTGTTTTTTGAGAAGCTATAGATTTTGCTCTTTTAGGAAAATCAATATCTGACCTCATTTTTATTTCAGATCTAATGTGCGTTTTATTAGTTGTACTCTTGATAACAAGTTTACAACACGCTAACTCTCTGTATTCATCTAAGGGAAGCATTGTGGTGTGTTGTGTGGTTGTGTGTGTGTGTGTGTGTGTGTGTGTGTGTGTGTGGTGCGTGTGTATGTGCGTCTGTGTGTGTGTGTGTGTGTGTGTGTGTGTGTGTGTGTGTGTGATGTGTGTGTGTGTGTGTGTGTGTGTGTGTGGTGTGGTGTGTGCATGTGCGTGCATGCGTGCGTGCTTGCGCGTGTGTGTGTATGTGTGTGTGTGTGTGTTGTGTGGTGTGTGTGTGTGTGTGTGTGTGTGTGTGTCCGTGTGCGTGTGCGTGTGTGTGTAAGTGCACACGCATGCATGCTCGCCGCACCACATTTGCTTTTAAACATACATGATTATTACCACGCGTAGAGAGTAGGCAAGTGCTATCGAACAAAGGGACCACATAACAAGGGACACAACTACTCTAAAAGAAAATTGTTTTGTAATGCAGCGTGTTATCGACCTTGTCTAACAGTCCTTTCCCATCGCCCAAGGCTGTTCCAAGCACCCAGCGTCATGATTATGATGTCTGATAATCGAGACGACATATGTCCTTCTGCGGTTTCTCTCTATCCTGATCAGTCATTATCTGGTGCGGCAGCGTGAGTAATAATGATAATAGCAATAATGATGATACAGAATGTGACGATAATGATGATGGTGATGATGACGATGATAACGATAACGATGATGATGATGGTGATGATGACGATGATAACGATAACGATGATGATGATGGTGATGATGACGATGATAACGATAACGATGATGATGATGGTGATGATGACGATGATAACGATAACGATAATGATGATGGTGATGATGACGATGATAACGATAACGATGATGTTTGATGGTGATATGACGATGATAACGATAACGATAATGATGATGGTGATGATGCGATGATAACGATAACGATGATGATGATGGTGATGATGACGATGATAACGATAACGATGATGATGATGGTGATGATGACGATGATAACGATAACGATAATGATGATGGTGAATGATGACGATGATAACGATAACGATGATGATGATGGTGATGATGACGATGATAACGATAACGATAATGATGATGGTGATGATGACGATGATAACGATAACGATGATGATGATGTTGATGATGGTGATAAGAAGGGTTCTTAGAGCAAGAAATGTAGCAATGAGAAAAAACTGCTTTCTCGCTTTCTGATGGTAATGATGACGACGATGATAGTGATGATGGTCACGATAACGATGATAACGATAATGATGATAATATTGGTGACGATGATAACGATGATGGTAATGATGACCACGATGATAATGATGATGGTCATGATGACGATGATAACGATAATGATGATGATGTTGGTGACAATGATAATGATAATGGTAATGATAACGATGATAATGATGATGAAGTTGACGATGATAAGAACATTCTTAGAGGAAGGAATGCAGCAAGGGAAAAAAATAGCTTTCTGGTTTTGCCTGACGTCTGCAAGAGCCACACAGCAATAACTGAACAGACACACATCTCCGCTAGCTTTCTGGTTTTGCCTGATGTCTCAAGAGCCACACACATCAACTGAACAGACACACACCTCCCTTAGCTTTCTGGGTTTTACCTGATGTCTCAAGAGCCACACACATCAACTGAACAGACACACATCTCCCCTAGCTTTCTGGTTTTGCCTGATGTCTCAAGAGCCACACTCATCAACTGAACAGACACACATCTCCCTCAGCTTTCTGGGTTCGCTGATGTCTCCAAGAGCCACACAGCGATAACTGAACAGACACACATCTCCCATAGCTTTCTGGGTTTGCCTGATGTCTCCAAGAGCCACACAGCAATAACTGAACAGACACACATCTCCCATAGCTTTCTGGGTTTGCCTGATGTCTCCAAGAGCCACACAGCAATAACTGAACAGACACACATCTCCCATAGCTTTCTGGTTTTGCCTGATGTCTCCAAGAGCCACACAGCGATAACTGAACAGACACACATCTCCCCTAGCTTTCTGGGTTTGCCTGATGTCTCCAAGAGCCACACAGCAATAACTGAACAGACACACATCTCCCATAGCTTTCAGGGTTTGCCTGATGTCTCCAAGAGCCACACATGCACAGCGATAACTGAACAGACACACATCTCCC
>CM065726.1:80196532-80231532 GCA_033310375.1 Conus canariensis
TAATGCTCGGTATGAAAGTTTATCACACACTCCTGCTTGTTCAAACCCTTTTTTTCTTTTGTATTTGTGAGGGGGGTATTATGAAGCCCTCCAAAATTGAAGTTGGCAGTGTAAAAATCCTGATATTTGTAAATGATATGATGCGAAACCCTGTGCTATTGTATGTGACATTGAATAATGGATAGAGCTAAAGGGTTGGTTCTGTTGTATACTTTTCTCTTATAATTTGATGTCTTCTTCGTACGGCATGTTATGCATGCTGTCATTTGGAAAATGTTTTCTGGCTCATTGTTCGTACGCTTTCCAGGTGGTATGGATGGGTTGGGGGGGGGGTGTCTTTAATTGGGTCTTTTCTCTTAGATACAAAAAGCTTACTTTGATAATTTAATGCCAGAAAATAGTTATTGCTGAACTGATACAGTTACCATTTTATGGCAACAAAAAGGAAATCAGGGTATTCCTTCCAGTTAACTACGTGTTTATTCTGTCGTCATGATGTACAGCTATTTACAGTCGCCATCCTTTTGTGTAGCCATTGCAGTGGGGGAAGATTGGCCAACGGCATCAAGACACAAACCAGCAGCAGCAACAGTGACGCTGGAAGTCTGCGATGATGTCGTGGTCCTTGACAACAGTGGACTCGGTGTAGAAGGAAATGGTAAATGCTTTATCAGTTAATGTTATGCCAAAATCGGTTGGCTAAAGGGGTGAAGATCCCTATGGTCGAATACCAGATGTTCAGTTTGTAATATTTTGTCAACAATGTACCCTTTACACCTTTTCAAAGCTGCTGTGCCACTCGGGATGATTAGCTGAATCCTTGCATGGCCCTTTTTCTTAGAAAAAAAAGCTTACACAAGTTACATTGATAATATAATGTTGTCTAAAAATATATTACTGCTGAATACACATATTTTAAGACAACAAAATGAAAATCAGGATATTCCTTCCAGTGTGACGCCTATGCTGTCTTCTGTGCCTTCCATTGGTCGTCTGTCGTCATCCATTGTGTGGGCCACGTGTACAGCTATTTCACTGACGGTTTCAAGTCTGAGGACGGAGTGGCCTGTGCAGCCTATTGCCCTGGTGCTCCTTCTCAGATACTGTTAGAATATATACCTGCAGATGCTTCTGTCTATTCCGCTGAACTTACTGCTCTGGTTCTGGTACTGAGGATAATCTCACAATCTACAAAGAGGGACTTTCTGGTTCTGTCGGATTCGCTGTCAGCTTTGGAGGCCATAGCTGGCCGCAACCTTCAGCATCCAGAACTTTTACACTTCTTTGAACTTTTTAGCAAGTTGAAAGCGGATGGTTACAACATTATTCTAGCTTGGGTTCCTGGTCATGTTGGCATCGGAGGGAACGAAATGGTTGATCGTTTGGCCAAGAATGCCACAAGAGAGAAATTGTCCAACATATATATCCTCTGCTCAGATCTGAAACCCAAAATTAATGATTATGTGAGAGACCTCTGGCAGGAGGATTGGAATACACAGACGGATAACAAACTCTTTCAGATCCGTCCAAACCTTAAGGAGTTCCTCCCATCTACGTCTGGTGGTCGCAAAGAAGAAACAGTTCTGTGCTGGCTGCACACCGGCCATTCGTATTTTACCCATTCGTACCTTTTAAAGAGTGAAGAAGCTCCGTGGTGCATTCCATGTCATGTGCCACTCACAATGAAACATATTCTTTTAGAGTGTTGGGACTTGCACGATGTGAGACACAAACATTTTACAGCGGAGTCCATGAAAATCCTGTTCAGGGATGTCCCACCTGATGTGATCTTCGAGTTTTTGAGAGAGATTAACATTTTTCATCTGATTTAAGATTTTACGGATGAAAGATTTTTCACGAAGTTTCTGGTGCGTTTCTAGAAGATGTCATTTAAAGAGATGTGTGAAAGGTTTTTTTTTTGTTTTTTGTTTTTAATGACTTGTGAGTTGATTTTAACGTGGTGACAGCCCTGATGTGGCCCTTTGCGGTCGGCTGGGCTATAAGCAACATTATCTTATCTTATCTCGTTTATGTCGTAGGTAGGTGTAGGGAAATTGCAAGGTGAAAGTTGAGTGCCAATATTATAGAAAAATCTATGATATGCTAGTGGTATGTGGTCCTTTGACCCTTTAATTATATATATTTGTTGGTTTATTTCCTGTTTGACCGTTTTCTAAACCTGGCTTAGAAAAATGGGCGGACATTATTGACACCTTGCCAGGGCCTCGCAGTTTTATGGTGCTGTAAACATGGTCTTTTCTTGGTGAGAGTCGACACACATTCAATGAAGTTTTTTTTTTTTTTGGTCGACAGCATGGGTCATCCTGATATGGCTCTGCGCAGTCGGCAGGACGTTAAGCAACAAATCACCCAATTCCTTCCAGTTAACTACTTTATTCTGTCATCATGATGTACAGCTATTTACAAATCGCCATCCTTTTTTGTAGCCATTGCATCGGGGGAAGACTGGACAACACTGTCAACAGCATCGAGACCCCAACCACCAGCAGCAGCAGTGACCCTGGAGTTCTGTGATGATGCCATGGTCGTCAACAACAGTGGACTCGGCGTGGGAGGAAAGGGTCAATGCTTCCTTCTTCAGCCAGCACATTTATCCAAAACTGTCAACAGTTAAAAAAGTTTAATAATATTTGAGAATATCAATGTAATTCATGGGTTGGTGGCAAGAGCTAACTTACACATGGGACTCGTGACATGTTACAGTGAGATTCATGCCATGGTTTTTGTACTTTTTGAGAGATTTAATTTGAAACAGAAAAGATAATGAATGTTCTGCTGTAGGGAAGCGTATGTTACCTAATACAACAGCACTCGGTACTGAGCCTGAGTTGGTTACAGAAATGCATGGTATTGGGAATGAAGTATTTATTTGAATTATTATGTTCATTAGTTATGAGCTGTAAATTAATGTTCTGTTAAGAAATGTCGTTTTACCCAGTAAGTTTAAAAAGAAATGGGCAAGTCGGTATTGTATACTTGTTTATCTATTTTTGATAGCATGATTTTTTTTTATTTAAGTAGAAAAATTACTTTTTTTTTACTATTCTATACGAAAAACAGGACACAAGCCAAAGAATTCCTACTCCATTTTACCTTAACATCTATCTTGTTGATTCTTGAATGGCATGTGTGCCACTTCCGCCATTTACTGTGTGGCATTTATAAATCATATTGATGTTTTGGTGAACAGATTGACGAAGGATGGAAAGAGGCAATTCAAAATTATTAAGCTTTCAAATAGGTTATTAAGAGATAACAGCAGTCACATGTTCAGTCACTGTTATGGTATTCAGCCCTTTCTGCCTCAAAATGCTTTCTGCCTTTATCTTAAAGAAAAAAGAATATCACAGTCTCTCAGCATTGTTTTCTACACATTTTATTTGTTATGAAGTCACTTGCGACAAACATGTACCACAAAAAACATTTGCTGGAATACATACTGAACTCACATTGTGCCTCACTATTATCAGTGTACAAGGAAACTTTGAACAGTAAAATTATGACGGCTATTGCAAAACAAATACAAACAAAAGTTAACTGTTTAGGTAATGTAATGACATGCATGTATGTCAAGACAAGAAAAAAAAAACAGATGGAAATAACTGCACATGTACAAGCAACTGAACAGCACAACCTGAGTGAAAAGAAACTCAAAGTGATACAATGCTCTTTCAGTAACACTTTGGAGCATCAGTGTAAGATCCGAGTTAGTACGAAAAGTACCCTGCCATGGGATTTGAGTTTTCTGGTTAAATATTACAACAGAAGCGAAAAAGATATGGCAATAACTGCATGTATCACAGTTGAATTTTTGGGAACTGAAATCGATTCATGATTGAAGCTGCATGTATCACAGTTGAACTTTTAGGAATTGAAACCAATACATGATTGAAGCAATGCTATTTCAAAATCTGTGTTGGTAAGAAAAACTGGGACTTGATGTTTCGTAAAAGAAAACGTATGTGAATGTGTATGACGACTCTCCTGTATGAAAAAAAGAAGGGGGGGGGGGGAGGGGGAGGGTGTTAAAAACTGCATGTACACAGTCAAAACTCAACCTGAACGAACTGAAACTGATGCAATACAATGCAATCAACAGACACAGAGTCATGACGCAACAATGGAACTTCAGAGAGCAATGAGCCAGAAAAAAAAAGAAACAAAATAGGTTGTTAAATGGATGTTTCAAACATAGTACAGCAGCAAGTAACTCGATTTGATATAAATGTACATTCACATATTGTACTACAAAACCATGTGATTAAGCACTCATCTCTCCCTACCTTTTTCGCCTCTATCTTCAAGTCCCGCTTATGTCTACACAGCCAGCTTGGATTAACACTCACATGAAGGACAGTACGCATAGATACTAATCAGATGAAGCATTCATCACTCATCAGTAATTGTAGTCCACTGCCAGCCTCCATCCAGACTATGAATAAGAAATCACATCAAGTATTCTATTCGTCGCCTCTCATTTTATTTTTACGGCCAGCCATGCATCACACTAACACATATTAAACTTATACTTGAATGTGTTTCTAATGCTACCTTTTGTGTTCTGCCTCTTTCCAGAGCCAAGTCTACCTGATGCCGCTTCAACACCCCAGTCTCTCTCCAGATGGAAAAACCTGCGCAAACAGAGAACAAAAAGGAGATTTCAGCAAACAGCTGCTGCTGATGAATTGCAAGACGAGTTTCTGAAAAATCAAGTGGAAGACTCTAAAAGGCGGCAAAAAAAAAAGGACTTTGAAATTATGATCCTTGAATCAATGGTGAATCTGCAAAGCCTCGCAGAAAGGGAAAAGGAGCTAGATGTAAAGAGAAAGGAGAATCTGCAAAGCCTCACAGAAAGGGAAAAGGAGCTAGATGTAAAGAGAAAGGAGAATCTGCAAAGCCTCGTAGAAAGGGAAAAGGAGCTAGATGTAAAGAGAAAGGAGAATCTGCAAAGCCTCGTAGAAAGGGAAAAGGAGCTAGATGTAAAGAGAAAGGAGAATCTGCAAAGCCTCGCAGAAAGGGAAAAGGAGCTAGATGTAAAGAGAAAGGAGCGGGAACTAAGGAAAACTGAGCTAGAAGTGAAGCTTCTAGAAGGTAAAATTGCCAACGAATTGGATGCTACAAGCACCATGCATGGTGATTGATGCTGAAAGTTTTCCTTTTTCCAACAGGAAATGCATGTCTTGTAGTCTGAACATGATACATGTTTTGTACTCGGAAAATGGACATGAGAACTGAATAAATGTGGATATTGTTACTAAAACATGCTTTTTGGTATTATGTTTTATTTTCTTAATTATGAATGTGATGCACATGCCAAAAGTAGTTGATTAACGGGCAATCTTTAATTTATGAAACCATTTTTCCTTCAGCTACAAAAACGGTCTCTTAGAATTTTTGCCTTTTTATACTTAAAGAACCACAGGCAATATTGAAAATACCCGAACATGAAGATTTGACAGAACAATAACCAGATGTAAGTTCCAAAAATGCAAAGCTGCATAGTAAAAATATCACATTTCTGCCCCTCTCTCCCCTCCCCTTCCAAGTGAACTAAGGGAAAAGATAAATCATGCAAGTAACATACATTATAAGTGGTTTAAGCAGATGCAAAAAAAGGACCAGCACCTGTTTGTTTGTTTTTTGGGAGGAGGGACCAAAGCGTTTTGTCAAAGGTAACAATTAGCGAGAAGTGCCACTTAATGATAACAGTGACTTCTATCAATCGAGTCATTGATCATTGACCCCCCCCCCCCCCCCCCCAAGGTTTTTGTTGTTGTTGTTGTTGTTTTTTTATACACTAAACTGGCATTATCATGCCAATGCTATCATACTATTTCACTTATGGCAATGATCAACATCCTATAGCACTGTTTGTTCCACTTAAGACAATGACCAATTATCCATGATTCATTATCCCTTTTTTTTGTTTTCTTTTTTTTTCTTTTCTTTCCACCCCAACCGGCATTACTACATCAATGCCACAACACATTTCACTTATGACAATGGCCACCCCCTATAGTACTGTAGATCTCATCACAGTGATCAACATCCATCAGTCACTGATCATTTCCTTTACTCCCCCACTGGCATTATCACACTTACTAATGCACTCTCCTACTCCTTATACAAAAATGACCATCATCCTACACCACTGTGACCATACCTACACCTTTACCATCATCATCATCCACCCATCTTTAAACACCTGCCCCATTCCCCCACCGGCACTTTACACCATGCCACAACATCATCCCACTTATACCAACAATTATCATCATCCTACAGTATCTCCAATGAAACATGACCATCACCCACCAGTCATCTACCCCAACCCCCCTCCACCCACTTTCTCAACCTGCAATATTATACCAATGCCACCTTATTATTCCACTTACCTCAGTGACTATCATCCTACAGTACCATTGATCTCACCCATGCCAGTGAGCATCACCCACAGGTCATTGGTATTTTCCTATGTCCCCCCACCTTGCACCATCACCACTGCATTTTTCCACTTGTACAACAATGGTCACCACCCTGTGGTACTACTGATTTAAAATTACTACCATTTATCAGTCACTGAAAATACTCCCATCCAGTGAATACCTTCATACTGCACTATATGGAA
This sequence comes from Conus canariensis, assembly GCA_033310375.1. Classification (NCBI taxonomy): domain Eukaryota; kingdom Metazoa; phylum Mollusca; class Gastropoda; order Neogastropoda; family Conidae; genus Conus; species Conus canariensis. The sequence continues at coordinate 80,203,182 of CM065726.1, forward strand.
ATGAAGAAGCTGACCAACTGACAACGGAAGGAGTACAGCAGCCCCAACTGTAAAAGGTAGCCTCCTTGGAATAAATCTAAAATATTTCCAAGGAGACAAATAGGAAGATGACTTGAACAGCACCCAGACTTCAACAAGAGGGATGCATACTACCAGATGCCCATATCAGACCAAGTGAACATTGTTGGACTGAGGATAAGGCTCTCCTGACCTTAACATCACAGGTCCACTATACTCCACACCTGTGAGTCTTTCAAACTATCAACTCAGTGCAGCCCCAGAGACAGCGGAGCATTCCCAGCTAGGCCCAAAGTGGAAACCTGGCCTGCCAACTCACCAATGAGTGCAAAACCCTACTGACCACTGGAGGGTCTTCACCATACAGCAGCCTCCGTCAGTACCTCCAGGATTCCTACCTAAGTAAACGAAGAAGAAGACCATCATTGTGATACTGAGAACTGGGCACTCCAGACTGATATCACATCTCTGCAATACTCCACACTGGCGAGTCTTCAATTTATCCATGCAGCCCCAATGATGGCGGAACATTCCCAACAACACCAAAAGTAGAAACCTGGCCTGCCAACACCCCGATGAATGCAAAACTTTATTGACCACTGGAGGGCCTTCACCATACAGAAGCCTTTGCCAGCACCTCCAGGATTCCTGCCTAAGGGAACGGAGAAGAATCTCTTCCTACACTACCGTTGTTCTCACATGATCATCACCCATCAGTGACTGATTGATGATAATAATTTGTACTTTTTTTTTGTGAACGAGTGTGTGTGTATATATATATAATATATATATATATATATATATATATATATATAATGTGTGTGTGTGTGTGTGTGTGTGCGTGTGTGTGTGTGTGTGTGTGTGTGTGTGTGTGTGTGGTGTGTGTGTGTGTGTGTGAATATGTGTGTGAAAACTTTCCACAGTTAGTCTCATTATGATCATAACTCACCCAGAACATTGTTTACATGTGGTCCCCCACCCACCCACCCACCCTTTTTTTTTGTGCGTGTGTGTGTGTGTGTGTGTGTGTGTGTGTGTGTGTGTGTGTGTGTGCAACACATGATACCCTGTTTTTCATTGATCACTGCTATCTTCTCTCAACAAACAGCAGCATATTGATGCCAACACATTATTTCACCTGTTACAATAAACATCATCCCACTTCACTGTTTACTTTTTTAAACAACACTATTTATATGAACCTCCCACACCCAACCCCCACCCCCACCCCCCACCCCATAGTGGATAAAGAGATATGAGCTCTCCTTCTCTTGCCCCCCTTCCCTCCCCCCCCCCCCACACACACATTACCCTCCCCCCCTTTTTCCCTCAACCCCCCCCCCCCAAATTATACCTTATCACCCATTTATCTTCCACCCCCTTCCCTCCCTTATTAACATTACCCACACACCTTTCACAACTACCCACGCATACCTACTACCACCTCTTTCATCACCCAGCGAAATCATTTATTTTATTCACCTAACCTTTTCTTTTTTTTCTTTTTTTTTTTTTTTAAATTACAGTTTCTTTCATTCTATTCATCTACTTATTTATCCCTTATATATGTTACAGTCAAATCGGGAAATCAGGCATTCTCCGAGAATGCCTGAAAGTTTAGGCATTCACGGTAAATCCCTGGTTTGATCAGGCAATACCGGTAATGACTGAAAATTTTCAGGCATTATCGGTGATTGACTGAAATAGGCTGTCAGGCATTATCGGAGAATGCCTACCGCTCACAATCTGTGTTTCTGGTGAGAGTCTGAAAGCATTTCAGCACATAAGCCTACTATAAAACTTTGAATGGCTGGGGTCGTAATTGGTTTCATGCCTCTTTTCCATCAGGAAGGTAGTGCTGTCCAGCCATCAACTGCCTGTGCCGGGCCAATGCTGTCAGTTTGGAATCTATTCTGTATTCTCTCTCTCTCTCCTCTCTCTTTCTCTCTCTTAATTTTAAGGCATTCAATTAAAGAACATAATGATGAAATCAGTTTAATGTTTAATTCTAACAACTAAAATGTACATTAAAACAGAACTTTCTGTCAACAGTTCATTTGTTTCCACAAGTCAAGGATTGGTGACACCGACTGTTGCACTTCAGTTTTGCTTTGAAGCATTTGCACCGATTGTTCTGGCATTTCTTTGCACCCGAACAGTTGCACTTGACGTATCCTTGTCCTCCGCTTTGGGAGCCCAGGATGACTGCCTCTCGAAGACTTACGTGCTTAACACAGTTCATTTCACTCAAAGACAACAGTTTTTGTGGACACAGTTCGAACTCGTTTCTGGTGTAGGCTCCTTTTAAAATCCCATGCTTGGTCACCAGTGTGTAGTTGCCATTTTCACTCCTGTCAAGAATCACCCCCAGGATATTCCGCGGGTCTCCACGGCCTCTATCCACCAGGGGAATGGGTATAGCGACGTTATCACCTCTCTGTCCATGACCGAGATCCAAGCGACTCCGCTTCACCATTCTTTCTGCTTGCTGGAGCTGACATACCCTGCTAGCTTGTCTGTGGTGGTGAATTTGTTTATATTGTCTGTCAAGCAATGCCACACTGTCATCAGTCACCAACTCCTCAGTACTGAGGTTTGCATTTCCAGGGTGGATGTTGGCAGTGTTACGCTGGGGTTCAGACCTAGTCAAACAATAAGAGATTTTTTTTATTAGAGAAAGAAAAAAAGACAAACAATAAAAGAATGAGAAAAAAAGAATCAAGAAAAGAGAAAAAAAGAATGGGAGGAAAAAAGCGAGTGAGAGGGAGAAAAGAGAAAGAGGCGAGAAGGATAGCGGTCAGATAGAAAGTAAGAGAAAAAGAAGATTGAGAGAGAAAGAAAGAGAATGAAACAGAAGAAAGAAAATTGAAAGGAGAGAGAGAACAGAGAGAGAAAGACAGAGAAACGAAACGAAATTATTTATTAAGCCAGGTTTATGTGATAAGCATATACATACTTTTTCCACTCAGCCCTGAGAGAGAGAGAGAGAGAGAGAGAGAGAGAGAGAGAGAGAGAGAGAGAGAGAGAGAGAGAGAGAGAGAGAGTATTAAAGCATGAGAAAAAGAAAACAAGCGTTGGACCTGTGTTGGAGAACAGAGAGAGAGATGAGAGGTCAAAAGCGTGTACAAGTGGTCACTTACCTTGCCTCGCCAGCTGAGTGGACGTCAGCAGCACGGTGGACGTCAGCAACCACGACGTCTGCATGGTGGACGTCAGCAGCATGGTGGACGTCAGCAACCACGACGTCTGCATGGTGGACGTCAGCAGCATGGTGGACGTCAGCAACCACGACGTCTGCATGGTGGACGTCAGCAACCACGACGTCTGCATGGTGGACGTCAGCAGCATGGTGGACGTCAGCAACCACGACGTCTGCATGGTGGACGTCAGCAACCACGACGTCTGCATGGTGGACGTCAGCAACCACAGCGTCTGCACGGTGGACGTCAGCAACCACAGCGTCTGCACGGTGGACGTCAGCAGCATGGTGGACGTCAGCAGTATGGTGGACGTCAGCAACCACGACGTCTGCACGGTGGACGTCAGCAACCACGACGTCTGCATGGTGGACGTCTGCAGCATCGTGGACGTCAGCAGCCATCGCCACGTTCGCAGGGTAGACGTCAGCAACCACGACATCTGCGGCCATCTCAGCATCACTAGTGCCAGAATTTCGCAACGAAAAGTCACGTAAATCATCCTCAGTGTGAAACTCGTCAATCATTTCTTTCGGTAGAGAAGTTGAACTCAGCCCCAGTCTTGGTTGACATCCAAAGAGAGTCTGATATGGAGATCTCTTGATAGCAGCACTGTATGACCTGTTTTTTATGAACTGAACAAATCGGAGCCCAACTGACCAACGAGTAGTGGAGTTGTCGGCCATCCAGGCAATCAACATGTCCTTTATATCGCCGTTTGCTCTCTCCACAGATCCTTGGGACTGAGGGTGTCTCGGCTTGCCATGGACAAGTTTCAGTTCAGGCCACAAGTCTCTCAGTTCTGTGATAATTGCTGCAGTGAATTCAGAACCATTGTCCGATTGTAGGATCACAGGAGCTCCAAGTAGTGCAAAGATGTCCATCAACTGAGATGCTACCTCACAAGCTCTTTTTGAGGTCAGTGGTCGCAACACCACGAACTTTGTAAGATGGTCTTGATAAACCATTATCCACTTGTACTGACCATCGTCCATCGACTGAAAGTCAATCAGGTCAACTTGACACCTGGAAGAAAAATCACTTGAAAGGATGGGTTTCACAACAACTCCTTTTGTTTTTTGTCGCTTTGTCTTTTCTTGGCACACCTTGCAGAAAGACTTGAAAAGTTCAACGCTTTCTCTGTGCACATTTGCAAATTTCTGTTCAAGTTCCTTTAGAACCCTATCCCTTCCACCGTGTCCTGTGGCAAGATGAGCTGTTCTGATCACGTCGAATGTGTCTTCAATTGTCACATAGTAGATCGGGGTTTCAGCAGGTGACTTTCGTTTCTTTATCAGCTTGTCCATGTGCCCACATCGAAGGATTTCATACCTGATTCAAAATCAAGAGATCACTATTTTATTATCTGTGTCTGCGCGTGTGTGCGTGTGCGTGTGTGTGCGTGCGTGTGTGTGTGTGTGTGTGTGTGTGTGGGGTGTGTGTGTGTGTGTGTGTGTGTGTGTGTGTTAGAGAGAAGTGAGAAAATTCTTGATACAAGGAAAAGCGAGAACAAGGAGAACAAAAATGAAAATGGGAAACAAAAGTATGGGACATGTGCGCAGAGAGAGACAGAGACAGAGAGAGAGAGAGAGAGAAAGAGAGTCAGTCAGTCAGTCGCAGAGAGAGAGATACATACATCGAGACAGACAAACAGTGACAGAGAGAAGTGACAGAGAGAGACAGAGACAGACAGAAAGACAGATTTGAGAGAGAGGGAGGAACGAGAGAGAGAGAGAGGAGTCTACTTACTTCGAAAACAGCTTGTACTGACGTGGAGTTTTCCGACTTCCGTTTTCCATCATCTCTTCAAGTACTTGAAAATATTTTGACTTAGGCATCAAGTGTTTTTCATTTTTGGCGTACTTTTGAAAGAGTAACCGATTAAATCGGTCTTCTACCGATTCTGTTTCCTCCATTGCTACCCTCAACATTGAGAGCAACGTCACAATGGAACTAGCATTACACTGAAAGTGAACTCCAATCACTCCAAACTCAGCGAAAAGGGGAAAAAGTTAAAGAGACAATGTGCTATAAGAGAAACTCACAATAAATTCATGCTCAAGGCCGGCTATGTAAAAACAAACTCCAATCACTCCGAACTCCGGGCAAAAAAAAAGGTTAGCCCACATGGTTCCCGACATGCCAGTCTATCCCAGCCTCTCATCATCACGCGGAAGTGTTACACGCGGTAGTGCTACTCGCGGTAGTCTTACACACGCGATAGTGTTACACACGCGGAAGTGTTACACGCGGTAGTGTTACTCGCGGTAGTTTTACACACGCGATAGTGTTACACACGCGGAAGTGTTACACGCGGTAGTGTTACTCGCGGTAGTGTTACACTCGTGATAATGTTACACGCGGTAGTGACGCTCGCGGTAGTGACCTGCACCCGTAAAAAACAAACTCCAATCACTCCGAACTCAGTGTAATGGGGAAAAAGATGAATAGACAATGTGCTAGAAGAGAAACTCACTAAAAATTCATGCTCAAGGCAGGCTATGTAAAAACAGACAAGGTCTCAGAACAACCCGTTTTGCCTAACAGTCAGGCAAAACGGGAAATTTGCACAAGTAGTTTTTAGTCATTTCCTGATAATGCCTGAAAATTTTCAGTCATTACCGGTATTGCCTGATCAAACCAGGGATTTACTGTGAATGCCTAAACTTTCAGGCATTCTCGGAGAATGCCTGATTTCCCGATTTGACTGTAACATATATATATATATATATAATATATATATAGTTTTTTGGTCCCCCCTCCCCCCCCCCCCCCCCACACACACTTATCATTATTATCAATCCACCATTACCACAACCGTCACAAATATATCACACCACCCCAGTAAACTAGACACACAACCCTATCGTATCACCCCCCCTCCCCCCACGCAACCCTCCCCCCCTCCTTTTCCTCTCCCATAATCCCCCCTGTCATTTCCGCTTGGCGGCTATTCTCCCTACCACATGGACAACAACAGATGAGTCATTTTTCGTTCTTTGTTTGTACTGTCCTAAATGTTAAATGTGATCTATTTCTTTGCCTGGAGAAGACCCAAGAGGTCGAAATGCATCGTGTCTTGTCCTGTGCTTTGTTTGTCAATGTCATTGGCGGTAACTGACACCCTCTCTTTCTAAATAGTGACTTCTACATCAACTACTTTTTCAAGCAATGTAATCGATATTCACACTTACATCAGGGTTGGTGCGCAGTAAAGTTGAGCAGCCTGTTGCGGGCTACCTTGCCAGCAGCCACTCTTGCTCTTTCTACTGCATTGCCACAGTACCGAGGTTCATCATCATCATCATCATCATCGTCGTCATTGTCAGATTCTTCATCAGAGTCGAAATCAGGCAAAGCCAGAAACCTGCATACAATTTAGACATAAAAGAAAATGACTTAGGAAACTGTACACGCAGCAGATGGGGGACAGAGTGTAGCTGTGGGCATTTAGGGGGACACGCAGCAGATGGGGGACAGAGTGTAGCTGTGGGCATTGAGGGGGACACGCAGCAGATGGGGACAGAGTGTAGCTGTGGGCATTTAGGGGGACACGCAGCAGATGGGGGACAGAGTGTAGCTGTGGGCATTGAGGGGGACACGCAGCAGATGGGGGACAGAGTGTAGCTGTGGGCATTGAGGGGGACACGCAGCAGATGGGGGACAGAGTGTAGCTGTGGGCATTGAGGGGGACAAGCTCAAGGGAGATGGATCTGCTCATCCCCCAGCAACCATCATTCACACAGAAACAAAGACAGTAAATTAGAAATTTTTTTTTCCAGACGATTTTTTCCCCCTGATGACACAAACTTCTAACATTGGCTGTGGTTATTATTATCACAGGATACTAACAGAGTGCCAAATCTCGGTCATAGACCAATCTTAAAGCCCTTTACAATCAACAAACTCCATACAACAGGCTGCCTACTCATAAACAGCCGACTGGATCAAGAACTGCCTTCCTGCACATTGTCATTTTCTGTGTTATTCAGTCATACGTTGGTCACGCATTTTTCCTTTCCTCGTTTGTTCTTTCAATTTTACACTGAGAATGTGTATACATGTTGTCCATATACACCAGCATAGGATGGGATTCATCGTGCATGCTAGATACTTTATGCCTGCGTTCATGCACAGGATCTTGGTTTAAAGTCTCATCCAGTATATTTGGAAGAACAATGTGGGCAGCCCATTAGCCTGGGCTAGGCCATCACTTAGGTGGGGGCGTCAGAAGAATCTCATAACAAGGACAGTATGTTACAAACATGAGCAATAGAGAAAATAAAGTTAGTATTTTGCTGATCCGATAATTATTCCTTCGGCTGAGTATATACAAAGGAAAAAAACTGCCACCCATTCTAAGCTAAATGTAAATGAAAATGGTGAAATCACTTCATAATTTCTGGATAATACTGAAAACAGAACATTTCGAGTTTTCTGAATGTCTGACCAAAGGACTTCTTTCTGGAACTTGTTTCGATTTACTTAATTTCAAGATCCACCCCCCCCCCCCTCCCACCCTTGTTTTAAGAAAAAAATTCAAATGCTGGTGTCACTGTGAGTCGAGATCACTTTATATTCACAAGCTTTGTGTCTGAAATGTGGAAAAAGTATTTTCATATCATAGCGTAATATGTACATTCATGTTAATATAGGCAATAATAATATTAATAAACTGATATCACTTTGAGAAGTAAACGTATGCACACACCTTGCTCGGTTGTGAAGGATCAGGCAGACAGTAATTATCTGGCAGGCCCTGTCTGGTGTCACACGTAAAACACTTTGCAGACAGTGCCACCGCCTCTTGGCAACACCAATGCTCCTTTCAACAGTGGACCGTGTCGATGTGTGAACGTCATTAAAACGCTCTTCATCACGGGTTTGAGGATCGACGACAGGGGTAATCAGCCAGTCCCGTAGCATGTATCCACTGTCCCCAAGGAGATGTCCCCTGACTGGTGGATGGTTCCCTTCCATGGCCTCAAAGAAGCCAGACTGCCTGTAAATGGCGTAACTTACATTAAATTGTAAGGACCCACGTTTTCATTTTAAAGGCACAAACTGAATACTCGATATCACAAGGCATCCAAGGGTAACAATGAATCGCTGCCTTAATAGTAAATCAAATACTGCTCCTTCATAGTTGATTAATCCTTTGATTTGTCAGGCTTGACTGTAATGTACCACAGGATGGCTCAACTATTGAGTGTCAGCATGCTTATATTTTTTGTTTTGAAATCTTTTTTTTAATTCCTTCTTCATTCAATATTTGTACATTATAATTTTGAAATATCTTTTCTTTCTAATAATTGAACTTTCATCCATCATGTTTTCATTTGTTACCTGTACATCAACATTGAATATGAATAAATAAAAGGGGAAAAAAGAAAAAGATGGACAATCTTTTGTCTTTTGACTGCAAGTATGAAAATTTCTACAATCATAATTTAGAAAGAGAGGGGGTTAGTAACCGCCAAGGACATTGACAAACAAAGCACCGGACAAGACACAATGCATTTCGACCTCTTGGGTCTTCTTCAGGCCAAAACGAAAAAGATCACATTTAACATTTAGGACAGTACAAAGAACGAAGAGTGACTTATCTGTCCATGTGTTCAGAAAAAAATGGCCGCCAGACGGAAACGACAGAGGGGATTGTTACATGGTATCTTGCACATACATGAAATACACATGACATAATGATATATACTCTCTCTCTCTCTCTCTCTCTCTCTCTCTCTCTCTCTCTCTCTCTCTCTCTCTCTCTCTCTCTCCCACACACACACACACTCATTACACTCTTCTTATATTACTTCCATGGGTATGCAGGAGAAGTCTGATTACCCTGACATGTTCCATCTTCATTGCTCCATGCTTACAGTTTTTATACTTAATTACATTTGCTTTGAACTTACATTATTTGCTTTGCAATATACACAGAACTTCAGAGGACCTTTATACATCATTAATTTACCTGAGTATTCGTGCATCATGTACACTGCCCGGCCACTGGCAACCACATCGATAAAGAATAAGTCTGCATCACGTATAACCTGCAAATAAATATTGCAAATGAAAAATAGTATGTTTGACAAAGACATTAAAATGAATAACAAAGCAGGTCTAACTTTCTCATAACAAACATACACTTTGCAAATGTCATATCAATATCTGACTCAAAATGTCAAAAGAAATTGTTATTTTCCAAAAAGGGAGTGAACATCAATGGAATTACTGGCCTGGGGTAATCAACATGAAGTAGAGAGGACAGGAAATGATGGCACTGGGGCAAGGTAGGTGCAGGGAAAAAAAACAAAGCTTTTGGAAGAGCCCAACTTGCAAACACCATTTGCCCAACCTATGTACATATGAAGATGACGCATGTTATAGATCTATACATTAGATATATTTCGAAAACACACATCACTGATCTATCTCTTCCCAATGAAAACATGCTGTATGTAAGATGTTTTGAAGACTTCCCCGTTCAAGAGCAATTACTCCCACACAACAAGCCAAAGTTACTGGTGCTCTAGTACCAAGTAGTAAGTATAATATATAAAAGTGAGAATATCATCATCCTTATTTACAATACTTCTTCAAACAAAGACTTCTTCAGAGTACTAACCTGAACACTGATCGAGTGCTTTCCTCGTCTGTTAACAAACTGATGTTCATTCCCTTCAACCCCAGGGGACTGGATGGGGACATGAGTCCCATCGACGCAGCCAAAAACATTGGGCATCCCAGCCATCTGAAAGAATTTTTCAGTGGATCTTCTTGCTTTCTCTGCATTTGGAAGGTGAATCCATTGTGGCAGTGAAGGCAGAAGAGCCTCTGTCACTCGCCGTATGGTTCTGCTGGCAGTGCTCTGATGTACGCCAATTAGTTCAGCATACACATCTTGCAATGTCCCCGTGGCATAAAAACGCAGCGTCAGAAGAACCTGCAATTATGGTTTTAAATAATTGAAGCTACTGAAAGCAATCTACATTATTTCCAGATTGTTTATGGGTGCTTGGCTACATTATGTCATGGAGTAATAATTTCTTGTTTCCTTTATATTATGTACAATTACTGACAAATTGATAATAATTAATTACATCACACGTGAGAACTGCAGCGTCTTGTTCATATTAATAATATGATTAACACCCCTTCCCCTCACATACATACTACCAAGTGATACAGAAATGATGTTACGGGGAAAAAATGCCTTAAGTTAAATACAAACAGGAATGGATTTTCATGACTCAAGACTGCCTGTGTACATAACACTTTTCAGGATGCTACAGTAAAATACAAATAAACTGACAGACAAAGAGTAAGATAAGAAATATATGCACTTGAGATGTCATCGGAAAAAGACTTCCACAAACACAAGCACGACCATTCACTACCATCCCTTTCTATAACTGAAGTTGTACTCCTTTCTTCACACAATAACCCTCCTGCCCCATATTCTGCCCACACATATATCACTACAAGAAAACAGTACCCTACAAAAGCATATTCAATGATGCTTTAGTTTTAAAAATCAACAAATGAATAAATGGTTTTAAGAACCAAAGAAGAAGCACCAACATCGCAGGCATGAATTTTTTTTCCCCACAAAGCCAGGGATGAAAATTCTGCACTTACACTTTAGTTACAGAGTATGAAAATAGTACCTTCACCACTGACAACAACAACAACAACAACAACAACAACAACAACACACACACACACACACACACACACACACACACACACACACACACACACACACACACTGAATGAGAGAGGGTAGGGGTGGGATTAAGATACCAAACTCAGAAACTGCAAGTTCAAGTGAAAGTATTACTTAAGTGAAGATGTGTGTGTTTTGTGTGTGTGTGTGTGTGTGTGTGTGTGTGTGTGTGTGTGTGTGTGTGTGTCATTTCCTTGCAGTGCTTTCATCAATGCATCATTTTTAGGTGAAACTGACATGTCTAAAAATAATAATAAAAGTGCACATACTCACAGAGGGACTTATGAGAGAATGAGATTGACCCGTGACATTAAACATTTAATACTAATTACAGGGGTAACTGCCCGGTAAGTGAACAAATTAGACATGTATTTTAACATGGGTAAGTGAACAAATAACAGTAATGGAAAAAAAAAACAAAAAAACATATACACCAAGACAGAAAAATACAGTAGACAAACTATACTAACAGTCTTAAGACTTAATCAAAACGGTATGAGTACCAAGTTGTATACATGTACACATAAGACATGCTGCTCACAGACCCAAAGAATGGGTCTTTTTAATTTAGTGAGCAGAAGAGGGCATAATCATAAGACAAGTTAAACTGAAATAGTGACACATGTTCAAATAGAAAAAGCTTTTGAATTATTGCTCGGTTGTGATCACGAGCATTAAAGATCTGTGTGCAGTTTGCTTTTGTAGTAGTGCCCGATTGGGGTCCCACACACAAGTTACAACTGAAATATTATTGTGGAGTTTGTCTTAAAAAGTTAAATTCTCATAGTGACACATTATGACACATGAATCCGTCTGTCTTTCCCTTGACTCACACACACACACACACACACACACACACACACACACACACACACACACACACCACACACACACACAACATACTGAGATCAAGCATATCATATTACATTTATCCTACAACTTTCCCAGCTTACGATTTCCAACACAAGCAGGCAAGAAAATTGAAGTGTTCAACTGCCAATTTAACTCACCTGCAACACTGGGGTCAAGCTGCCTTGCCGGTTGGACAGTTCAATTGTCTCTGCAATTGAATCTGTCAGCTGCAGAATGTCTTGTCGCCTGAATCTAAATTTCCAGTACAGTTCGACATCATCATATCTGTCCAGTGGATGCAGTCTGTCTCGAAAAATACGTTCTCTTCGCAACATTCGACGTCTCCGCATCCTCAGAGCGACAAACGCGGCTGCCATCTTGTCAACAAAGATATCGGACCGAAAGACGAGATATCGGAGGGAGGTACCACCTATAAACTTATAGGGGGATAGGTCTCTATCGTGGCTTCCTGCATGAGAATTTTTCCGCATTATCGAGCCGACTACCGCAATCGGTTCGACAGACGATTTATCGGGCCTATCTGCATACCGCCCTCGCGAGTCAAGAGATAAACAAAACGTCAATGACTTAAAGGCCAAGTCCAGAGACAAACCAGATCCAACTTTAAAGGGTCTTCCCAACATTTTATATGTGAACGACCCTGTCATAAAGAAAGTCAACACCAACAGACTAGGGAAGTCCTACGGATGTAAGCTGCATCAGAGTTATGCAAGAACAATAAAGGACATCAAACCAGCAGTGGCCAAAGCAAGTGCATCTGTCAAGACACCTCCTGATGTTTTACTCTTACATGTTGGATCGAAGGACCTAGAAACAGAATCAGCAGCAACATGTTCCGGAAGAATGGCAAAGTGCGTGAGGAGTATCAAAGAAGAAAACCCTGATCTGGCCATCATAATCAGTAAGATGGCTCCTACATCAGACCCCGAACTCAATATCAAAGGGGACTTGTACAATGCAGTTTTGGTGTCAGAGCTGAATGATGACAAAAACATCACCTTCATCACTCACTCCAACCTACAAGCCGCCCGCTTCAACCTCCGTGATGGGCTACATCCCACTGCCAGAGGAGCTAGCATCCTAGCGGGGAATATTGGCCGGCATCTGAGGAACCTCTTCTGGGAACGGCCCCGGAAGACAGCGCGACGTCCCCGGTACCTGCGCCTCACACCCTTCCGTGAGGATTCCTTCTACGGCTCTGCCTGGTCCAATAGGTTCAATGTCTTATACAACTGGTGACATTTTTTGTTGCTTTTGTTCGGAACGAATGTAGCATACCAACCTACGTCAGTGTGTAGCTAAGCTCCCATTGTGTTAAAGCAACATATTTTTATTGTTTAGTTAACTATTTTTTCAAACATGAAATTTAGCAACAATATAAAAATACTGCAATGGTACTGCCGCTCTCTCTATTCTAATATTGACTGCTTACGTCAATTTTTAGTGTCATCTGACTGCCACGTTCTTTTGTTCCAGTCTGTTAATATCAGTAAGAACAAACTACCAAGACTGGAACAGTACTACTATCCACCAGTAGTAGATACAGATAAAAATGGTGATAGAGTAAATTGTGCTATCTATATTCACACTGGACTACAGTATTGTGACAATCACCTGTGCCAAGTGGATTACATGGGATTTTTTCATGTGCTGTAACTGTCAAGTTTTCGGACTCCTTAAAAGTAAACTGTGCTTCTATATATTTACCTAAGGGTCCAGATGAAGCTAATACTGAATGGATGAAAAATATCAAGAATGATAATGATAAATGGTTAGTAGGAGGGGATTTTAATGCTCATTCTCCTTTCTGGGAAAAAGAGTGCACACAGGTCAGTAGTAGTATGTTTGTGGAAAATGTTGTAGACTCAGCTTTATGTTTACTTAATGATGGTTCTTATACCAGAGTTCCTGATATATCTACACATAGACCTACTGCTATTGATTTAACTTTGGTTTCACCTAAAATGGCTTTGTCGTGTGCATGGGAAACTTATAGTGAAACTCTTGGGAGGGATCACATACCAATCATCATCACAATTAATCAGTCCCCTAATTTTGAAGACACAAAACCTGATGATACAATCCCAAGATTTGATTATAAAAATGCCAAATGGTCTCAATTTTACAATACACTTAAAGATCTAGATATAAGATTGTCCCCAGATGATGATATTGATACAATGTATGACACGTTTTGTACTTCTGTTCTAAAAGTGTCTGGTTTATGTATTCCTAAATTGAAGAATCAGGGATCTAAAGGGGGTAAACATCTCGGTAACGTTTGGTAGACTGGAGATTGCGATAAGGCAGTCAATGAGAAAAAAAAGGTTATTCAAGGAATACGTGCATACTAAGAAAAGTCAAGATAAGAAAATGGTAGATGAAAAATTTAAGGAAATGAAACATTCAAATGTACATAGTAATAGAGTTATGGAACAAGCCAAAAAGGATTATTGGGGTAATTTTTGCAAAAGAAACACATTCGATCACAAAGATAGTAGAATAACACATTACCATCATCTACAGATAAAGCAGAAGCGTTTGTCGACCAGTTTGCTAAAGTGAGCAGGTTAGATGGGTTGTCTGAAAACCAAAGAAAATTCAGAGAGGATAAAGAATCTACCCATGTCTTTAATGATGTATCTAATAATGACACAAGCGACATCAACGCCCCAAGTACATTACAAGAGGTGAAAGATGCTATAGATTTCTCTCCCCCCAAAAAAAACAGAAAAAAAAACCCAGCTGTTGGAGTTGACCCCATTTCTAATGAAATGATTAAACATTTTCCAGACAAATGGATAAGCATTTTACTCAGCATATTTAAAAAATGCTGGAACTCAGGTCATTTGCCTCAGATATGGAAAGAATCAGTAACAGTGCCGATTCACAAGGAAGGTAAACTGAAAGAAAGTATAGATAGTTACAGACCTATTTCATTAACTTCTCATGTCTGTAAACTTTATGAAACCATCGTTTTAAATAGACTAAACTACTTTTGCGATAAGAACAAAGTTATCCCAACAAATCAAGCAGGTTTTCGAAAGGGTAGAAGTGCTGTTGAACATTTGGTCAAACTTACCACTCAGATTAAACATCAGTTTTCCAGGAGAAAATGTTTACTAGCAACCTTTTTTGATATCACTAAAGCTTACGATCAAGTATGGCAGTCTCGTTTGCTTTATAAAATTAAAGAGATTGGATTATCAGGAAACATTTATGATTTTCTTAAAGACTTCTTAGAAAATCGATATATTAGAATGAAGGTAGGGAACTCCTACTCTACAAGAAGAAAATTATACATGGGCATTCCTCAGGGGTCTGTTATTGCCCCTTTATTTTTTAGTATTCTGATGTACGATTTACCCACAAAAATTACTAAAAATATAGAATTAGCCCAATATGCAGATGACATATGCATATGGATGAAAGTGACATTAAAAAAATGTACATCTGTCAGATCACAAAATATATTAAAAAGTTATATCAAAAAGAATTAAATACCTTTTCTGCTTATATGACTGAAAATGGTTTGCAAATATCAACTGAAAAAACACACATGATGTTATTTAATACTGGATCTGATCCAGTTAATATGCCTTCATTTCAAGTCAACGGCATACCCATCAAATATACCAAAATAGTGAAATTCCTTGGAGTAAATTTAACATCAAAGTTGTCATGGAATTTTCATATCGAGCATATTCTAACAAAAGCTCGAAAAACTTTAAATCTATTAAAGAATATCAGCAAGCATGCTTGGGCTCAGGACACAGTTACTCTTTTGCACCTTTCTACTGCACTGGTTAGATCAAAAATAACGTATGCACATGAGGTGTTCTTCAGTGCACCCAAATACTTACTGAAAAAACTTCAAAGTATTGATTCCAAAGCACATACGATAGCCATGGGACTACCAGTCCATGCCTCTTGTACAAAAGCATACAGTGCTGCTGGGATATTACCACTGGAAGAATATAGGAATCTTGCATGCACCAAGTTTGTTGTAAGACGTTCTACTATAGACAACAATATAGGCCCTGGAATAAATATTAAATCGGACACAGATTTTCCCAAAAGGGCAAAAAATATTTCATCTCAAACGACTCTAAGAACATATACTTCCTCGATTTTAGAATCCTCAGATATCAAACTAACATCTATTGCAAAAAGATCTATTTTGTCTCATATCCCTCCCTGGAAACTACGAGCACATTTTGATATTGAGCATACAGATTTAACAAAGGCTGAAAATACTAATTTTTTTATTATCCAATATCAAAATGCATTTGCATGATCACTATTCCAACCATTTTAAGATATACACTGATGGATCATTAATCAATGAACATGCAGGTGCAGCATACATTATCCCAGGCCTTAACAAAGAAGTCTTATTATCTTGGAAAAAACAAATCTATATTCATTGCTGAGTTAACTGCTATAATTATGGCTTTAAAGTTTGTTGTTGATTACCCTCAAAATTTATTTAAAGTTGTTTTATGTGTAGATTCCAAGTCAGTTCTTACTGCAGTGAAGAATTTTAAATTAAAAATTCGACCTGAGATGATCACTGAAATAAATAATTTAGTACACTTCCTCTCAGTCGGAGACACTGAAATAACATTTCTTTGGGTGCCCTCCCACTGTGGGTTATATTATAATGAAAAGGTTGATGTTCTAGCAAAGAGAGGAGCAAAACGATCATCAGATTCGCATTTTCTAAACTTCTCTTTGTCAGTGCAAGAGTGCTATACTCTGGCAGAAAAAGTACAATTTTCTAATTTTCATTTGATAGAAAGAGAAACTGGGTGTTTTGGTTTACACGATGAAATGAAAAATATTCATGAAAAGTTAAGTAAGTTCGATCAAAACATATATCGTAGACGACAGATAAGTTCCCTGATCTGTAGATGGAAATTGGATTGTTTTAAGACAAAGTATTTCAAAAATGTACATTGTATATGTGGTCATGGCATATCAAATGATGACATTCTATTCTGTAACTTAATGAAAAAATTCATTCCAAATACGTCGGTACAGCCTATTCAAAATGTTTTCCTGTCAGCAAGTGAAACATATCTTTTCTTTTTGCACTTAGCTAAAAGTCCAGTTGGCAAATACCTATAATAGATAATAGTCAGTGGTGAGATGAGACAAAAGAGTTATATGTTGTTTTTTTTATCTTGATTAAGTGGTTTTTCTATTTTTTGTGTTATAGATGTAGGTAAGTTAATTCTTTTGACTCGTTGTGTTAACCTTTTTTCCCGGTCCCGATCTTTTTTCTTTTTTTTTCGTTATGTGGAAAGACGTAAAACAAAACAACACACACACACACACACACACACACACACACACACACACACACACACACACACACACACACACACACACATACACACACACACACAGAAGATTTGGGCACACAAACCACTCAGTTCAATGACTTGGACATATATTGCCACCAAAGACCTGCCAATTAATGTCCTAAAGACTGATTCTATAAAGTGGCCCATGGTCTTTAACAATTCATCGCTACTACCACCTGCAGGACCTGCTTTGTGATTTTCTTTTTTCTTTTCTTTTCTTTTCTTTTCTGTTCTATCGATTTCTAAACGCTAGAAATATCTCGTCTTTAGAAATCGGGCGATTGATATTGTTAATTGTGTTCTGGTACGAACATCATGATTCAAACCGCTTGTCCATTTTTGTCCGTCAGGGCCTGCACCTGTGGCAAAGTACACATGAGGATATTCTACTCTTGGGCTTGCTTTGCCTTAAAAGACGTTCGATGTACAGCGTCCCTAAACTCCTTTTGACTATTCACTGAAATCACCAGTTGCTCTATGGCTTGTTGACCTGTCTTGCCTATCTGTTCAGCAAGTGGAGAGAGAGAGAGAGAGGAGAGAGAGAGAGAAGAGAGAGGAGAGGGGAGAGAGAGAGTTGTGAAGAAGAAGAAGAAGAAGAAGAAGAGAAGAGAGAGGGAGAGAGAGAGAGAATGCGAACGTTTAATACATATAGGCCAAAGCCATCTTTCCAAAATCGTAGTGGGGAAAGTTGGGGACGAGGGTGGGGAAGAAAGAGAGAGAGAGGGGGGTAGAGAGAGGTGGGGTAGAGAGAGAGAGAGAGAGAGAGAGAGAGAGAGAGAGAGAGAGAGAGAGAAGAAGAAGAAGAAGAAGAAGAAGAAGAAGAAGAAGAAGAAGAGCTGAATCATGCTGATCCAGTTGTAGACTTGTGAAGTTATGCTGAGTGTGGGATTTGAAAGCCGACGTTTCTCCACTATTCCCCTATGCCACCCCCTCCCCCCCCCCACACACACACACACCACGCAGTCCTTCTACCACTTGACTGTGTCCCCTGGTCCCACCCCCCTCACTCAACATCTCTTACTCTCTCTCTCTCTCTCTCTCTCTCTCTCTCTCTCTCTCTCTCTTCTCTCTCTCTCTCTCTCTTTCCTTAATTTCTCTTCTGTTCTCTCTCTACCTTATAGACAGGTAGACAGCCAACCCAGTGAGAGAGAAGAGAAGAGAGAGAGAGAGAGAGGAGAGAGGGGGAGGGAGAGAGAGAGGGGGGGTAGACAGACAGCGGGACAGACAGACAAACAGATAGAGACAGAGAGACAGGCATGCAGACAGGCAAACAGAAACATATACCAAGAGACAGACAGACAGACAGACAGATAAATAGATAGTTAGATAGACAGACAGACAGACAGACAGACTAAAGACGTAATTTCAAAACCTGTCCTTGATGCCTTCCAGCTCCATTCAAGGGGGAAAGGAGACATCAACGACCATCAGACATCAACGACCATCAGACATCAACGACCATCAGACATCAACGACCATCAGACATCAACGACCATCAGACATCAACGACCATCACACTTAGAACACAGTACTTCAGAGATGACCTGTGGTGACCATCAAAGGCTGACACTAAGGAGCACTTCTCAGGGGACTGCTCTGTGTGTTTTATGACCTGTGGTGACCATCAAACGCTGACACTAAGGAGCACTTCTCAGGGGAGTGCTCTGTGTGTTTTATGACCTGTGGTGACCATCAAACGCTGACACTAAGGAGCACTTCTCAGGGGAGTGCTCTGTGTGTTTTATGACCTGTGGTGACCATCAAACGCTGACACTAAGGAGCGCTTCTCAGGAGAGTGCTCTGTGTGTTTTATGACCTGTGTTGACCATCAAACGCTGACACTAAGGAGCGCTTCTCAGGGGAGTGCTCTGTGTGTTTTATGACCTGTGGTGACTATGAAACGCTGACACTAAGGAGCACTTCTCAGGGGAGTGCTCTGTGTGTTTTATGACCTGTGGTGACCATCAAACGCTGACACTAAGGAGCACTTCTCAGGGGAGTGCTCTGTGTGTTTTATGACCTGTGGTGACCATCAAACGCTGACACTAAGGAGCGCTTCTCAGGGGAGTGCTCTGTGTGTTTTATGACCTGTGTTGACCATCAAACGCTGACACTAAGGAGCGCTTCTCAGGGGAGTGCTCTGTGTGTTTTATGACCTGTGGTGACCATCAAACGCTGACACTAAGGAGCACTTCTCAGGGGAGTGCTCTGTGTGTTTTATGACCTGTGGTGACCATCAAACGCTGACACTAAGGAGCACTTCTCAGGGGAGTGCTCTGTGTGTTTTATGACCTGTGGTGACCATGAAACGCTGACACTAAGGAGCACTTCTCAGGGGAGTGCTCTGTGTGTTTTATGACCTGTGCTCTGTGTGTTTTATGACCTGTGGTGACCATCAAAGGCTGACACTAAGGAGCACTTCTCAGGGGAGTGCTCTGTGTGGTTTATGACCTGTGGTGACCATCAAACGCTGACACTAAGGAGCACTTCTCAGGGGAGTGCTCTGTGTGTTTTATGACCTGTGGTGACCATCAAACGCTGACACTAAGGAGCACTTCTCAGGGGAGTGCTCTGTGTGTTTTATGACCTGTGGTGACCATGAAACGCTGACACTAAGGAGCACTTCTCAGGGGAGTGCTCTGTGTGTTTTATGACCTGTGGTGACCATCAAAGGCTGACACTAAGGAGCACTTCTCAGGGGAGTGCTCTGTGTGTTTTATGACCTGTGGTGACCATGAAACGCTGACACTAAGGAGCACTTCTCAGGGGAGTGCTCTGTGTGTTTTATGACCTGTGCTCTGTGTGTTTTATGACCTGTGGTGACCATCAAACGCTGACACTAAGGAGCACTTCTCAGGGGAGTGCTCTGTGTGGTTTATGACCCGTGGTGTCCATCAAAGGCTGACACTAAGGAGCACTTCTCAGCGTTTCCTGCTTGCAAATAGCTGCCATGCCCCATCTGTTTTTAAAGGGTTGATCACCAATGTAGGAACCAGATTAAGAATGTTGTCTAGTGAAGATGATGTCTTAGAAGAAAGAATTGAAGAATATGCCAAATGTTTTGCAATGTCAGGTTGGGATTTCAACAGAGCGAAACAAGAATTGAAGAAAGGAGCAAGCAAAGACAGGGAAAGTATAGTAACACAACCAGAACGAAAACCCAAGAAACAAATAGCATGGGTAACAAAATATGATCCAAGATACCCATCCAAATCTGAAATTATCCGAAAAAATCTTCATATTTTACATTCAAATCCCCTAAACAAAACTATTTTCCCTAAGAAACAAATCATTGCAGCAGATAGACGCAGAAAAAACCTTGGTGAAATATACAAACCCACTGTCCCAAAAAGGTTTGTAGAACACGGCCCGAAACTAGAATCGGGATATTTCCTGTGCGATTCCTCGAGGTGTGACACATGTAACCATGGAGAACATCTGAAGACTCTCATTTCACCCTGGGACAAAAGGAAATGGCACATAAAACATAATTTAAACTGCAGAACAAAAAATGTTGTCTATATTATAAGATGCAAAATACATCCTGATCATTGGTACGTAGGATCAACAAAAAACCTGAAATTAAGATGGGCAAATCACAAATCTGACATTAAATTGCAGAAAACAAACAAATGCACAGTTGCTAAACATGTTTGTTCAACACCTCATCCAGAATTTGGAAATTTAGACTTTCTACAGATAATAGCAATTGATAAAGTCTTTGATGAAGATAAACTTTTAGAGAGAGATATTCTGGATGTGTAATCTAGGAACTGTTTTTAATGGCTTGAACACCAGAAAAGAATTCACCTCTTTAAGAAGAGTCCAGTATGATTTGTCACAGTGAATACAATGTTACTTTAACTTACAGGTTATCAGACCTGGTGTGGCCACTGTTGATCGGCGTGACCGTCGGAACCCATGATTAACTGATATAGGTTACTAGATACAAAAATTCTTTTCCCACCCCCTCTTTTAGAATGATAAACATTGTAATAAATGAATGTTGTATTAAATCATCAATCAAGTATTATAACAGGATCTCAAATGGATTGAGAAATGGCTTTTCACCCACATGTAAAGAGCCCCCCCCCCTCCTCAGGGGGTGAACGTCCCCCACCCCCACTCCCCTCACCCCCCAAATAAGTCCATCCCCCTCCCCCCTCCCCCCTTCCCCCCCTCCCCCACCCAAATAAGTCCCACCTCACAGTGTCTTTTTATTCTAGAATGTTCGGATATGTGCAGTTCGCTCGTATGGGACAATTTTACACGTGATTTTAAAGATGTTTGAAGCCATCCTTAAATTGACTGAACAGCTAGTCAGTTAGACATGTAATCCTGTCTGTCATTCAGTGCCATGCCATGAAGACTCGTTGAGCGAAAATTTGGTGAAGATAGAAAATGAAACTGTACAACACTGTTTTTATCTGTTCTTTGTGTGTGTGTGTGTGTGTGTGTGTGTGTGTGTGTGTGTGTGTGTGTGTGTGTGTGTGTGTGTGTGTGTGTACATTCCAAGGGTAAGTAACTGAGCACCATTCCAGCAATTTTCAGAGCAGCTTGGTGTAGCAATGACTGCAAGATATATCAAATCATAAACAAGGCTTGCTCATGTCTTAGATTGAAAACCATAGGGGAAATAAGCTTTCATATCTGCCGTGGTAGATAATTCCGCTTAATGAACAGTTTCTGCTTGAGTGGGTGATTGGGGAATAATACATACTTCTCTTGTTGTTTTTGTGTCTAAATACATTTACGCATCTATGCTGGGCAGAACATAATTCACTATAGCTGCAAGGAATGGTCTTTAAAACTGTCATGTTAAACGTAGTCATAGAAAGATAGTGTTCATAACAGTGAAAGTTTTTACTTAAATTTCAACTCTCTCTCTCTCTCTCTCTCTCTCTCTCTCTCTCTCTCTCTCTCTCTCTCTCTCATTAACCTGTTTCACTGTCACAAATCGTCTTTTTGTTCTCTCCAGTAGATCAATGTCATTGTAATGAATCAGACCTTTCATGGCGTAAACTGTCTCTGATGATTTATGACTTCCATATCACACCACACAACACACACACACACACACACACACACACACACACACACACACACACACACACACAGAGGCGCACGCACACACACGCGCACAAATACATGCACACACACACACCCACGCACACACGCACGCACGTGTCCACGCACGGACGCACGCACACAAACACACACATACACATACACACACACACACACACACACACACACACACACACACACACACACACACACACACATTGTGAGAAATGTTACGTGCTTCTGCTTAGACTAGAATTAGGTAGAATTATCTACCACTGCAGATTTGAATGCTTATCTCCCCCTATTTCTTCAATCTAAGACATAAGAGCAAGCTTTGTTTATAATTGAATATTTCTTGCAGTCATTGCAACACCAAGCTGCTCTGTAAGTTGCTGGAATGGTGCTCGGTACTTATCCTTGGAATTTATTAGTTTATTGTAATTTAGTCCCTTGCGGATTCATTCCAAGAACTGGCCCTCAGCACTTGTGTCTTAAGAGGTTCTCTTTTTTATATTTTCTACTTTTCACAAGGAAATGTAGCTTGTTTTGCTCTTTCATGATTTTCTTTTGCTTCTTAGGTGGCACCTTTGGTTGGTTTTTTGAAAACTCAACAAAACATACTACGGTATTGCCTTTTTCTGGGATAGCATTTCTTCTTAAAACTGAAAAGGCAGAGGAGTCAAATTACCACTTCCCGCGGTCACTGAGGAGAAACAATCAGGTTTCGAAATATCGGTATCTGACCAGGAGTTATATGTTAGTGAGTTTCCTCCCCATTGGAGATTGTCTCCCCCTTGGAGACTATAAGCTTGCTGAAGGCTCATTTTGAGAAGCATTTATTTTATTTTTCCCGTTCACCCACTCAAGCACATACTGTTAGTTAGGTAGAATTATCTACCACTGCAGATTTGAATGCTTATCTCCCCCTATTTCTTCAATCTAAGACATAAGAGCAAGATTTGTTTATAATTGAATATATATATATATATATATATATATATATATATATATATATATATATATATGTGTGTGTAGTTCTGTGTGTACGCCTTCTGGTTGGCGTGCCGACCTATTGATGTTTTTGCATTTATTATATATGTTTGTCTGATGGCTCGGGCAGCATAAAACAAAAAAGTGTTGTTCTGTTGCCTGGCTGTCAATGTTCGGGTGAGTGTGTGTGTGTGTGTGTATGTGCATTGGAAAAATCGTGCATGCATCCGTAATTTCTGTGTGAGAGTCAGACAGTCAGACACCTGCAGACACTACCCATTCCATCCGTAACAATGACACTTCTATGAATACTCAATACTTATTTTTTTAATTCATTTTATTATTCGCATATGACATTATTCTATTATAAAAACCATGGTTATTTTGCAACTAGAAGTGATTTTAAATTAAATGGAGAAGAAAAAGACAAACAATATTTGTTTTAAAAAGAAATAAAAGGTGGGTTTCAAACTAGTATTTGTTTTTTTTTATATAAAAGGTGGGTTTAAATCCAACAGGGAAAACTGTCCTTATGACAGTGTATTGATGAGTATGATTATGATGAGTATTGTAGATTCATATCATATTTTGGCATGCCAATGCAAAACGCAACTGCAGCAATACGTGCCACGCATTAACAAGCAACAAAAAGTGAACATCAATGAATAATTCCAGTAAACAGGCCAATTCTAGCAAAACGTGTAAGTCAAATATCGATTCATTGAAGTTATTCCTGAATATTTTTTCTTTCACGTGCAGCCGATTCTTTTCTATGGCTTTTGAATATGGGATACAGAAATTGCGTCTTCAGCAAAAGAATATATTCAAGTCTGTATCTTAAAATATTGATGGATTTAGTAATAGTAATTCGTAAAGCCAATGAATGAACATCCCATGAGACAGGCAAACGTCCAGTAATTACTCATGCGTGTGTGTGTGTGTGTGTGTGTGTGTGTGTGTGTGTGTGTGTGTGCGTGCGTGCGTGCGTGCGTGCGTGCGTGCATGCGTGCGTGTGTGTGTCTGTGTGCGCGTGCGTGCGCGTGCAGTGTCCACAACGAGATGGTGAACTGATGTGTGATACATCTTGTCCTGAAGGTTGTCTATGTCAAGGTCACCTTTTCATTTGCAGAAACACGTTTCCTGTTGATCTCTTTTCACAGCTCCGATATGTGGACGCCACAGGATCAGGGATGTCACCGGATGATTTTAATACAAATGTCTATCTCATTCATCTTACTCTGTCTCATTGCCATATTTCTAACACATCAAGCATAAAGCTTCTCAACTTACAACACATCAGTCTCACAAACAACGGTCTAAAATATCTTAATACAACTAATTTTCTTAAACTGCAAAATTTGAAAACCCTCCTGTTAGGAAAAAATCCCATCAGGTCAAACACAATGAACAAATTGACAAAACGTATTCATTACTCACTATTGCATATTGATATATCAGAAACAAATCTTCACGTACTCAATTGTGAATTGCCCATTTTCTTGCCTCGTGTCATTCATTTAAATCTCTCCTCTTCCGCTGTTAAAAGGATTGGATCTATGGGTTTTAAAAATACACCACAACTTCGTGAAATAGACATTAGTGTTAACCCACTTGAGGAATTTTCCTTGTATTTGTTATCAAAGTCTTATCATTTAGAAACTATCTTTGCTTCAAATTACAGGTTCTGCTGTGATAATTTACTTCCCAAGAACTAAGATGAAATTAAGTGCTCTGCACCTCAAACTATGTTTCTTTCATGTGCAACACTGATTCCAACTGAACTGTACAGAATTTTCTTCTGGGTGGTCTGTGTGTGCGCCACGTTAGGAAACCTGATTAGTTTCATCAGTTTATTCACAGTGAAAGGACACCTTGAAAGCAATATGTCGATGATTGCTGGTTTGCTGTTTGCTCAAACTTGTACAGGCTATCATACCAGTATTGTCGTAGGAGCTAATGAGATATTCAAAGATCGTTACATCCACTGTGAAAAGACATGGATCAACAGCCTGCCTTGTAAGGTGGCCGAGTTTCTGTTCTATCTGTCCAGTGAGGCGTCACTTCTCATCATTGGCTTCATCACCGTGGATCACCTCACTGTCATTGGCTTTCGTAAGCACTCATGCACGGTGACGCGAGTTTCGCTGACAGCAGCTGTCATAGTGCCATGGTGTGCTGGAACCCTGATATCCTTGATACCATTTCTTCCTGGGTCGTCACAGTGGGGAGTTCAAGGTCAGTCAGGTCTGTGTCGCATGCCATTATTTAATCACCACAGGTGTAATCAAGAATTCCGATGGTCAAACGTCATTATGACTGCTAATTTTGTGATTGGCTTTGCAATAATGGTGGGCCAATTTGTGATCTACAGAGAAACGCCTAAATTCAGAACTATGCTTGATTTCTTATCAAGGTCTGTGTATTCTGCTGTGCATCTGATGCAAAAACTGGCGACCGCGAACAGTGCAAGCTGGCTTATTCTGGGCTTTGTCACGGTCATGGCAACAAATGGTACATCGACATTAAGCAACGCCCATGACGCCATGGTTGTATTTGGGTTACCACTCAGCTCTGCTCTCAGCCCATTTCTCTACTTGTGGACTGTGGTCAAGCAGGGACGACAGAAGGCGCTAGAAGAGAAAGTGATAAAAACTTTGAAAGCACGACGAGTTGGGTCAGGAGCACAAGTCTTTGAACAAAAGAATAAAATAAGGTCAAGGGCAATACAATGAAATGAAATAAGTAAATTGAAATAAATACCGTAATTAATAAAAGCTAATACCTGGCATGTAGACCAGACACCCAAACAGAAAGTGGTATATGAACTCATCTTTTTCTCTTCCGTAATTAATTTGTCTTGCTTCACCCACGTCCAGATACTGACGGCCCATCTCTCCCTCTGTCTGCCTCTTCTCCTCCTCCTGGCCACTGGGCCCTGTGGATTGGCTGTTGTCAGTCTGGCTGACCTTGACACGGCCAGCAGAATGTCATTGTCCATACCATAGTGCCCAGGGCATCGTGTGGTTCGCTGGTTCGTCCCTCTCCGACATGTTCCAGACCTCGTGGTGACATGTCATCCTAAGGGTTTGGATTGGCTTCAGAGATCGGCAGTGTGTGCCCACGAAGGGTTCACAAGTATGCACAAACAATCCTCTGACCAAGGAATGCATGAGTTGGGTTGTCACGGCAGAGTGGCTTGTGTCACGCCAAATGGACTTCAGTGTTGTCACCCCTGTCATTACTTCTACTGTTTTCTTGATTTATGGCACACACACACACACACACACACACACACACACACACACACACACACACACACACACACACACACAAGCACGGGCGTGCGCTGGCATGTACAAGCATGCACGCACGCACAAAGAGAGAGAGAGAGAGAGAGAGAGAGAGAGAGAGAGAGAGAGACAGACAGACAGACAGAGAGACAGAGAGAGACGGAGAGAGACAGAGAGAGACAGAGAGAGACAGAGACAGAGAGAGACAAATTACAAACGACAAATGGCAAAATGTTTAATGAGCCAGGCCTTCTGCCAATGTCAAGGGGAGGGGGTACTAAGGGAAATCATGTCAGGATACTACCTTGAAAATGGACATGATTAACACCCGTACTAACCTGTAGACGAAATAGCAAAATTACGGTAAATGCACCAGTTCGATATGCTGCCAGTCTGCACATACATTTAGTGTCACACATCAGTAACGATAGCCTAAAAGAAGAAGGGTGATTGTAATACTTACGGGGAATGTATTTTTCTCTAACATTTGAGTATTTGAGACAGATATAAAATGAAGTTCACTTTCTGGGACACTCTCACAAAATGGGCAGTTAGGGGAGATATTAATAGAGTATCGGTACTGATGCGTTCGTAATGCTGAAACCCCTAATCTAAATCTGATTAAGGTCTTGTTTCTATACACACTGTTTTAGGTCGAATAAATATTGAGATGTACCAAAGGATAGTCTGAAAGATGCATAAAATGTACACCGACTTTTATCTCTCAACTGAGCCTCCCATCCTTGAATGAAACAATCGATTAGCCTTTGCTTGAATTATCCAAGAAAAAGACGAATATTTTGAACATCTTGGTGTTCCCATACATGTCCGAATCCATAACTGTATAAAGTAAAGCATACGGCAGAAACCCAATTGTTCTGATTTTACAATGAAGAGCTGACAGCATTTTATAAGATTTTATAGGCAGACTCTCATCAGACATTCTCAAATGTTCCAACCAAAATTTAACACATCTTGTATAAGTATGAACATAAAGAGTATATATATATATATATATATATATATATATATATATATATATTATATATATATATATATATATACCATACAAAACTGGAGGATCTCAAACACCAAGTTCATGGTCTGACGATTTCAGATCGAATATCACTGGTGTTTTATATAAACACAGACATTTTCACAACCCATTTCATTGCGTTGTAGTTCTGGTGGTGTCAGTGAGGTGTTACATAGGTTCACTGGCCTTACTTTCCTGAGGGAGTTGTCTTGTTTGGGGTTTTATGTAACTGGAGGAGTTAAGAGAAACCTGACTTACAAGGTGAAGTGTGTGTGTGTGTGTGTGTGTGTGTGTGTGTGTGTGTGTGTGTGTGTGTGTGTGTGTGTGTGCGCGTGTGCGTGTGTGTGTGTGTGCGTGCGTGTGTGTGTGTGTGTGTGTGTGTGTGTGTGTGTGTGTGTGTGTGTGTGTGTGTGTGTGTGTGTGCTCTCCCCACACATTCACCATTACTACTTTGACATATTTCCCTGTGAGAGGACCTCCATGAGACCGTTCCAAAAGGGAAAGACACATTTCAGTTTCCTCAGAGGAACGACTTCGTGGACAAGGTAAATGAAAACAAACAAGAAATAGTTGTTCTTCTTAGAATTGTGTAGAACATATCCCTTCTTGCCTTTGTTCTGAGAGTCCAGCCTCATTACTCACACAGTATTTTCAAGCAGGAAACGCTCGCTAGGTTTTTGATACAAAGTAAACGAATGGAAGCAGTTGCAAGATGTGTGTTCTTCTTCTTCTAGTGACTGGACAGAAAATATTCTTTTCTGGTTTTATAATCGCTTCAA